>CM077153.1:216535425-216756629 GCA_039583875.1 Platanthera guangdongensis
TCAATTTGTTTTTTGTTAGCCGCCTTACTCAAGATCTTAATTGCTATATTACATTCTCACCCTCTACCTTTTGTTGTGCAGGATCGATAAGCACAGACTATCATTGGTAGTGGTCGGCTGTCGAACGGGCTCTACCTTCTAGATGTTCCTCCCTCTGCTCTCTCCGTCGTCTCCACTATCGATTGACATTGTCGTCTTGGGCATGCTCCCCTCCAGATCCTCAAGAAAGCTCTTCTAGATGTCTCCCTGCAAGAGTTTACTTGTGAATCTTGTATATTTGGCAAACAACACCGTATTTCTTTTCATCCTACTTGTACTCGGAGTGATACTCCTCTATCTTTAGTGCACTCTGATATTTGAGGACCATATAAAACCCCTATTTTGTTTGGCTATCGTTATTTTGTCATTTTTATTGATGATTACTCTCGCGTGACCTGGTTATACTTACTTCGGTATCGTACTGAACTAACCTCTACATTTCGTGCATTTATTACGGAAACTCGTACTCAGTTCTCCTCATCCTTAAAAGTCATTTGCACTGATATTGATCGGGAATACACTAGCCGGACGTTCTCGAATCTATGTACTGAGTTTGACATTATACATCAAACATCCTGTGCGTATACGCCTCAAAATAATGGTGTGGCCGAGCGAAAGAATCGTCATTTTCTTGATGTCGCTCGGTCACTCATGATTCAAATGCAAGTACCCACATTATATTGGAACTTTGTTGTGTCTACCGTATGCTACCTCATCAATCGCATGCCCTCCTCTATGATCGACTTTGCCACTCCTTTCAGTCTCCTGTTTTCTTCCAAGTCCTCTTTTACCCTCACACCTCGTGTGTTCGGATGTACTTGTTACGTCCACAATCTTGGTTCACCCACGGATAAGTTTGCTCCCCGTGCCAGCAAATGTATGTTTCTGGGGTACTCTCAGACTCAAAAAGTTATGTGTGTTATTCTCCCATAACTGACGAAGTGATCGTCTCCGCCGATGTTACCTTTCTTGAATATCAACCATTTCATGCTTCACCTTCTGCTCCCCCTTTCTCTTCTCCCATACCTCGACCGACCGTTCCTGTCACGTCCACTTTACCGCCTCTTCTTCCCACTCCACTTCCGACACTCGTTCCATCAATACCACCCAAACCGCCTCTTCTTCGTGTCTATACTTGTCGTACCCTGCCCTCTGGAGCCCTACAACGATCGTCTTCCATCTATGCTATACCGTGGACTGACGATCCAACATTAACATCTACCGCTCACTCCCTGGTGAATTATGTATCTCTGCATCGTCTGTCTTCACCTCTATGCAAGTTTGCACTCTCTCTTTCCTCCATTTTTATTCCTAACTCTGTGCAGGAGACCCTTCTTCATCTAGGGCGACGTGCTGCTATGGATGAGGAAATGACTGCTCTTTTGTCCAACCAGATTTGGGATTTGGTCCCTTTTCCTCCTGAGCAATCTTGTGTCAGTTGCAAATGAGTTTTTGCTATCAAACATGCTCCAGACGGGACAATTAAACGCCTCAAAGCCCGGCTTGTGGCTCGGGGGTTCACTCAACAATATGGGCTTGATTATGATGAAACTTTCTCCCTCATCGCCATGCTATAGTCTGTTTAGGTTCTGCTCTCCTTAGCTGTTCATCACAACTAACTTCTCCATCAGCTTGATATCAAGAATGTGTTTCTGAATGACGACCTTCTCGAGTCGGTCTACATGCACCAATCTCCCGGGTTTGAGACCACAGGGGAGTCTCGTGTGTGTCATCTCCAAAAATCTATTTATGGTCTCAAATAGTATCCCAGAGCTTGGTTTGACAAATTCAGTAAGGCCATTCGCGAAGTTGGATTCAAGAGGAGCTCGGCTGACTTCTCTCTTTTCACTCGTCATCAATCAACTGAGACTGTCATTCTCCTAGTTTATGTGGAGATATTTTAATTACTGGCGATGACATACAGTGATACAACAACTCAAACAACACTTAAACTCCATCTTCCAAACAAAAGATCTGGGGGCTCTCTGGTACTTTCTGGGGGCTCTCTGGCACTCTGGGGGCTTTCTGGTCTTGTCCTCTCACAACGGAAGTACTGCCTTGATTTCCTTCAAGATGCTGACTACTCCGAGTGCAAACCCGTGAAAACCCCGATGGATGCCAATCATAAGTTATGTACTCATGGACTTGGCACTGATTCTCTGCTTACCAACCCTGAGTATTATTGACGTCTTTTAGGAAAACTGATATATCTAACAGTTACAAGACCTGATATCTCTTTTGTTGTTGGCGTGGTCAACCGATTTATGCATCTCCTCAGATCTCTCATCTCCAGGCAGTAGAACGCATCCTCAGGTATTTGAAGACTGCTCCTGGACAAGGGTTGGTATATAAGCCATCCTCCTCTCTATCTATTATTGCATATTCAGATGCGGATTATGTGGGCTCCCTGGATGATCGACGTTCCACTGTGGGTTTCTGTACCTACTTTGGAGGGAATCTTATCACTTGGCGTAGCAAAAATCAATCTGTGGTTGCTCTCTCTTCTGCTGAAGCTGAGTATCGTGCAATGACGATCATTGTATCTGAACTTACCTGGCTTGAGGGCCTTCTTGATGATCTGGGAGTCACTCTAGCCTCACCAACAACTTTGTTTTGCGACAGTCAAGCTGCGATCCATATTGCAAAGAATCCTGTGTTACATGAGCTGACCAAACACATTGAAGTTGATTGTCACTTCGTTCGTGAAAGGTTCCATTGAAGAAGCTAGAGCTGGAACATGTTCCTGTTTTTGGGCAAGTTGCTGACATTCTCACCAAGGCATTACCATGTCAAATGTACCATCAGTTCTTATCCAAGCTTGGTGCCTATGACTTGTATGCTCTAGCTGCTAGGGGAGTGTTAGAGAGTATTAAGAAAATTGACGTAAAAGGCCATTAATGTGGCCCATTTTAAGTTTCTGGTTTAGTCCCACATCTTCTGTATATGATTCTTTCTCTCTCTTCTCTCCTATATATTTATACTCATACTTGTATTTTGTAATTCAACATGGATATACATGGTTTGAACCATTCTTCTACAGTCACCTAACATTTCGAATCCATCAAATAATAAGGTTACTGAAATAATCATAAGCATTAAAATAGGTTGTCTTCATTATAAAAGAAGCATCCCAACAGCCATGAAATTTCATACCCCTCTTTATTCCCAAATGTTTTAGGGCAATGTCCTTTTACCTTTAGAAATTTGAAATTATCATGCATTGAAGTTTTATTTTTCTGTTTTTAATTGATATCGAAGTTCCCTTAAATGATTGATCTTTGCTTTTTATTGCCTTTGGAAAACTATCAAATATTACGTTAACAAAAGAAAGTTTATAACTTCTGCATTCTAAAATAGATGATATAAATTCCGGATAAAATGGAGGCCTCTATAGTGTTGACCAATGTGCGTAATCCGTTCACTACGTGCCCGAGACCTCTCATGGTGGTGGTGAGATTGTCGATCGCTTTCATTAGGTCGCTCATACGTTGAGCCAAATCCCCTACGCTATTCTCTAAGTGATCGACTCGCTTTTCTATTTAAAAGTTGATTTAAGTTTTCGCCGTTTTTTTTTTCAGAAAATAATAATTTAAATATTTTTTTTAAATAAAATAAAATAAAGATTTAATTTTTAAAAAAAATTAAGATTTTTAAATTTAATGGTCTTAAACAATTGGTTATATATATATATATATATATATATATATATATATATATATATATATATATATATATATATTGAAAATCCGGATCGCGTGATTCGCGCTAGGAGCGAATCACAGTTGCTCTGATATCAAACTGATGTAACCTAAGCGATCAGAGAGAGCGGATCCGAGTTCCAGCTCGCGGAATTGTTTTAAACGACGTTGGACTTTTGAAAATTTGTTAAACGTTATTTGAAAAGAGGTTCTTAAATGTTTGGAAACAATCACATGAGAACTTGCACCTTTGAGCCAAAGCCGCATACAATAATTTATGAAAATAACGATAACAATACAACACGAACGTTCTAGGCAAACTCAATTAATTTAATTCAAAGCGCATAGAATAAACCTAATGTAAAGAGCTACAATGGAGGATTTACCAAGAGATATCCAAAGCTACAGTAGGTTTTGTCATTCCAGGAGGTTTCCGCACGGGAGGGAACACCGTCTCTGTGATGCGGAAACGATCAGTTGGACGCCAGATGAGCGTGCCGAAGTCGATTGCGTCCCGACAGGCTGGCTGCGTCCCCTATTCCGTTGAAGCAAGGGGTGGAAGGAAGAACCCGCAGTCGATGAGGGTTCCTGAACACTGTAGCAGGCGTGCCAAGGTCGACGGGGTCCATCGAACTGGTGAAGGCCGGCGGCGTCCAACTTGAACAAGGGCGGCGCCCATAACGCTCTCTCAGCTGGAACATACACAATACCGTTCTCTCAACTGGAACATACACAATAACGTTCTCTCAAATTTTCCAGGCTGCTTTCTCTATTGACGTTCATGCCTTTTAAACAGCAAGACTCAAATAATTTTTACATACAAAGATTTTACTTGCCATATGAGAGGGGATTTCATTAATATGAGAATAATATTTTGCCATTGAATCTTATACCATCAAATTAAGTTAATTGAGTTGTCTTTTAACATCCTAGCTACCTAAATTATCAGACCGTTTATTTTATTTAGGGTCCCACCGATTGGTCAATTCGATAAGCCGAACACTAAGGGAAATGTCATAATAACAATAATAAAATAACGAGACAAATAAAAACAACCGTCATCATGACTGCATCACATGGATGTGGATACATTGCCTTGCTTTGGTGATACACCGCGTGGAGATTCCTTTTCTTGGTGACCTCCAAATCCACTCCTCCGCGGATCGCCCCAATTCCTCTACGATCTCCCTAGTCGATTTGGTCCTTGTACTCTCTTGGGGTTTGACGCCCCAACAACTTCCTTCCTCCCTTCTTCTCCTACTCTTTGCTCCTGCTGCCCTCCCATGACTCTTCTGATACGTGTCGTGTATTATTATAATTATATCTATTATCTAGGTGTCGAGTTGTTATTATTATGTGGGAGCCTCGAGCCCCGGGTCTAGTATTAGGCGTCGTCATGAGGGTTTTTGTCTTCTTATGAGTTGTAGCCTATATAAAGGCATGAGATGTGTGTATGAATCAAGCAAGAAATATTTCTAGTTCTCATCCCCTTTGAATGTGAGATCATTGGTGGCTCTCTCCTCTAACGAGCAACCCCGCTTAGGCAGCCGCGGTTCCGGCTCCACGGTATCCATCACCTCCACCATCATCATCCACCCCCTCCCGCCTCGACTACATTTGTTGACCCGTAACAACTTGGTATCAGAGACACACCTCCTCCCTTTGCCGCCGCTACCGCTCCTCCCACTCATCCTCCAACGCCATCTCCGCCAGAAAACTGGACACAACCACCCCGAGTTCCACCGCGCAAGCAGCCCTGCTCATCCCGTCGCCAAAGCCACCGCCGCAGAAGACACAGTGCACTCCTCACTGTCATCGCCTCCGCAGACAGCGTCCAGAACAGCTTCAGCCTTCATCAGCTTCAGCCAATCGCAACCAGTCCGGGCATTGGCCCTTCACGCAGGTCCCTGCGACACCAAAAGCTCTGCCGTCCGACACGCCATCTCCGCATCCGGGTCGACGCACGCCATCAACGACCTCTGCGTCCCGGTCGACGCGGGCTTTCTGCCGGGCTCCGACAGCCGCCGCTTCTTCCCCCTTGCTAAACGACCACTCTACCTCTTCCTTTCTCCTCGAGCCCCACCCCCACAACAGTGTCCTTTACCCTCATCGAGCCGCACACCCTCGCGGACTTCACGGGCCGCACGTCTGTCGACTTCTTTGTCTGGAGCCGCACACTTTTAATTTTTAACTTAATTTTTCTTCCTATCCCGTGGACCCCACCACCATTTCAACTTTTTATTTTTTCAAACAGCCTTTCATTTCTACTCTCAACCTTTAATCTCAGCCTCCTATCTATTTTAACCCCCCCAATTCCATACAACAACCTCATTTTACTCTTTAAAACAGCTCGGGAAGCCATTCTAAGCCTCATTTTATTTATCAGTGGTCCCATCGCTTTGCTGTCAATATTGGGCGCCACCGCGGCTCTCGCAGCCACTCTCAGGCATCCGACTCGGCGCACTCCGACCGCCCGGTCATCCGCTCCTCTTCTACCTCATCCCGCACTATGGGGACTCCTCTGAACAACTCAATCAAATTATGTCCATGCTACATGACCTCATGGTGCAACAAGCTGCGCACACTGCTCTCGCGGACCGTCATCAGGAGGCCATTGCTGTGCTCGCCAAGCGCATCGATGATCTGTCAACCGCCCCGCCACATGATCATGCAAGCAGCAGTCAAGCACAACCACTTCTCCGCCATGCCCCACCGCCCCTGACCGTCCACGAACCACCACCATCGGCTCTCTCGCGCCCCGACGCTGCACTTGTGCCGCGCTATACCAGATTAGAGTTTCCAACCTATGATGGGAAAAGTGATCCTTTGAGCTGGCTTACCAAGTGTGAACAATTCTTCGGCCAGCAGCAACCTCCGGCAGCAGATCAAATCCATCTCACATCTTTCCATATGCTCGACTCCGCTGTTTTATGGGCTTCTCGACTTCTCACGGACCAGCCGAATCTAATTTGGGACGACTTCAAGAGGCTTTGCAACTTACGTTTCGGACCTCCTATTCGCAGTAACCCTCTCGGTGCACTCACAACTCTACGACAAACAGGTACCATAGACGAGTACATGGAACAATTTCAGCTCCTCTTAGCGCATGTCCCTCTTGCCCCGGATATGCAGGTTAACATTTTCACCGCGGGATTTCGCGAGCGCCTGCGTCTGGATGTAGAGTTTGAGGCCCCTCCGGACCTAGTGACTGCTATGTGCCTGACCCGGCTCTGTGATTGTCGTCTCCAGCTGTCCCAAGAGGCATATCTACCTGCTACCGACATTGTTCCACAGGACCGCCGCGAGGGTCCTCCAGCACCACATGTCCGCCGCTTATATCGGGCTGAGATGCTGCAACGCCACGCGCAAGGATTGTGTTTCAATTGCGACGAGCAGTACACTCGTGGCCACAGGTGCACCCGACTTTTCTACCTACACGTTGAGGACTCTGACGACGAGGGCATCAGATAAAGCTTGAGGTCAAGCTTTTTTCGGAGGACGAATGAGATGTTACGTGTCGCGTATTATTATAATTATATCTATTATCTAGGTGTCGAGTTATTATTATGTGGGAGCCTCGAGCCCCGAGTCTAGTATTAAGTGTCATCATGAGCGTTTTGTCTTCTTATGAGTTGTAGCCTATATAAAGACATGAGATGTGTGTATGAATCAAGCAAGAAATATTTCTAGTTCTCATCCCCTTTGAATGTGAGATCATTGGTGGCTCTCTCCTCTAACGAGCAACCCCGCTTAGGCAGCCGCGGTTCCGGCTCCACGGTATCCATCACCTTCGCCATCATCATCCACCCCCTCCCGCCTCGACTACATTTGTTGACCCGTAACATCTTCCTCCAGCTTCTCTTCTAGGCTCTAGGAAATTTGGACAAGTTGCTGTCGCATGACCTTCCACCTGATGAAAGTCACAATTGGGTATCACCCTCCTATACTCCACTCCCCTCGACTGCCTGGCTTCCCCGACCTCGGCCCTGACCAATCACTTTCGCCTCCCTCGGAGGGAATTTATTTTGTCTCCACAGACCCGACCTCCTCTTTGTCGAGTTAAAGTGAGCTTGAATCTTTGGAGAAAATCTTCTTCCCGGACCCGCCTGGTGTGGTCCTCCTGCTGGCCTCCACACTTGTGTGTTGGCCGGGCCTTTCTCCTCTCTTGCCCTTGCTGTTTTTGACCTCCAAAAGGTCCCCTCTCTTCTTGCCTCCTTGGATCCTCCCTCTTCTTAAACACCGCCCTTCTGGTGTCAGTCACCATCTTCTCCTCTCCACCTGACACCTTTGCCAACATAGCCACAAAGCCGCTGTTCGTGGCTTCACTTTCGATGTACTGTCCCGCACGGTCAATCAGATCTTCAAACGACATTGGGGGCTCACGAGCTATCTCCATCTTGAAGAGTCCCTCCTGCAACCCAATTGTGAGGGCTAGTTGCAGGGTGTGGGCTGACACCTCTTGAACGGTGAGGATTTCCTCCTGGAAACGATCGATGTACGTCCCGAGCGACTCCTGGGGGCCTTGCTTGACGATGAACAAAGTTTCCAGACCTTTTTTCCTCTTCTTCGAAATGGCTAAACGCAGCAAGAAACCCCTTCGGGGGTCTACACAGCTGTAGATCGAGCTTGACGCTAATTGGTGGAACCAATTTTTCGCTTTTCCTTTGAAAAAAATGGCATACATCCTTCACTTGAATGCGTCCGTCATCTGTCGAATTGAGACGACGTCTTCAAACCACTGCTGGTGCTGGACGGGATCATCTTTCCCTGAGTAGAGTAGCTCATGTCCGGTTCACTGAATCCCTCCGACGCCGGGGCTGTCAGGATCAACTTGCAGAAAGGGATCGCCCAAGGGAGGAACTCGGCTAGTAGGGCGAGCTCGCTCGAACTCGCTTTCTGAATAGCGAGTTGTCGGGAGCTCACGAAGAGAACTCGCGCGTGCAACGCATGATCCTCTTCCTCTTGGACAACTTCCTTGCCGGTCGCCTGCTTTGACCCGCCTCGCCAGACGAGTTGATAACCGATGGCACTAGCCCTGCCACCTCGTCATGAAATTCGAGCAGAGCTTGCGACTTTTCCTCCATAGACTTCCTAAACTTTACGAAATCGCTCAGCGCGACAAACTCGCTTGACGAGTGCGAGTTGTCCCGGTCGTCTCTAAGCTCTCCATGTCCAGTCATGGCGTTATCAGGTGAGATTTTCCTCACAAGCTACCAGTCCGCGCTCACCGCAACAAAAATGTTGAAACCTAGTTCTACGGAGATCGGACTAAGAGAGGGTAGCTCGTGTTACTTATTTCACTGTCGAACGTTCGAAACTGGATATTCTGAGTCTAGATTTGACCCTCACCTACAGAAGAATGGATTGCCTACACTCAGACCCGCGAGCTGCAATAAGGGGGTACCCAAAAGTTCTCTTGCAACTTCCCCTCCCAAAACCAAAATTGATCTCTGCATCTCGGATGGCACAGAGAAGAGACTCGAAATAGGTGAGCTCTAGGAGGCCGGGTCTGCCTTCTTCGAGGTGTTATGGGTCCTATTTGTAGGCAAAACGTCTCGAGGGTAAAAAGATCTTTATTGTCCCGCGCAAGGTTGTAGATGTCGGATATCGGGGACACGACGGTTTAGGTTTTTCATGTCGGTTTTAGTATGTCGGGGGATATTTCACATAACGGGTTTTAATATTTAATTATTTATATGTCTAATTATTTATAAATTTAAATTTTTTTAAATTTTTTTATATATTAATATATTAATAATTTGATATTTATTGAACTTCTAAATTTATCAAACTAATATAAACATTTTGTGTTACACAAGTAATAACAGTATAACACGTGAAATAAAATAAGAGAAAGCAGAATGTCTAGAAGTTGTCGATGACAATGGAAGATAAGGAATCTTTAGTTCATAATTCAAAGATCTTTCTTTCATTAAGTCGGTGACGAATTTGAGCAAGAAAAAAGTCAGGGGAAGGGGAAAAACAACCTAAACAATGAAACAATTTTGATTTATTGGCTATTAGACCATGACACTGCTTAAAATAAATTGAAAAATCAGTCGATAAAATGTCAGGATATATCAGCCGATATGTCGACAAACATATCGGTCAATAACATACATATCTGTGGATATATTCCCAAAAGATATTTTCCAAAAAATATCAGAAACGTGTCGTTTGTTCCATGAAACCTTTATGTCGGCCATGTCAGAGGATATCCACAACAGTGGTCCCGCGGGTAACTGCCTCCGCCTTAACAAAAATAATATTCTTAGAGCATGATGGTCTGCGAACAACGACTTCCGCCTTTTTGGGAATACGATTCCCAGACCTAGACGGTCTGCTAATAGACAAATTACTCAAAGACTGCTGCCCACTGACTTGTGCGAGTCCAAGGTCTGGGATGGCCTTGACTCGCCTCGCTCACCTGGCGGCTCGAGCGTTACATAATCTGATGGCTGGACTAATTTGGACTTGCCTCGCCTACTCAGAAACATTTGCAAGTTCATCATCTACCACTAAACCCCTCTACACCCATTCCTCTATTCCCATCTTCGATGGAGAACTATACGATTTCTGGTGTGACCAAATGGAGGCCCTTCTCCGGTCTCAGGATCTCTGGACCATAGTCATTGAAGGCTTACAAACCACTGACAAAGAACTAGCAGGTGCTGCAGCGAAAGTCGCCAAAGAAGGAGAGATGAAGGACGCAATGGCCTTACATTTGATACAACAAGCTATAGCCACAAATATTTACCCAAGGATCATGGGTTCCAGAAGTTCCAAAGAAGCTTGGGATCGTCTACAAAACGAATACAAAGGTACAAAAAAGTATTTAAAATCAAATTACAATCTTTGAGAAGACAGTTCGATGCTTTAGTAATGAAAGAAGGAGAAAACTCATCTGACTACTTTGCCAAGAACACTGACTTAGTAAATCAAATAAGAAGTTTGGGAGGAGCAATTAAAGAAGTCATTATTGTAGAAAAGATTTTGAGAACTCTTCCAAAGTCCTATAACCACATCGTCTCCTCCATTTTAGAAGCCAGAGATCTTGACACTCACTGTCACGGATCTACTAGGCTCCATTCAATCTCATGAAGATCTGTTCTTAAAAGATAACTGTGTCCCCCTTGAGAACGCTTTTCATACTAAGGTAAATATCAAGAAGAACAATGATAAGAGAAAAACAAATCACAATTCTAACTCAAACCACCATTCAACCAACTACAAACCAAACTCCCACTGGAAAGACAAACTTGATGAATCGAGCACGAAATGCGTGCTGGCTGGCGTCAACGACCAGAGCAAAGCCTACAGGCTCATTGAACCTTTGACAAAGAAAATCCTGATATCTCGTGATGTTACCTTTGATGAAGCAGGTACTTGGCAATGGAGCTCAGAACAATTATCTGCATCTTCTGCTCCGGTGCTGGTTGAGCTGAGTACCAGTCTCAGCCCCGTCCTTGCACCCTCCATCCCTCATTTGGAGCATCCTGCTTCAGATTTTGACTGTGATTCATCATCGCCCCGCATGACCAAATTCATCGAAGAAATATATCAAAGAGCAGAGTATGCCCTCTGCTCTTCCTCGTCTCTCACATATGAAGTTGCAACAAAAGAAGAACATTGGAGACAAGCAATGCAAGAAGAATTGACTGCGATAGAGAAGAATAAAACTTGGTCCCTCGTCATCAGACCCAAAGGTCGGGACATCATCCAGCTCAAGTGGGTGTTCAAGGTAAAACAAAATGAAGAAGGTAAGATCCTGAAATATAAAGCGCGGCTCGTTGCAAAGGGCTATTCTCAATGCCCGGGAGAAGATTACTCAGAAACATTTGCACCAGTAGCGAGGATGACAACAATTTGCCTCCTTCTGGCTATTGCTGCCCATCATCAGTATCCAATTTATCAGCTAGACATGAAATCGACATCTCTCAATGGTGAAGTTCATGAAGAACTTTATGTCTCTCAGCCACCTGGTTTTGAACTTAGAGGGAGAGAGAAAGAGAAAGTATATCGGCTTCACAAAGCTTTGTATGGTCTAAAACAAGCCCCTCGGGCATGGCATGAGCACATCGACTCATACTTCATCAATGAAGGATTCACCAGGAGCATCAATGAGCCAACACTTTACATTAAAAATAGGGAAAAGACAAAGACAGATTGATAATATGTCTCTATGTAGATGATCTAATCGTTACTGGCACGAATAGAGATTTCATCCAAATGTTCCGCGATAACATGAAGACAAAGTATGAAATGACAAACCTTGGAACACTTCATTTCTTCCTCGGTCTCCAGATCAAACACCTTCCAGACGGATTATTTCTATCTCAACATTTGTATGCAACCAACCTTCTTCTCAAATTTAACATGCAGGCTTGTAATCCTGCTGTGACGCCAATGTCTACTTCCGACAAGCTCACAATTAAACAGGAAGGAGAGGAAGCTACAGACAAAGAAGAATACAGGAGCATGATAGTATCCTTGATCTACCTCACTCATACAAGACCAGACATCGAGAATGCCGTGAACATCGCTGCAAGATTCGTAAGCGATCCCTCAAAAGCTCATTTAGCGGCTGCAAAAAGGATTCTCCGATATCTACAAGGTACCAAACACTTTGGGATTTTCTACTCTAATCTTAAAACAAAGGAACTTGTTGGTTATACTGACTCCGACTGGGCCGGAGATCTCCACGATCGAAAAAGCACAAGCGGTTTTCTCTTTCAACTTGGGAAAAATCCAGTTTCCTGGAGCGCAAGGAAGCAACAATCCGTCGCCTTGTCGACAACAGAAGCAGAATACATGACGCTTAACAAAGCAGCCTGTGAAGCCATATGGCTGCAGAGGTTAAGCAGAGAGATAAGAGATGAGAAAGAAAAGGAAGGAATGAAGATCTTTTGCGACAATACATCTGCGATCGCCCTATCAAAGAACCCTATACACCATAGCAGAAGAAAACACATAGATATTCGGTGGTACTTCATCAGGGAGTTAGTTGAAAAGAAGGAAGTAAATGTCGTCTTCATCAACTCCGACGAGCAGCTCGCCGACCTACTAACCAAGCCGTTGCCTCGGGAACGCTTTATCGAGCTCAGGGATAAGATCGGTCTCATCGACAACCAAGATTTAGAGGGGGTAAAAGGAATAAATCCTGGCCGTCACTCTTAACTCCTGCATTAGTTGCAAAGCAGAGAATTAATATTGCATTACTGTTTTCAAGCCTGATTAATTAAGAACCATTATGACAGGCATCCTAATCGTTTATTATTCCCTGCACCTTTAATATGAATTAATTTTGTTCCTCTATAAAAACCTGTATAACCTATAAGCAAATACAGGGGATTTTCTGTGAGAAGCATTACTAAAACGTTTCCTTCTACCTTGTCTTGTTTATTTTTTGCTTCTTTGCCAAATAAATCTAAAACTAGTTGCTGACGGCACGAGAGAATTCCTGGATTGTGACCTGAAGAAGTTGAAGCTGTCTGGAAATGTGATGCAGGGAGCGAGAGAGGGGTTTGAGTTTGTGCACTGCATTGTTTCAACTTCAGATCAAAAAATTGTAATACAATCTTTTAGTTCAACTTCAGATCTACTCTTTTATGAACTATTCATTTGGAAACCGATCTGGTGTTACAAGTCGAGTTTTTTTTCCACAAGGTCATGGACCACCGTTCCTAAACGCCCAACCTCATCTAAAAAAATATTTTAGATTTTTTTTTTTGTGAAAAACAAAATATTTTATTTTAGTTCCATTTTCACTCAAGATTGGGCTCATAATTTTATCCAGGAGCTCCATTTTACATGGAACCGCTAGCAGTTCTATCCTAAATAGAGCTTTAAATCGAATAATATTCAGGACAAATTGTCAAGGAGCTCCATTTTACATGGAACCGCTAGCAGTTCTCTCCTAAATAGAGCTTTAAATCGAATAATATTCAGGACAAATTGTCAAGAAATATTTGAAACTACGTAAAAGTAATATTTGTGTATTATGTGGTTCCCCTAGAAATTCAAAGTGGTCGAATCAGAGTAAAAAAAACTATGGCCGTGATTGCCTAGCCTTGATTCCCTTCATCGCCCGCCCTTACCACATAATCCTGCCACCGAATGTTGCCGCCGGTCAATTGTTACCGCCCGCTGAATGTTGTCGCCCGTCGAATGTTGCCTCCCACCGAATGTGTCCACCCGCTGAAGGTGCATGCGGGCAATATCACCTCTTTATTCCCAATTTTTTAGGGCAATATCTTTTGCCTTTAGAAATGTGAAATATTCATTCATTTTTTAACGAAAATTTCTACAATTTCCATAACATGGGAAATAAATATCAAATTTACCTTATCTTCTAATTTGTGTGATATTAAACACAACCTTCTTTTAAATGCAAAAAACATACATACTGAAATTTTATTAAACTCAAAAATCTTTGGGGGAATTTATTCTGTAATCTTTTCATCCAGGGGACATGAAATGTAATTTTGAAAGTGCCAAGTTAGATTTGATTTTCTTTATGCGGCGGTTCTGTCTAGTGTGGTGAATGAATGCTTCTACAAACGATTTGAGTCAAGCGACAATTTCAATATATATTTGAAGGAAATCAAGAAACTAGATGAATCGTTGGCAATTTCTTTATTTGGCCCATTTTAAGTTTAGGAAAACTGTTGTAAAAGCACATTAATGTGTCCCATTTTATGTTTCTTGTTTAGTCCCACATCTTGTGTATAAGATCTTTTCTCTCTCTTCTCTCCTATATATTTGTATTCATACTTGTATTTTGTAATTCAACAAGGATATACAATGTTTGAACCATTCTTTTACATGGTATCAGAGCTTTCGATCTTCCTCTGAGCGAATACCTCTTTTGTTACCGCTGCTATCCGCTCTTATATGAGCGGGTACGTTTTGTGTGACTGTTTCTATCCGCTCGGCCTCCTTTACCCGCAAGTTTTCGCGGTTTCCTCCAGTCTACCCGCTTCTGCTAGTCTCTCTCGTGGCTTCCACTTCTCCTTACTCTCCTTCGCTCTTTATAGCCTTCTTCCCTCTGACAAGTGGCCCCCCCTTGCCTGTGCTTTCGCTGCGTGCTCTTCTAACCGCTGCGGGCTGTCTAGCTACTGCGGTCTCCCTGTGTTAGTCGCTGCGCTCTTGCAGTTTCTCTTCTCGCGGATTATGGTCTGTCCTCCTAACCGCCGGGCTTCTGTCCGCCTCGCTGCTGGTTCTTCTAACCGCGGGGGCGCTGCTAGCTGCTTCTCGCTCTTGCTTGCCGCTGCTTATTTCTCGCAACCTGCGGTCTCTCTGCCTAGCCGCTGAGTCCGCTCCTCACTTTTGCTTGCCGCTGCTTCTGTCCGCTCGACTTCTCGTGTATTATCGACGTCTTCTCGCTGCTTGCGGTCTCTCTCTCTGCCCGTTGTGCTTCTAACTGTGGCTCTGCTACGTCGCTGGTGTGCTCTCATCTTGTCGTTACGGGTTGCCTTCTTAACCGCTGCGGGTTCTCCTCACTGTTTTTACCTGTTGTTTCTATCTGTTGCGGGCCCTCCTTCCTACCCCTGGTGTTGTCTCGTCTTGCCGCTGCGGTCTCTTTTCTAGTCGATGCGGTCTCTTTTCTAGCCGCCGGTGTGGCCTCACCTTGCCGTTGCCTTCTTAACCGCTGCAGTCTTTTTCTAGCCGCTTCTCCTTTATATGGAGCACCTCTCTCCAACATCCTTCCTACCCACTCCAATCCGTGCCATCCGTTCATGGGTTCCGAGGATTCCAATGAGACGTCTGCTCTTCCTGTTCGTGTTGCGGCTCCGGTTCCCGAACTTCGTGATGAACTCCGAATTACTACTATCTCCCTAAGCGGGAAGCGAAATTTCGGGGACTGGGTGCACTCTGTTTGTCGAGTATTGCAATCGAAAGGCCTTCTTCATCACTTAACCCGTGTTACTCCTACTGCCTCCACCGATGAGTGACTTCGTGATGATGGTCGGGTCCAGTCATGGATATTCAACTCCATGGACACCGAGCCCTATTGGATGGCTATGTATCATGAAACAACAAAGACAATGTGGGAGGAGCTTCATTCCTTATACTTTGGGCAGAATAGTCTTCAACACTTGTTCGACATCATCTCAGATCTTCAAAACCTTGATATTGTTGCTCACAGTGATATGATCTCCTTTGTTGCCAAGGCCAAGACCCCGGTTGAGGCCTGGATCTAACATCAGCCTCCTACTACAGACTTGGTTACTCAACGAGTGAAAAAAGAAGCAGTCGGGATTGCAATGATAATGGCTCGAGTTCCTTCCTATCTGCATAGTGCTCGGGCTCAAATCCTCTCTTCCTCTACAACTCCCTCTCTGTCAGATGTTTGCTCTATGCTTCTGAAGGTTACACCGCCCCAGGATGCTCCTATGACTCTCTCCAGCTCTTCTACAGTACCCTACACCTGCTTCGCAAGCTCAAGGTTCCTCAGCCCGTGGGGCTCGCAACACGTCTCAGGGACGTGGCCATACTGGAAGGTCTTCTTTTAAATGCACGTATTGCGGACAGGATGGTCACCTTGAGGCCACCTGCTATTGCAAACATGACCCGCCTCCACATCTTGCTGCTTCTGCTACAACTGTTCTTGCTGCTTCTACTGACCCTCCCACTTCTCCTGCAACAATCTCTGCCACTTCTGCTCGTGAAGACATTAATGCTCTGCGCACCCAGCTCCACCAACTCTAAGGGGTTATTTCTCGCTCCTCTGGATCCGTTGCGTCAATTTCCAATGAAGGTATATCCTGTCTTTCCCAGAGCTCTCACTGCATTGTGGATTCAAGAGCCACACACCATATTACTTCACAGTGACCTCCACAATATTTGCTGACTGCCCATCCCAAGTTCATCATTGTGGCTAATGATGATACCACCCCAGTGTCCGACGCTGCTGATATACATCTCACACCCACTCTCTTTCTGTCTTCTGCTATTCATGTTCCGGGATCACCATTCAATTTGTTTTTTGTTAGCCGCCTTACTCAAGATCTTAATTGCTATATTACATTCTCACCCTCTACCTTTTGTTGTGCAGGATCGATAAGCACAGACTATCATTGGTAGTGGTCGGCTGTCGAACGGGCTCTACCTTCTAGATGTTCCTCCCTCTGCTCTCTCCGTCGTCTCCACTATCGATTGACATTGTCGTCTTGGGCATGCTCCCCTCCAGATCCTCAAGAAAGCTCTTCTAGATGTCTCCCTGCAAGAGTTTACTTGTGAATCTTGTATATTTGGCAAACAACACCGTATTTCTTTTCATCCTACTTGTACTCGGAGTGATACTCCTCTATCTTTAGTGCACTCTGATATTTGAGGACCATATAAAACCCCTATTTTGTTTGGCTATCGTTATTTTGTCATTTTTATTGATGATTACTCTCGCGTGACCTGGTTATACTTACTTCGGTATCGTACTGAACTAACCTCTACATTTCGTGCATTTATTACGGAAACTCGTACTCAGTTCTCCTCATCCTTAAAAGTCATTTGCACTGATATTGATCGGGAATACACTAGCCGGACGTTCTCGAATCTATGTACTGAGTTTGACATTATACATCAAACATCCTGTGCGTATACGCCTCAAAATAATGGTGTGGCCGAGCGAAAGAATCGTCATTTTCTTGATGTCGCTCGGTCACTCATGATTCAAATGCAAGTACCCACATTATATTGGAACTTTGTTGTGTCTACCGTATGCTACCTCATCAATCGCATGCCCTCCTCTATGATCGACTTTGCCACTCCTTTCAGTCTCCTGTTTTCTTCCAAGTCCTCTTTTACCCTCACACCTCGTGTGTTCGGATGTACTTGTTACGTCCACAATCTTGGTTCACCCACGGATAAGTTTGCTCCCCGTGCCAGCAAATGTATGTTTCTGGGGTACTCTCAGACTCAAAAAGTTATGTGTGTTATTCTCCCATAACTGACGAAGTGATCGTCTCCGCCGATGTTACCTTTCTTGAATATCAACCATTTCATGCTTCACCTTCTGCTCCCCCTTTCTCTTCTCCCATACCTCGACCGACCGTTCCTGTCACGTCCACTTTACCGCCTCTTCTTCCCACTCCACTTCCGACACTCGTTCCATCAATACCACCCAAACCGCCTCTTCTTCGTGTCTATACTTGTCGTACCCTGCCCTCTGGAGCCCTACAACGATCGTCTTCCATCTATGCTATACCGTGGACTGACGATCCAACATTAACATCTACCGCTCACTCCCTGGTGAATTATGTATCTCTGCATCGTCTGTCTTCACCTCTATGCAAGTTTGCACTCTCTCTTTCCTCCATTTTTATTCCTAACTCTGTGCAGGAGACCCTTCTTCATCTAGGGCGACGTGCTGCTATGGATGAGGAAATGACTGCTCTTTTGTCCAACCAGATTTGGGATTTGGTCCCTTTTCCTCCTGAGCAATCTTATGTCAGTTGCAAATGAGTTTTTGCTATCAAACATGCTCCAGACGGGACAATTAAACGCCTCAAAGCCCGGCTTGTGGCTCGGGGGTTCACTCAACAATATGGGCTTGATTATGATGAAACTTTCTCCCTCATCGCCATGCTATAGTCTGTTTAGGTTCTGCTCTCCTTAGCTGTTCATCACAACTAACTTCTCCATCAGCTTGATATCAAGAATGTGTTTCTGAATGACGACCTTCTCGAGTCGGTCTACATGCACCAATCTCCCGGGTTTGAGACCACAGGGGAGTCTCGTGTGTGTCATCTCCAAAAATCTATTTATGGTCTCAAATAGTATCCCAGAGCTTGGTTTGACAAATTCAGTAAGGCCATTCGCGAAGTTGGATTCAAGAGGAGCTCGGCTGACTTCTCTCTTTTCACTCGTCATCAATCAACTGAGACTGTCATTCTCCTAGTTTATGTGGAGATATTTTAATTACTGGCGATGACATACAGTGATACAACAACTCAAACAACACTTAAACTCCATCTTCCAAACAAAAGATCTGGGGGCTCTCTGGTACTTTCTGGGGGCTCTCTGGCACTCTGGGGGCTTTCTGGTCTTGTCCTCTCACAACGGAAGTACTGCCTTGATTTCCTTCAAGATGCTGACTACTCCGAGTGCAAACCCGTGAAAACCCCGATGGATGCCAATCATAAGTTATGTACTCATGGACTTGGCACTGATTCTCTGCTTACCAACCCTGAGTATTATTGACGTCTTTTAGGAAAACTGATATATCTAACAGTTACAAGACCTGATATCTCTTTTGTTGTTGGCGTGGTCAACCGATTTATGCATCTCCTCAGATCTCTCATCTCCAGGCAGTAGAACGCATCCTCAGGTATTTGAAGACTGCTCCTGGACAAGGGTTGGTATATAAGCCATCCTCCTCTCTATCTATTATTGCATATTCAGATGCGGATTATGTGGGCTCCCTGGATGATCGACGTTCCACTGTGGGTTTCTGTACCTACTTTGGAGGGAATCTTATCACTTGGCGTAGCAAAAATCAATCTGTGGTTGCTCTCTCTTCTGCTGAAGCTGAGTATCGTGCAATGACGATCATTGTATCTGAACTTACCTGGCTTGAGGGCCTTCTTGATGATCTGGGAGTCACTCTAGCCTCACCAACAACTTTGTTTTGCGACAGTCAAGCTGCGATCCATATTGCAAAGAATCCTGTGTTACATGAGCTGACCAAACACATTGAAGTTGATTGTCACTTCGTTCGTGAAAGGTTCCATTGAAGAAGCTAGAGCTGGAACATGTTCCTGTTTTTGGGCAAGTTGCTGACATTCTCACCAAGGCATTACCATGTCAAATGTACCATCAGTTCTTATCCAAGCTTGGTGCCTATGACTTGTATGCTCTAGCTGCTAGGGGAGTGTTAGAGAGTATTAAGAAAATTGACGTAAAAGGCCATTAATGTGGCCCATTTTAAGTTTCTGGTTTAGTCCCACATCTTCTGTATATGATTCTTTCTCTCTCTTCTCTCCTATATATTTATACTCATACTTGTATTTTGTAATTCAACATGGATATACATGGTTTGAACCATTCTTCTACAGTCACCTAACATTTCGAATCCATCAAATAATAAGGTTACTGAAATAATCATAAGCATTAAAATAGGTTGTCTTCATTATAAAAGAAGCATCCCAACAGCCATGAAATTTCATACCCCTCTTTATTCCCAAATGTTTTAGGGCAATGTCCTTTTACCTTTAGAAATTTGAAATTATCATGCATTGAAGTTTTGTTTTTCTGTTTTTAATTGATATCGAAGTTCCCTTAAATGATTGATCTTTGCTTTTTATTGCCTTTGGAAAACTATCAAATATTACGTTAACAAAAGAAAGTTTATAACTTCTGCATTCTAAAATAGATGATATAAATTCCGGATAAAAACAATCTGCAAGCAGAATGAACTCAATACTTCATGAGTTTTTTTGTAGTGATGGAAAGAATCTTAAATGACATCAAAACTGATGCAGACAACTCAAGAAGAATTGAGAAAATCAAGAAATTAAAAGCTTTATTTTGAACCGTCAAAATTTCAAGAACATTGGCAATCACCAATGAATGTATCTAAAGTGAAGTATAGAGAGTAATTTATACAACACTGAAGCAGAGAAATGGACGAGAACCTATAGGTTGTTAGAGGGGAAAATGTGGGAGATAACACTAAACAAGAGAAATGAGCTGGTAATGTGGGGAATCCCATGAGATGTGGAAAATATGGGCCGGTGGATTGCCAACAGTCACTGGGTGTTGGTGTGCTGAATGGACGACAAAAGGGGTGCCTCGAACCCCCATGTGTCAGAAGAGGACACTGAAGTTGATGTTTGTGGTCCGGAGAAGGGAACACAAGCTGACCGGTAAGCGCACAAAAGAGCGGTCCCCTTGCAAGTAGTGAGTGCAACCCAATGTTTTAACGACCATATTGAGGCAATTCGAGTTGTGCTTGATGGCCCCGATGGTCCGAAGCCAGGCCACACCCTGAATAACGTCCAGTCCTCCCAGTCCAAATACATAAAAATCCGCCAAACCAGATTAAGAGTTTATGGTAAGGGGAAGGCCAACGCAGTGGCCCGTTATGCGAGCGTGTCGGCCATCGGCTCACTGACAACCTGTGTTGGGGTCACCAGAAGCTGTAACTCCATCACTATGCCTTGAAAAATAAAATTAGGACTCGCCCCACTGTCGATCATCATCACCACAAAACGATCGCGGAGGGAGGTTACGAGTTTCATTGTGCATGGCTCGATCATGCCACCCACCGAGTAGAAGGAGATGTCCAAGCGATGTAGAAGAACTAATGTGTATGTTACGCCATCCTCCTCATCGAGCTTTTAGGCCTCAAAATCGATTAGGTTGATGTCGTCATCTTCTCCCCCAAGGAGCATTTTGGAATCCTTATTTGGGCATCAAGGGCGGGAGAGTATGACCCTTTGCAGCGAAAGCAAAGATATTTACTGTTGTGGTCGAAATACCTCTGATGGGAGGTCTCATGCAATGACGTCTTGGTGCCCTACAGTGTCGTCGCCTACAATGTCGTCTCCTTGATACTGTAGGAGGAAGCGACGAGCTACCCGAGGCGATCGACAAATTGAATGTGGACGACCTTGGAGATGGTGTGTGCCCTGTAATCCGCAAGGCATAAGCGGAAGAGAAGGTGGAAAAATCCGCTTTGACGTATTAGGATTGCTCCATCATCCGAGATAGGGTGTTGCGGTCATGTATCAGATGGCGTGCTTGAATATGGGAGCGGAGATCCGCGAGGAAGGTGCGTATTGGTAGGAAGATGAGCCCGAAACGTGGGTGGCCACTTCGTTGTAATCGTCAATGTAGGAGTCGATCGTCTCCTATTGACGAACATTATTCAGGTGCTCGAAGGCGTTGCCGCTGTGGTGTGTATCGTAGTAACGAATTAACTCGTCCTTGAGTGTTGACCATGAGAATGCGGGATTGGACTAGCGGAGCCAACAAACCTAAGTTGAGGTCCAAGCCTTCCATGTAGATCTTCGCGAGCTAACCAACCCATGAGATCAGCATTGTGGAACGAGCTAACCAACCCATGAGATCAGCATTGTCGAACACCAGAATGTCGACCTGGCAAAGTGGGGGCGCCGACGGGTTGCCCAAAAATTGAAGAACGCCCAGAGAGTTGGCAACGCTATTGGTTGAAGTCAATGATGGGGCTGGAGGGGTCGGAGGACGAGGGACGGTGATTTGCGGTTGGTGAAAAGGGAGTGAATGTCGTTGACATCGATTTGGAGGTCAGAGAGCGTGATATCAACGCGATCGATGCGATCAGAGAGGGACTCGATCAATGGAACGATATCCTTATTGCCGCCGTGCTCTGAGTGATGAGCATGCATGAGGAAGGAAAAAGGGCGGAGCAAGCAGGATGCAAGGTGTGTGGGATGTCATGAAAATGGCGGTGAGCGGTCGACAAAGGGCAACAAGAAGCAACGAAGCGGGCGATGATTGACCAGCTGAGGAATGCAGGTAAAGTGGGTAGAGGTCGAACTAAGGAGGGGTGTGCCGATGTGCGTGACAAAAAATGGCGCGAAGCGACATATGATCCGACAGGTCGGGCCGAATTGGTAGAACCGAAGGTATTAAGGCAAGCGGGGCTACACTTGGTCATATTCTCTCTCTCATTTCATTTAGTCAACCAAATACAAGCATAAGATCAACGTTAAGACCCCTTCCCTATATATAGGAGGTTTGTTACAAAGGCTTAATCATCCCCAAATAGAAATAGTACACATACTGATGCAGGACGAACGTCACAGCCGCCTGCTACCCTGGAGTCCCACCAGGGGGTCCACCATGGCGTCGCACCATGACGACTTTATCAGGGCTGCGACCCATACACCCCAATCCATCCCCGGCCCCACAACAGGGTCGTTAGGTTGTTGAGGCCGGGGCTCGATCCCCCGACCTCCTTGATAAAGAACTCTCATGCGAGTTCTCCGGTGAATGGGGAGACAGTCGTGCTGAAGTCGAAGTCCATGAGCGAATCGATCAAGCTCTGTTGCAAGTATCCAAGCGTCAACTCCATCAGGGCGGTCCCGCCAATGTACCAAGTAGCGACAGCGCGGCCCATCTGAAGTAGGAACAGACTGGAGGAATCTGAACTCTGTAATGCTCTTTTCACTCATCTCTCGAAGGGTGGAACCCGTTGCGATCGGCGGTGCCGGTGGTGAAACCAAAGAAGACGAATCCCTAGGTGGATAGGTGGTAGCACGGGGTGGACTATGGTGACCATCAGACGTAGGTGGGGTAAGAGAGTGGTAAGACAACGAAAGTAGGGGTGGGGGTGGCTGAGCATCTCTACTGCTCGGGTGCACATGCTCATGAGGCTCATAGTACGACGTCAGATCCTCAACATTAAACACCGGGTGAATTCCCATACTAGCCAGGATATCGAGCCAGTAGGTATTTGTCCCAATACGACTAATAATAGAGTATATACCAATTCGCCTTGTGCTTAACTTTTGGGCAGGCCCCGAGGGGAGCCTCTCTGGGCGAATTCACACCATTACTTTCTCGCATGCATTAAATATTTGTTATCGCCTTCTCTTATCTGCATGTGTTTTATAACTTTCATTGCTCATTATTATTTGTCGGCTAACTGACTCATGTAATGCATGCAAATGATGAATAAGGGGCCTAACTGACTCATGCAAATGAAGCGAATGATGCACATAAAGCACAACGTACTCGACACACTTCCTAAGGGAAGACCTTACAATGACTTGGATATTACTAACATGAGGTGACCAATCAAGAGGCTTACCAGATGGTTGATAAAATAATTTGGGGTGACCGATGTCATCGCCCGTGGGGACGACGTAGCTGGTGAAAAAATAGTGCAGAGTCCTGGTGTGATGGGTACATCTCAAATGATATTGCCCATCAGGCGGCTCACCAGGGGGTGTATACCAAAAATCATCACGTGCGAGATAATCACTAGTGCGGATACACGATCGATCACTAAAGTATATGAGGAAAGGCTTGTCAAATGAGTCTCTCGGGGACTTGATCCCGAAGAGGTCGGATTGGATAGTCCACCACGAGGAGGGCACCGATTATACTAGTGTCAGTGGGGGCAAGTAGGACACCCACAACAAAGTCAACACTAGCTTTATGAGGGAGTAGTGGCTCATCAGGAGGCTTATCTGGAGGTTCAATAATGAGGTCATTAATAATGAGGAGATCTCTCATATGAGTATCGCTGATAGAGGTGGTGGCCTCGTAACTGGGTGAGGTAGCCACTATGAAGTCAACACCATACTCTCGACTCTCAGTAGTGAAGTGACTCAAGATAGTCCTAAGGGAAGAGCAGGGGTGATCAGACTCTAAGTGTTGATCAATCGATATAGCATTGAGAATTGTGTCTCTGTTCAAAGTGGACACTAGGTCTAGATGTAGGTGTAGGTGAGGTGAAAAGGATGGATATACCATCACAACATCACTAGGTCGCTCATCCTCACTCACGTGACCATTCTCACTAGTCAGGTTAGTATCACTTTCCACCAGTATCATAGGGTCATGATCAGATTCAACCTCAAGATCACACGAGCACTGAATCTCATCAAACTGAGAAGGATCAAAACCAAGTGTCGGGTCTCTTGGCTCGGTGGGAGAACTACTCTCTGCATCAATGGCTTGATCCAAATCCCTAGTCTGTCTTCGTAATGTAGACCTTAGGTGATCAAATTGAGCTTTTAAGAGATCAAAGCGGTCAAGAACTAAATGCAGAAATTCAGCCTGAGGTAACTCTATTGGTGCAATACTAGAAGGGTCTTGATATGTATTGCGATCCTGCCGATGGTGACCTCTATAGGTTTCTGAGGGTCGTCTCGATGGTAGTTCCTAACATAATCAGATTGTGCTCGTGAGTGTGCATGGGCTTTGTGAACGTGCAGTGGAGGTCGCACATATCCAAACTCACGTTCCTCTCCTAGAGGAGATGTGTAGCTGCGATGACCTGACTCCCGAGCGATATTCAAATCTATCATCGTGAAGTCGCGGAGAGGTGTAATGATGAAGACGTGAGGACCTCTCGTCGTGGTGATCGCCTCCAGCATAATGGGATTGTGTCAAGGGGTTGACACGATCTCTAGTAGTGGTGTATGAGGAACGATGATAATCATAATGATAACATGAAGGTTTCTCTAAAGGGGTTCTATGAGGTCGGATATTAAGTAGACTCATGATACCTAGATAGGGGAGATTGCCGTCGGTGAAAACTAGACATAAATGAACTCAACGACTATTTAAAACCTACCAGTACGAAGCATGCAAATGACCTAACCATGCCTCTGATACCAAAATGATGCACATACTAAAATATGATAAACATAATATAATAATGCATTTAAAAGATAATTCCGCCCGACCTCACGCAACATCTGAGCTACACGCACAACGCGTGTACACGCATGAGTAACGACGCTCGCCAATGGGATCGTTCATGCTCATATTAAAATGGGAGAGCCAACCTTGAACCAGAGAAATGAGCAAAATACTGTGGGTTTTCAAAGGAGAAAATGGGGGAGTACCTCTGCAGTTCAGGTAGGGCGAGGCGGTATCTTCCATGAACAAAAAATGAGGTAAGGATTAAGAGATAACGCCTAAGAAATGAGAAAGAGATTAAGAGGGAAATAGAGGGGGGGGGGAGAAATGTTTAACTTGTCACGCATTTCTTTGTGTTTAACTTGTCATGCATTTTCTTGTGTTTAAATTGTCATGCATTTTCTTGTGTTTAACTTGTCATGCACTTTGGAATGAAATATTACTACTTATTTCATTATCATTTCTTACTTCTGATATATACCTCTAGTTCAGTTATTTACTTTAAAATTGATGCTTATCTTGATTCTATTAGGTACAACAAAAGCAGGCGGAGATGAATTACGTTTTTTATGTAGTCCTAGCAAACTCAGACAATCAACCATTCGAAATTGAAGCCAGTGATAGTATTAGTTTATCAAAGTTCAAGGAAGTAATCAAGACAAAATTCACTCCCATTTTGGATACCGTTACAAGCGCTGCTTTGACGCTTAAATCATCTAATGGGAATATTATTCTGCCCAATGAATTTTTAAATTATGCGATTAATCATAATAATTACATAAATCCTTTCTTCATTGAGGTAACTTGTCATGCATTTTCTTGTGTTTAACTTGTCATGCACTTTGGAATGAAATATTACTACTTATTTCATTATCATTTCTTATTTATGATATATACCTCAAGTTCAGTTATTTACTTAAAAATTGATGCTTATCTTGATTCCATTAGGTACAACAAAAGCAGGCGGAGATGAATTACGTTTTTTATGTAGTCCTAGCAAACTCAGACAATCAACCATTTGAAATTGAAGTCAGTGATAGTATTAGTTTATCGAAGTTCAAGGAAGTAATCAAGACAAAATTCACTCCCATTTTGGATACCGTTACAAGCGCTGCTTTGACGCTTAAATCATCTGATGGGAATATTATTCTGCCCAATGAATTTTTAAATTATGCGATTAATCATAATAGTTACATAAATCCTTTCTTCATTGAGGTAACTTGTCATGCATTTTCTTGTGTTTAACTTGTCATGCACTTTGGAATGAAATATTACTACTTATTTCATTATCATTTCTTACTTCTGATATATACCTCCAGTTCAGTTATTTACCTAAAAATTGATGCTTATCTTGATTCTATTAGGTACAACAAAAGCAGGCGGAGATGAATTACATTTTTTATGTAGTCCTAGCAAACTCAGACAATCAACCATTCGAAATTGAAGCTAGTGATAGTATTAGTTTATCGAAGTTCAAGGAAGTAATCAAGACAAAATTCACTCCCATTTTGGATACCGTTGCAAGTGCTGCTTTGACGCTTAAATCGTCTGATGGGAATATTATTCTGCCCAATGAATTTTTAAATTATGCGATTAATCATAATAGTTACATAAATCCTTTTTTCATTGAGGTAACCTGGAGCAGCAACACCTTCAATACAACAGGTGATCTTTGTCATCTGTTATTATTATTCTTTAAATTGAGAAAGATTGACCAAAGTTTTTATCCATTTTAGTTTTTCCAAATTACAAATTTTTTTGAGTTTCTTGAAAGATGCTAAAATATGATTACAATTTAATGAATCTGTCTTTTTTTCCAGCATTTGAAATCACAAAAGGTATAAAACCCATATGGATAAAGAGCATCGAGTCTTATCCCGCACTCTCATTGAATAAGATGTCTCAGTTTTTTGAAATTCCTGCTAAATACTCGAAGATTGCTAAATTGCTATGTTGTAAAAGCAAATTTGTACTCTTTCGCCGCCAGAATTTTCAAAAACAATTTGAATTCATTGAAAAGGAAGTTATTGAGAAATCCATGGTGGGTTGGATTCTTGGCCCTCCCGGCACAGGAAAATCTTCTGCTGCATTTGCATTTATTACAACGTTAGATAAAATTGAATGGACTGTGACCTGGTTGTGCTGCAGTGATAATGATTTGCAACTTTATTGTATTCAATTTACTGGCGATTGTGTATGGACTTGTGAGGTGAATAATAGTAGTGAAAGCATACGTGACATTCTATGCAAAACCATCCCAACTAAAAAACACCTCTTTATCCTTGATGGATATACCAGTACGGGGAAAAATAATTCTGAAATTATGTCGACTTGCAGAAAATGGGCTAAACATTGTGTTTTTCCTGGCAAAATCGAACGACGACTGCTCATTGTCAGCTCAATGCCTGCTCGAGGGAAACGCAAAGTTGATTCTGATTATAAAAATGGAGTTAGAGAATTTTTTGTATATTCATGGAGTTTACAAGAATATCTTATGGCTGTTAAGAATGACAATCTCTTAAAGAATTTTAATAACTATTCCAATGACATTACAAATTCAAACGAAGATGAAATTTTATCACTTGAAGATTTGGTGAAGTCAAAATTCTACTATGCAGGTGGAAATTTTCGATTTATGTTTACGAGTTCAATTGTAGATGTAAAGATCCAAATTGAGGAGTCTATTAATGAGTGCGATGATATAAGTCTTTATATCACTGGACGTATCGGTGACTGTAGTTCTAAAGTTGTAAATAGACTTTTTGGCAGTCATTTAGTGGAGAACTCCAGATTGATTTCTCTTGTCAGCGATTATGCTGTATCTGTGATCGGAAAAAGAATGGGTCCTGACACAATTCGAAATTTTGCAGAATATTTTAATGCAAATCCTTCGATGAATGGATGGATTTTCGAAGAATGGTTTTTTTCTCTATTGTGCCATGATGATTTAGATTTACATTTGAAAGGGGTGATATTAGAGAAACTAACCTGGCCCAAATGCAGTATACTACACAGATTTAATTTTCATTTTTTTTCAAACGAAGAACTTAATATTTGTGCAAGTGGAGCTTGGTTGAGGCCATCAAATACTTGTCAGAGTGGCTATGATGCAGTTTATATCAACAAAACAGATGGCTTTGTAAGATTTATTCAAATTACAAGAAGTAAAAGACATTCCTTACACCTATCACACTTTTTTGATTTATTGAAGAAACTTGGAGATCACTTTGAGATCAGAACAGTGGAAATATGTTTTGTTGTTCCAATGCAAAACCTAAATGAGTTCAGAATAAATTGTGTTTTTGGTAATGGTCTTTTGACACCATTTGGTTGGAAGAAGGGAAAAGAAAAAAACAAAATCAAGATATTGGGGATTTATGGTTGGGATAATAGGTAATTATATTTTTTTCATAATCTCTTCAATATAATTATGATTCTTTTTATTTACTCAACTTTGATACTTCATTTCTTTGCAGGTCATTATATATTCAATTGTAATACAATTGCAATTCTACTATATTATTCACTTTCTCAGTCCAGAGTATGATAAAACACAAAAAATTAAGATACTAGAGATTTATGGCTGGACATTACGGGTAATTCTATTTTTCCAGTAATCTCTTAATGTCAATTATGATCCTTTTTATATCCTCAAAGCTCTTTTGATATTTAATTTCTTTTGCAGGCCGTTATACATTTTATTTTAATATAAATACAGACCTACCGTCATTCATTTTCTCATTTCACAGTATGAAAAATAAAAACAAAAAAAATCAAGATACTATGAATTTATTGCTGGACATGATATGTAATTATATATTTTTTTGTAATCTCCTAATGATAATTAAGGTCCTTTTTATATGCTCTTAACTCTTTTAATACTTCATTTCTTTTGTAAGTCAATATGAGTTTTATTGTAATTCAAGTACAGATATGTTCTGCCATTCACTTTCTCATTTTGGAAAAAGAAAAAGAAAAACCAAAAATCAAGCTACCGGACATGGAATGTAATTATATTTTTTTTCACATATTAGTAATTGTGGTTCTTTTTATATACTCAAAACTCTTTTGATACTTCATATCTTTTGCAGTCCATTATAAATTTTATATTATGCAAATGCAGGTCTACTCTGTCACTCACTCGTATTTCGGAGGACTAAGTAGTTTGGGTGAACATTACTCGATGGGGATTAGCTAGTTTGGGTGAGCATTTTGACTCTCAGTTACCTCATTATAAGACCCATGATTGTGTTTATAAAGAGCCATTGAAAGATGTTAGGATAATATCTCATACTTTATTGTGGAGAGGCGTTGAATATTGTGTTTGAAAACTTAAATCAATATTGGACTTTCGAAAGTCCTAATAATTTCAGGAAGTGAGCAGCAACATGGAAGTATTTACTGTAAGAAGGGGAGTACCGTTACTTACATAGCTCTGGATCTTATACCAAAACATTGATAGCTCAGCTTGACCACACGTTCTATACATTAGAATCACCAATATAAATGGATCACAACACCACCTCTTAGTGCAGAGAAATTGAGAAAATCGTGGAAGGTTCTTTGTAATTGTTAAAATTTACTGCCTCTTGTGAATATGATTGGTTTACAGAACCCCAAATCCAGAAGTTATATAAGACAAAAAGATATGTATGATGGTACTGAGAGAATCTCTCTTGTTAGTTTTTTTTACGACATACCCTCTTATTGGAGGATATGCTAGTATCGATGCGACTGATGCAACTAGAATGAACCTCATGGAAATCAGGAATCATGGCTAGTCCAAAGTTGCCTTGGAAATATGTTCTTTGAAGCTAGGTGACATAGGATAAGTCTATAGGCGGCAGAAAATCGGTGACCTAACCCTACATGCTACGCAAATCCGACGGTTAGATCACAAATTACATAATAAATTTTAAACATCCCACACAAATATTTCAAAGCTGAGCAAGATAAATTATTTAGGCGAGGTAAGCTTAGGCTTTCCTTCACGTGGAGGGCCAAAGCTAGAGCGCGCGACGAATAAACCCTGCAAATCACAATATTTATGCAGACAAACCAGCACAATACAATATATATTCAAGCAAATATAGTAACCAATCCAATATAGAAATGCTGAAAATAATAATCCAGTACAACAAAGACTCACCAAGTAATGAGTTGACCAAGACACTGAATAATTCGGAGCTGGATGTGTTTCAACGACGATCTAACGTGGAACCGATGGTGTGGAAATAGTGTAGCTGGCTGTCCTCGGCGGTAGGGATCGGGCCGGAAAGGAGTAGATCCGGCGATGTATGCGTGGATCTGGGCGAGGAGGGGAGGGGTCGGGTATGTTGGAGTGGATCCGAGCTGTAGAAGTGGTGGGGAGTGAGTAGCCGGGCTGGATCTGGACAGAAAGTCCAGATCTGGACAGATCTGATGTGGAAGGAGGTCGGGGTGGCTCCACGGGAGTAGGGGAAGGTGGCTGTGGGTTGGTGGCCGGGGGAAGGCAGGGGGATGAGCGGCGGTGGCTGGTTAAAGGGCGTCGGGCTGGAGCAAAGGCAGCAGGAGGTGGATCGGGTGGTGGCAAGTCAAGGGAGGATGCAGTTTGCTGGAGGGGAGGAAGGGGCGGTTACTGGTGGAGAAAGCCCGAGGCCGGCAGTGAAATAAGGAGGGAAATACTATAGTAAACTAATAGTAAATTTCTTGAATAGTAGAAATGAAATTAAACAAAATTAGTTCTGGACGGCAGGTGGCTAATTTCCAGCAGGGCTATGGGGAAATATGGCTGCTGTTTGGGGGCTGTGGAGGCTGAGAGAGGCGGCGGGGGAGGGGGAAGAAGGAGCCTAGGGTTAGGACAAACCTTGGGGAGGGAGATACAAGTATAGGAGTCGTCACATAGGGTTCCACAGAGTCGGCACCGTGGCCGGATCGCGGGAATCCAAAAATTTTATTCACCAAACTCTGCAATACATTCAAACCAGCCCACTACATCGTATTTATAATAAAACCAAGATTAGGGCTTCCTACCTTCAACAGATATGATTGGCCGGAGATGAGGTAACTCAAATTAACATAAAAATAAACCGAAAATAATAAAGTGACATATCAAATTGATTCACAACGCCAATCCAGACACATCTGTGGAGTCCGATCGTCGATCCGGGCACGATATGTATAGAAAGTCGCCAAATCATCCCCGAACGAGCCCAAAACTCGTCCTCGTTTCTTTAAAATTCCCCCTCCAGTAATTGAGCACGGTCGAGAGAAGATTTTATGCCCAGTACTGCTGTCTTGCGGTGACACCAACACACGAGTTAATCTCCACCACAAGACACCAAGTCTGTCGGCTAGGACGATCATATCACATTGCTAACGAGAAAAGAATTATAAGAAAATCAAGTCCACAATCACATTATATATATATATATATATCAAAAAATAGATAATAGTCCATAATGAGAAAACAAATGAAAAAGTAATAATGCTTAAGCCCGATACATGTCCAAATGTAAAATCATATACTCTCTCTAGTACATCTAGCGGAAACTAATCAAAAAACCACAAATCAACCTGTCGTCTGGTAGTAGTAGTGCGCGACAACGACTCCTCAAGTCCTGCTTTCTCGTGCTGTTAGTCCTCCGGGACGTGCTGCTGCTGTGTTACCATGCGCTCCTAAAATGATATGGTCCACTGACCGTTAGTCATAAGACTAAGCCATTATCGTCTTTGCCTCACCCCCGTGACTCCTAGACACCGCGCGAGAGTCAGGAATCTTAAAGCATATACTATAGTAAATATAAAATCATTTCAACACGAATCTTAAAGCACTTTTAACGGGATCTGGTTGTCTTCTTCCCTGAGCCGACAGTGGAGATTGTCCCGACCTGGAGCTCATGCAAACTCGATTTCCCGGCCATCCAGCCACCTCCCCAGTCGGCCACCACCACCTCCGTTGAGGTGGTAGCTATCGACTGGCGGTGGTTTGGCCGTCAGAGGTGGTGGTTTCCGGCGAACCCGACTCCACCTGATTTCTCCAAAAATTCTCCATTTCCTCTCATTGGATCGGGCTCAATTGAACCCGATATCTCTCCTAAAGGATCTAGGATGCTAGCACAAGATGAGAGGATGAAAAACAGACCTGTAATCGGGCTTGGAGGCGGCTGCTGTGGCGGGTGGCCATGGTTGAGGTGTTTTTTGGCGAGCTTGCTCAATTCCTCTATCCTCCAACAAAAGCTTTGATCCATCACACTATTTCGACTCCTTGAGGGCTTCTGGTGATGATGAAAGGGTCGAATGGGGCTGAGGAGGGATATTTATGGAATTGCCATGAAGGGGGTGGTTCGTCCATGGTAGTACCTTCCTTGATGGTGGCCGGCTGGGAGCAATGAGAAAACAACTCCAAAGCACTGGGGGAGACTAATGGTTACTTTAGGGAGTTGAAAGCAGTCCCTGATGGTCTCCTTCCATTAACTCTTCCTCTTCCCATTAATAATTGGGGAATTTTCCAATTTCACCCCATTGAAGTTTATAGAATCCCTAATTAAAATATATTAGATGAAATAATGTTAGTGAGTGGCAGGATGAGGCTTGGTTCAAGGCATTAGCCCATTGAAATTGGTTGAGTCTTTATTTATCTCTTTTATGCTCAATTTTGACCATGGTTGACTTGGGGGTGTTGACTTGGTCAATTGATGGGTTGACTGATCCCATAAGTTGGTCTTGAGTCCTATGATACCACCCTATGTTGGTTGTACCACAATTGGGCTAATTTATCTAAAAGGTGTAGGTTTGACCAAAGTTGACCTAAGTTTGACTTTGATCAAGTTGGAGAAATTAGTGTCGACTTGATGGGGATTTTGGGTCTATTGAGCCCCTATTGATATTATGAGGTTAAGGGTGAGGTCAATTTAACCATTTGAACTCTAATCGAGTCAATTAGGCTTGAATTAACCTATGTTGACCTTAAGTTGATTTTGTTCAAATCCATGCAATTGGCCTACCAATTCATGAATTGATTGTTAATTGTCTCCTCCTTAGGGTTAAGGATGTATTGGTGAGATCAATTTGAGTTAGTGAACCCAATTTGAGGTGAATTGACTTAGGTTGACTTGTGCTTCTTGGTGTGTTCTTAGTGATTTATCTTGGTTCAAGGTAACCTAGGGTTACCTCACTGCCCTAACTCATCACTCCTACCCTTACACTATCTAGGGGTGTAGAAGGAATAAGGATGTTACAAATCCCAATAAACAAAAAAAATAATTTCGTCCTTGAAATACAAGTTTGGGTCCAGAGGGTTTTGAGTATTATAAAAATAAGTAAATTTCCAAAGGTATTTAGATTGTAACTGAGGTGAAGAGTTCCGGGTGTCGTTGCTGCATGAGGTCCATGGGCTCCCAAGTATGCTCCTCCTTCCTATGATTGGACCACAATATCTTGACCAAAGAAACTTTCTTCGTTCGTAGGACTCGGACGGCTGTATCGTCGATCCAGATCGGCTCTAAATGAACTGACCGATCAGACGCTACTGGGCCCGAGGTAGAACTAATGTGCTGCTCCGGTTGAAGCAAGGCCCTCCGAAGTGAGTAGACGTGAAAAACGTCGTGCAGGTTTGCCAACTCTGGCGGTAGCTCCAATCTGTATACCAAGGGACCGATCCGCTCCAGGATCGTATAAGGCCCCATATATCGAGGGCTGAGCTTCTTGTGTCTTCGCACCCACGAGACCCCGTGAATCAACCATCTCGATCTGATACACTAGTCTTGGACACGTTGTGGTACCACACAAACTGCTTCACAAATAGTCTTACTAATACACTCACGGGAGCGCCGTTTCGGATCAGAATGAACCTGACTACCTTGGTCAATCTGTCCACGATGACCCAGATAGGATCGTGCCCGGAGTGGGATCGAGGTAACCAATGCACAAAATTCATAGTTATATCCTCGAACTTCCACTCTGGCACCAACTGTGTTGTAGTTGTCCCCCAGGACTCTTGCACTCGGCTTTCACCAACTGACAGATCTCGCAGTGCGTAACAAAATCTATGAAATCCTTCTTCATTTCGTGCCAATACATGTCCCTTCGTAGGTCCACCGTCATCTTGGTGATCCCTGGGTGCACTGAATACCTGAGCAGTGTGCCTCCCTGAGAATATCCTCCCGGATCGCACCTCCTGCGGGTATATAGACGCGGCCCCAAAAATAAACGAGGTCGTCATGCAATGTATAGTCCTTTGAGGTGCCCAATTCCAGGGCTCTGAATATCGGCTCTAACTATGTATCCAGCCTCTGCTCTGCCCTAATGCGGTCTCTGATGTCGCACTCGATACTCAAGGAGTGTAAGTACTCCGCATAGGCCTCAGGCTCGGCCTTGGTCACCAAGGTAATCTCCATGTCCCGCAACATCTTGACCAACTCCATGGCCATTAGTCAGGGCTCCGAGCCAGGAGTGCCAACCCTCCTGCTTAAGGCATCAACCACGGTGTTCACCTTCCCTGGGTGGTAATGTATCGTGTCGTCGTAATCGCATAGGAACTCCAGCTATCTCCGCTGTTACAGGTTTAGATCCTTTTGCGTGTCTATATACTTGAGGTTCTTGTGATCTGAGAAGATCTTCCGCGCAAAAATGTCTCCATAATGAACCCCATACAGATAATGTCTCCAGATCTTCAGCGCAAAAAATCACCGCTCCAAGCTCAAGGTCGTGCACTTGGTAGGCGTTGACATGCCCGTGCTGCATCAGAACTTCACCCTTCCCCTGGTATAATGCATCTGTGTAAATCTGAAATCCTTTAAAGGTGAGGATGGGGGATGAGGTAAGCCTGTCCTTCAGCTCTTGAAATGTTGCCTCACACTGCAACGTCCACTCGATGGGTGCATCCTTCTTCGTCAATGCTGTAAGAGGAAGTACGATCCTGAAAAATCTTTTCACGAACTTGTGGTAGTAACCCGCTAATCCGAGGGAATTACGAATGTCCGATGCTGACTTCAGCTGGGGCCACTCCCAAACTACTTGTACCTTGGCCGGATCCGCAGCCAACCCGGCTCCACTGATAATATGTCCCAAGAATGCCACCTCCTGCTGCCAAAACTAGCACTTCAAAAACTTTGCATACATCTGCTGCTCCCTCAGCTTCTCCAGAACCAATGTCCAATTCTGGGTGTGATCCTCCTTGGTCTTGGAGTAGACCAAAATATCGTCTATGAATACAATCACGAAAACATCTAGGAATGGCTCAAAAACACGGTTCATCAGACTCATGGATGCAGAAGGAACATTCATTAGTCCGAAAGGCATCACCGTGAACTCGTATAATCCATATCACGAGCTGAATGCTGTCTTCGGAATGTCCTCCTGTATTCTCAACTGATAGTATCCGGATCTGAGGTCGAGCTTGGAGAACCAATGAGTTCCCTCCATCTGATCAAACAACTCGTCGATCCTTGGCAGTGGATAGATGTTCCGCACCGTCAACCGATTGAGCTCCCGGTAGTCGATGCAGAGCCGAAGTGATCCGTCCTTCTTCTTGACGATTAAGTTATCAAAGGCGCAAGGCGCATCGGCGGGCGTCTGAGGCACGTGAGACGTAAAAATAGAGGAAAAATGAAATTGAGCGAATTGGGCACCCAATTCGCTGAAATTGAAGCGACTTGGGCTCCCAATTCGCTGAAATCAAAGCGACTTGGACGCCCAATTTGCTGAAATCGAAGCGACTTGGGTGCCCAATTCGCTGAAATCGAAGCGACTTGGGAGCCCAATTCGCTGAAATCGAAGCGACTTGGGCGCCCAATTCGCTGAAATCGAAGCGACTTGGGTGCCCAATTCGCTGAAATCGAAGCGACTTGGGTGCCCAAGTGCGCCTAGGGGTGACTCAGGTGCGTCTAAGATCATGTTTGCCCTTATAAATTTTTTTTTAAAAAATATCTTGAAAGGCTCGGGCGCGCCTTTGGCGAGCCTGGGAGCCTGTAAGGCGCGCGCCTGGGGCACATCGCCCGCCTTAGCCGTGCTAACGCGTGGCGGGTTGCGCCTGGTGCGCTCGGCGCCTCAGGCGTGCCTAGGTGCGCGCCTTGACAATTATGCTTGACCAACAACACTGGGACTCCCCATGGAGATGAGCTCGGCCCGACGAAACCTGAGCCCACGAACTCCTGCAGTTGTGTCCTGAACTCGGCTAACTCCTCCGGTGCCATCTGATAAGGAACCTGAGATACCGGCCTTGCTCCTGACACCAGCTGAATCCGGAAATCCACATCTCTATGCGGGGGTAATCCAGACAACTTCTTTGGGAAGACGTCAGAGAAGTCCCGAACTACCGGAATGTCATCAATGCAGGCCTCCGACTTTGTCATCTCAAAGCACACCATATATACCTTGTCTCCCTGCTCGTGGGCCTTGATATCCTGTACAAATGATAATAATGGACAGGAGACAAGTCCAATACCTTCAAATATAACCTTGGTGCCCCCATGTCGCAACGTAATCCTCCTGGCAAGGCAATCGATTCTGGCATGGTGTTAGTGTAACCATGTCATGCCCAGAATCAGATCGAAGTCCGGGATCCGTAGGATCGTCGCCGGAGTCTCGAATAGCTTGCCTCCAATATCGACGTACATGTTGCATTTTTCAATGGATTGCATCTCTGATCTGTCTTTGCCGTACCCTCCGGGCGATGCCCAGGAAATGTTGGACGATATCCAAATCCTCAGTGAAGTCCTCCGAGACAAACGAGTGCGATGCACCCGTGTCAAATAGTGTGTGGGCATGCTTGCCACAAACAAACACTATGCCTGAGATAGTTATGATTGTCGGGTTTTGTTATCGTGATTTTTAACTAAGGAGGTGCAAGGTATGAAGTGATAAATTAAAAATACCAAAACTTAAGATACATGTAATGACCTGCTCGGTGTTCCTTGGCTGAGCCATATCCAAGGCGTATATCTGACCTGGCCGTCGGCCCACCGTGATGTCCTCGGCCCCCGCCTCGTACTCTGCCCTGTTGTGCTGGAGGGGCCGTTGGAGGGGGAGGAGGAGGTGGAAGAAATCGCTGGGGGCAGTGGGCTCTGACATTCCCCGGCTGGTTGCACTCAAAGCATATCAATGGAGGGCGTCCTCGGTCGTCGTGCCTCCTCGGCTCCGGGATGCGTGGTGGTGGGGGTGCTAGTACTGCAGGAGGCCACTGCTCCGGCCTGACATCAGGACGAGGACGTCCTCCACCTCTCCCGTGTCTCATGAACCTGCCCCGCTGCTGGCCTCTGCTACTCTCTCCAGGGTGTATCCCCTCAGCCGGTCTTTTCCCCCCGCCCTGAACCATCAGGTGATCTACCTCCCACTTCTTTGCGGTCTCGATAATCTTTGGCAAGCTGGCCTCCGAGACAAACAGTAAGGCCTGTCTGAGCGGGTCCAGAAGCCCCCTATAGAACTTCTTCGCGTAGTCCCTCTCGCTCAGAGCGCTAGCGAATCCTGCCAAATGGGAGAACTCTCTCTGGTACTCTATCAACTATCACTGATGGGTTCCCTGCCTTAGCTGCAGGAACCGGTCCTCCTATGCATCTCTATCTGTTGGTGATCCAAAGTGCTCCAACAACACCCCACTGAATTAGTCCCAAGTAATCTGAGAGTACTCATAATTTGCATAGGTGGAGTCCATAAGGAACTTCCAACATATCTTGGCATGTCCTGCCAATGCCATAGCTGCCAAGGATACTGCCTCATCTGTCGGACAACCAATCCCTGTGAGCATCTACTGGATGATGTCAAGCCACTCCTCTGTCCGGTCTGAAGGCTCTGCCCCATAATACGTAGGAGGGGAGAGGCCCCGAAAGGTACTCAGCCAGTTTGAGCCCGGGTTCGGCTGCGGAGCCGGAACCTGCTGGGCTTTGAAAGCCTCTAAAATGGTTGTGAGAGTCTGTCCAATCTCTGTCGGCTGGAAGGGAGTCTCAATTGGCAGAGGGGGGATAGTAGCCCGCGGTTAAAATATTACGATGGTCAAAAATGGTTGGCATAATCTCATTTAAAGTGGACAATGATAGTGCGATTCCACACATGGGCACACCAGTGCTCCCGCTGCTTTAGTTTGTCCGCAAACTAATGCTGGAGCAGGGTGACCCAGTGTTTCTGTGGACTTCTTTCTCTTATGATCGTTTGTTAAATTGATACTGGTTGTAAAATTCCCCCTCTCGTTAATTGAGCACGACCAAGAGATGATTTTATGTTCAGAACTGCCGCCATGCTGTGACACCAACACACGAGTTAGTCGTCACCACAAGACGCCAATTCTGTCGGCTAGTACAATCATATCACATTGCCAACGAGAAAAGAAGTAAAAGAAAATCAAATTCACAATCATATCATATATATATATCAAAAAGATAAATAATAGTCCACAATAAGAAAACAGATGAAAGAGTAATAAGGCTTTATCCCGATACATGTCTAAATGTAAAAACATATACTCTCTCTAGTATATCTAGCGGAAGCTAATTAAAAGATCACACATCAACCCGTCGTCTGGTAGTAGTAGTGCGTGGCAACGACTCCTCAAGTCCAGCTGGGATGTGCTGCTGGTCCTCAGGGATGTGTTGCTGCTGCGTCACCATGTGCTTCTAAAATGATATGGTTCACTGACTGTTAGTCATAAGACTAAGCCATTATCGTCCTCGCCTCACCCCCGCGACTCCTAGGCACCGCGCGAGAGGAAGAAAGTGGTGGACAACAAAGCAGAATTAAAAAGCAGAATTAAAAAGCAAGTGACATGACACTATCTAATAGTTTATATATTATGCAGTAAACAACAGAAGTAGTAATAGTGGAAACAGTAAATAGTAAACCATAAGCAATAAGGTAAACAAAGAACAACTACACTACCATCACAGAAGCGTACCTTAACTTATATGAATGTCCATACAAACTTATTAGTTAAGGTTTCCAATTAAAATAACTCATCATATAAAAGAGTCTATATTAATTTATATAATGAGGATCTGCTAGAAAAGAATGTTTAGATATGCAATGCTTATGATTCATGCAAGTGCAACTCACCCACACATGTCGACTTTGTGCGCACAGAGCTTTTGTTCCGACTCTTTGGAGGTAGCTAACCTCTCAGACACCCCCGTCGTGGTCAAACAGTGGTTGGGGATCGGGCACCTCCCCACTTTTAGGCGGGTATACACACTATCAGGCCTAAGACCTCTATACGTCTTTGTACCCATCTCTGGTGTACTCTAGAGTCTCTGCTTACCCATTACTAGAATATACCAGTCTTAACGGGCATGTGATAAGTCTTTAGGAAAATGTCAACTCCAGACTAAGCTGGCCCTCTAGACTTTATCGACTTACCAAGTCCACGTACTACCGTCGGTGTGACGACTAGGCTAGTACTGAAGACCTACCACATCAAATGCACAAAAAAAGTATCATTCACTTCCATCCGAGCCTCCAGCTCGCAGGACTAACAAGTCATTATCTCACAACCATACTAAGCCTCCAGCTCGCAGGACTAACGTGTCCTGGCCCACTCCATCCCATACCAAGGGACGAGGTTCATTGTATCTTTACTCTCTTACTTAGACTATTGTTTATTGTTAAATATACTTATTACTTAAGGTGAATCTTGGACTTTCCGTGGTCTACCTGGTGAAAGGCTCACATCGATACTAGGAAATATGATGGGTTGAATCCCAAATCTCCCTTTCTCATGATATTTACTTTTGTTGGGGACTACCCTTTATCAAACCCTCTCTCATTCTTACTCTTAACTATTATAATGTGATTTATGTTTCCTATAAGGAGGTGACGATATTTCGTTGGTCTCCGAGCCTAACTACTCCCCTTAGCGTCCATGTAACTCTATCTCTCATCACCTCTTGGTGACTACCTTAAGTCTCCAACTAGAAATGTATCATGGTCCTAACCACACTTCTATTATATACAACTTTCAAATACTTAGCCAGTCTACTCAATTCTCCTTGGATTGCTATATGCAAACCATATGCCCTAGGTTATGTGTAAGGTTGAAATCTTCAAAATATTTGGCCAATTGCCCTAAAATTATTTCCAGAGGTCTTTCATATCACATATGAGGTAAATGCGGACTTTCATAATTTTTCTAATTTAATTGGCCACAAATAAAATTTTAATAAATAAATGCCACTAGTGGTTTAGACATGAGGTGCCACATTCAGATACCCAACCAGTACAACAAAATTATCCTAAGATCATAATGATGAAAAATAGGGCTGGACAAAATATCATAAACTTTTAGTGAGAGATAATAATTAATTCACATTTTTTAATAATTGATCCAATGTGTTACTTTTCAAAAGAAGTAATTAAAATACTTGTCAAATAAATCCAATAAAATTTCCAGAGGTTACAAAGGCTAAATAAGACATCATTCTAGTGGTTCATTACTTTTTAAACTATTATGACCACAAACAAAAATACAAAAAGGGGAATAATGGTAATTATTGAAGTAAACTTAAGTTTCTGTCATCCTGAAATTCTAAATAAATTTTTAGGGGTGAATTATGACAAAATATCACTATTAATTGAATTTTATAATTTTCCCAACTATATATGCCACCTTTATTTAAATAATACAACTTGGTGACATAATATATTTAAATTATTTTCCAGGGAACATAAACTTCAAAAGCCTAAAATTTCATGAGGTGATGTATTATCACAAAATATGTGCATGTACAAAATTTCACTGGTTTTGACCAAGCCATTCTTACTAAGTTCACAATATACATTTTTTTGGCTAAATGCACACCACACACTTTAAGCCATGACCTCATGCATTGGAATACAACCACATGCAGAGTTCCAAATGACCTAAGTTTTTGGTCAGTGGTTTATTATATTCTAAATAACATCCCACCAAATTTTTTGGTCAATATGAGTTGTCAAAGCACTAATATCCCAATAATTTAATAAATCAACTATTGAACAAAATTATAGAAAAATGTGCCCCCAAAATTCAAATTTTTGGGCACATGGTGTGTCTAGGTTTCATGCATGCATGATCCAAATTTCAGCCTCATGCAAGCTACCATGTGAAAGATATTCACATTTAAATTCCTGCCCTTCGCAAGGACCAGTCACAGTAAAATTGTCTTACAGGGAGCTATGTGGCTCCAAATGATTTGATTTCAATTCCTACAAAAAATAGACATTCAGGGAGACAAACGTTATCTCTGACATCTTTTCCTAATTTTGCCTCTAAGAGCACTTAATTTCTATTTTAAAAGCTTTATTATAGTGTGACATAATATATATCATTAATCATATACTATAATAAATATAAAATCATTCTGACACGAATCTTAAAGCATTTTTAACAGGATCTGGTTGTCTTCTTCCCTGAGTCGACGGTGGAGATTGTCCCGATCTGGAGCTCATTAAAACTCGATTTCCCGGTCATCCGGCCGGCCACCGCCACAACCACTTCCTTTGAGGTGGTGGCTATCGATTGACGGTGGTTTGGTCGCCGTAGGTGGTGGTTTCCGGCGAACCCGACACCACCCGATTTCTCCAAAAAATCTCCATTTCCTCTCATTGGATCGGGCTGCTCAATTGAGCCCGATATCTCTCCTAAATGATCTAGGATGCTAGCACAAAGGGAAAAGAGGAGAAACGGACCTGTAATCGGGCTTGGAGGTGGCTGCTGCAGCCGGTGGCCATGGTTGAGGCGTTTTCCGGCGAGCTTGCTCAATTCCTCTGTCCTCCACCAAAAGTTTTGATCCATCATACTATTTTGACTCCTTGAGGGCTTCTGGTGATGATGAAAGGGTCGAATGAGGCTAAGGAGGGATATTTATGGAATTGCCATGAAGGGGGTGGTTTGGCCACGAGCATTTAGTACCTTCCTTGATGGTGGCCGGCTCAGACTAATGAGAAAACAACTCCAAAGCAATAGGGAGGACTAAATGTTGCTTTGGGGAGAGAAAAGGAGCGCCTGATGGCCTCCGTCCATTAACTCTTCCTCTTCCCATTAATAATTGGGGAATTTTCCAATTTCACCCCATTGAATTATATGGATCCTTAGTTAGAATATATTAGATGAAATAATGTTAATGTGCTGCATGATGAGCCTTGGTTCAAGGCCTTACTCCATTGGAATTGGTTGAACCTTTATTTCTCTCTTTTACACTCAATTTTGACCATGGTTGCCTTGGGGTGTTGACTTGGTCAACTGTTGGGTTGATTGGTCTCATGAGTTGGTCTTGAGTCCTATGATACCACCCCATGTTGGTTGTGCCATGGTGGGAACCCAATTGAGCCAATTTGTCAAAAAAATATAGGTTTGATCAAAGTTGGCATAGGTTTGACTTTGGTCAAATTGGAGAAGTTAGTGTCCACTTGATGTGGCTTTTGGGTCCATTGTGCCTCTAATGATATTATAAGGCTAGGGGTGAGGTCAATTTGACCATGTGAAGTTTAATTGAGCCAATTAAGGTTGAATTGACCTATGTTGACCTTAAGTTGACTTTGGTCAAATCCGTGCAATTGGCCTACCAATTCATGAATTGACTGGTCAATTGTCTCCTCCTTATGGTTAGGGTCCTTAGGGATGTATTGGTGAGATCAATTTGAGTTGGTGAATCCAATTTGAGGTGAATTGACCTAGGTTGACTTGTGCTCCTTTGTGTACACTTAGTGATTTATCTTGGTTCAAGGTAACCTAGGGTTACCTCCCTGCCCTAACTCATCACTCCTACCCTAACACTATCTAGGGGTCTAGAAGGAATATGGATGTTACAGTCTCTTCTCCGCATCATTAGGTCCTATACTATTGCTACATTTTTATATTTCCCAATCTCTTTGGTAGGCCACATAGATCTGGGCGAAAAGCTTGGGAAGTTGGTGTCACCTCATGTAGTTGTTGGATTGGTATCTCCCTATTTTGTTTAGAGGTTGGTTTTATTTTTCAGTAACTTATGATCAGAGGAGATTTCATGTGTTTAATGCATTTTGAGATGAAATATTATTGTGTATTTCATTATCATTTCATACTTATGATACATACTTTTAGTTAAATAGTTTACTTGAAAAATTAACGCTCTAGTGTTCTTAAGATTAGATGAATAAGAGAATTATTGGTACTTTGATTCCATTAGGTACAATAAAAGTCTGAACATACTAGAAAAACTATTGCAAAGAATCCACGAAAGCTAATTTAGAGAATACATGAAAGACGATTCTAAGAATCACAATAATCCTCTTTATTATGTCTCTATAAGATTGAGTTCATTGAAGGGAGTCCAATCTGGCCGTATGTGGTGAAAATGAGTACAAAAGAGTTTTGTTGAGAGCACCAACTAATTGATCCAGAGAAGAGAGGCCACCCAAAGTGTTTTAATGTGAAAGTGCTTTCAAGTGAGATGATATCGAAGGCTACATGTTTCATTCATAAGTGAAAATCAGATTGGAATATTTAGGTCACGAACATTATCACACTAAACTGTCATATTTTGTGGAAAAGAAACATCATGTTCACTGAGTAGAGACCAACATCAACTGAGTCAAAGTAGTGGCAACATAACAATATTCAATCTCATAGATGATCAATCCATAATTTATTACTTTCTCGATCTTCAAGAGTTTGCAAGTGAAATATACATGAAATGAATTGTTGGGGTTGAAATCATCTTTGTTACTTTCTCAATTAACATCATAGAATACATGGAGACATCCGGGGGAGTGGCTATTGTTAGAAACCATGTTGGCTTGCTTTCTTGGAGTAAAAATTGTTCCACAGTTGCATGACATTTATTTTCATAATAACAATATAAAAAAGATTATCTTACACAAACACCTATGGAAAATGCAAAACATACTGCTACAGCAGCCACTACTCCACTCTTACCGTTGACTTTGGCATGGTGCTCTGTAATCTCTCTGAATATTGCATCATTCTTGGTAGACTCTAATATGAATCGCATACAAATCTCTGGCGGTTGTACATATAGTGTTCCCCATACAATAATCTTTCAGCTCTTGCATCAACTCACCATTGAACATTGGACTCTCTTAAATGACTAACACACTACCTTTGTAAGACCTTCTATCATGTCGTTCTTATAGCTGTTAGAAATCACGGTGGGGCCCTCTTCAGGCACATGATCTCAGATCCGGTGGCCGATTGCAGTCGAATGCCTAAGAACATCCCCAACCAAATCACCCGAGGGACAATATAGGGAGAAATCCCGGGTAGGTTGTTGAGGTGGAGACTAGAACCCACGTCCTCCTTTATCAAGCTCCTAAGCGGAGACTTGATACCCAACTTAGTTGAGCAAGGAGCGGCTCCCTCAAGGTTTGTTTCATGGAAAATGTTTGTCGATGTAGCCTTGGGTAGAAATTTTATCGGCATGGGTATTGTGTTGGTATGCCCGCAAGGGATGAGGATCGAGCAGGCAGTTGAGATCCTCTTTCCCATAACAGATAATCAAGCGGAGTACGAGACCATAAAAACAGGCCTTCACCTGGCTAAGGAACTGGGAGTCCAGGACCTTGTAGTGCACTTTGATTCGTTGGTAGTGGCGTCCCGGATCCGTGGAGAGTTCGAAGTCAGAGAGGTGACTTTGCAACAATATCCGACAAAGGTGAAGAGGTTTATTGGATCTTTCAAATCTATTTTCGTTCAACATGTGCTAAAGGAGGAGAATTCAGAAGCAGATCAATTGACTAAGTTTGGTCCGAGGGTTGGTGGTACTACAATCGAGTTGTTTTGACCTTCTATCGAAGGATAGTTGATGAAGATTATACAACAAGTTTCTTGGGTTAACCCATTCGTGTCCTCACCACGGGCTAGTTCCCAACAGAGGTTGATGATAAAAGGAAGGTCCGGTATAAGACAATGTTACACCCCCGACCGCGGCTCGCTTCTCGGGGCGTTATTATGCTCGCAGACGCATGAAGACGACGAGCAACGAAGGGGCTGAACCATCTGGTTCAGCCGCCACTCAGTAGAACTGGCCGGCCAAGGGCTGAACCAACCAGTTCAGCCCTATGTGGAGGGGCCGTCCGGCTCCCTCCTTGGCCCAGGTATTTATACCCGGGGATGCCATCTTTTGGAGGCAAGCAATTAACCCTATGGTATTTCTCCTTCTTCATTTAAACCCTAGCCTCCTTCCTTCTTCTCTCTAGTTTTCTTCCCCTCTCTCTAGTAGTTCCTCTCATTTGGTATCAGAGGCGGTCATTCTCCGACGATGGTTACCACTCGCACGCAAGAGGTCACCCGTTTGGAGATCTTGTAGGAGAACTATGGTGGATTGATGGATTCAGTAGCCGCAATCGAGCAAGAGATGCGCACATCTACATAGTGGTTGGAGGAGCGCATAGATGTGCGTATGGAGGAGCTTAAAGCGCGGTTGAAGGGAAAAAGCGCGAGCGACAAAGAACCGATCGACGAAAGACCCGGTTGGTCCGCCGAAGCATCCGGAACGGCCGATCCGGGGCGTTTGGGCACGAGAGCATCGGGCCTTGGCAAAAACGGCGGCATCGGCCTCTCCCGACCTTGGAGGACCGCCGGTGAAGGCCACGGAGCAGCGGCGTGGTCGGTGGCTGCAGCGGGGGGCGTTGGCCCCAGTTTTACTGGGCTGGAGAGCATTGGAGAACCCGGACTGGGCTGGAACACAAGCGTCAGGTTCTCCCGACCCTGGGGGACCACCGGCGAAGGCGGGGGAGCGGCGACGTGGCTGGCGGCAACAGCGGGAGGCGTGGCCGGCTGTAGCAGCAGGAGGCGGCGACCCCAGTTTTGCTGGGACGGCTGATTGCGGGCCGGCCAGACATCCAGGCGGCGGTTTCGGTATTGCTGGACCAGTGGATTGCGGGCGGCAACCGTAGCTACAGGCTGATGGAGGGCAGGGGGTTGCTGTGCGGGCTCCAGGAGGTGCAGCGGGGCTTCGTCCTGACCCGCGAGGCGACATTCTTCTCGGCGGGTTTGGAGGCCACGTTCCGTGGGCCGGTTAACACGTTCCTCATCAGGGTCAGCCACCTCAAGGCTACCTGGGTCGACATGATGGGCATGTGGGACGACAAAATGGGCAAGGGCAGGGTTGGCAACGGCAGGCCGGGGTGCGTGCGTACATGCCACCGAAGTTGACATATATGAAATTCCCTAAATTCAAAGGGGGATGCGTTGGAGTGGGTTCATAAGGTGGAGTTGTTCTTCAGCTATCAGGAGGTCCCGGAGGGGCAATGGGTGCAACTAGCGTCGTTCCATCTGGAAGACGACGCATTTCAGTGGACTCAGTGGTTCCTGAGAGGTAGAGATTATGTACCCTGGAATGATTTTGTGGAGGGGTTCACGGCCCGGTTCGGGCCACTAGAGTGTGAGGACTTTGAGGCGCTACTCCAGAAGTTACGACAGAAGGGGACAGTGACTGAGTATCGGACGGAGTTCGAGAAGTTGGCCAACCGGGTACACTGGGAAGAGAGGTCACTGTTGTGTTGTTTTGTGTCGGGCTTGAAGGAGCATTTGCAGGATGAGGTTCATGCTTATATGCCACAGAGCTTGAATCACGCTATCACCCTAGTGCGCATTCAGGAGGAGCGTTTCAACCGGTAGCGGTCCCGAACCACGGGGAAGCCTCTTGCCACACCCGTCATAGCCAGGAGAGAGCCACAGACGGTTGCCAAGCCTACAGTGACTCGTTTGTCGTGGGGCGAGCTCCAGGCCCGTAAGGAGAAGGGCCTCTGCTTCAACTGTGACGAGAAGTTTGTGCCCGGGCATAAATGTCAGAAGCTACAGGTTTTCATGCTGCATGAAGAGGTGGCCGATGCGTCTTCGCCCGAGGTAGCAGTCGAGGAGGCGCTATTGGATGAGGATGTGGTTTTGACGGAGTTTGGGGTTTCCATCCAGGCCATGGAAGGGTGCAATCTGCCCCTCACGATGCGGGTTGCCGAACGGGTTAGACAGGAGAAAGTGACGATATTAGTGGACAGTGGGAGCACCCACAATTTCATTCATCTGGCCGTTGCTCAACGGGTTGGGCATGACATTGATAGGGGAGCTGCATTCCAGGTTATGTTGGCTGACGGCAGCAAGCTGCAGTGCGAAGGGGTCATGAAGGGAGTGGAGTTGCGGATTCAGGGATACATTGGGAGCACGGATGTATACCTTCTACCCATCCGGGGATCAGACATGGTACTCGGAGTTCAGTGGCAGCAGCAGCTGAAGCGGATCACTTTTGATTGGGAGCTCATGATGATGGAGTTCCTGCAGCGTGGCCGACAGTTCTGTTTGAAGGGTCTCATAGTTTTGCCAGTAAAGGAAGTCTCTATTCGGAGCATGCAGCAGCTCAGAGAGGAAGGGAGCTTGATGGCAGTACTTTTGGGGGTGCGGTCTGATGAGGCCGGGTCGTCTGAGGTACCCATACAGTTGCAGTCCTTAGTCGAGCAGTATTCTGACGTCTTTCAGGAGCCACGTACACTACCGCTATCATGGTTTCAGGATCACCAGATTGTACTCAAGGCCGGAGCGGAGCCTCCAATATCTGGACTTGGACCAGTTGACCCACCACGTTATTATTCTCGTCAGAAAAAGGATGGCTGTGGCCGAGTATTGTTACAACACTGCTTAACACTCCGATCCAGCAAGATGACGGCTTTCATTTTCTAGTGAGGTGACTGTCTACGACCGCTCACCACCTTCTTTGAGCAGTTATAAGCCGGGCAGCACGACGTTACCGGCTGTTGATCGGGCCCTACGCGACCGCGACCGCACCTTAGTGACATTGCGGGCGAATCTTCGCCTTGCCCAAAATCGCATGAAGGCCCAAGCGGACAAGAGCACCGCAAGGAGAGGAATGAGTTTGCCGTGGGCGATGAAGTATTCCTTACGCGCCCTCGTGGAGCTCCAACCCTACCAACAGCTCTCAATGGCTCGCCGTACAAATCAGAAGCTGGATCCTCGATATTATGGCCCCTTTCATGTTCTCAAAAGGGTGGGGTCGGTCGCTTACACGTTAGAGCTTCCCGCGGGCTCCCGCATCCATCCGACATTTCATGTCTCTTTGCTCAAGAAGACGATTGGTGACAGTGCCCAACTGAGCCCTTTTTTTCCTGAAGCTACCGTTGCAGACGAATTTCGGCCGATGCATGAAGGCCCAAGCGGACAAGAACCGCAAGGAGAGGGAGTTTGCCGTGGGCGATGAAGTATTCCTTAAGAACCCTACCAACAGAATGTTCTATTACTCAGGTGGAAGCAGCTGGGCGCCGAGTTTCGGGCCGAACTCTTGTTCAAGTGGAAGCACTTATCGAAAGTACATAACTCCTGGGTTGATTTGTTGGACTTCAAGGAGTTGTACCCAGATTTCCATCTTGAGGACAAGTTGAGTCTTGATGGGGAGGGGAATGTTACGCCTCTGACCGCGGCTCGCTTCTCGGGGCGTTATTATGCTCGCAGGATCAAGGAGACGACGAGCAACGAAGGGGCTGAACCATTCGGTTCAGCCCCCACTCAGTAGAACCGGCCGGCCAAGGGCTGAACCAACCGGTTCAACCCTATGTGGAGGGGCCGGCCGGCTCCCTCCTTGGCCCGGGTATTTATACCCAGGGATGTCATCTTTTGGATGCAAACAATTAACCTTAAGGTATTTCTCCTTCTTCCTCTAAACCCTAGCCTCCTTCCTTCTCTCTAGTTTTCTTCCTCTCTGTCTAGTAGTTACTATCAGACAACCTACTACATGCTCCATGACGGTGACCAAGGTTGTAGATGTCGGATGTCGGGTTCATGTCGGATGTCGGGTTCATGTCGGTTTGAGTTTGAAATGTCGTATGTCAGATTGCGAGGGATATATCAGGGATATTTTACAATATCAGATTTTAATATTTAAATAAAGATAACAATGTTTATAAACACATTTTTTGCAAATAAGTAAAAATGTACAAACAATATATGTTTATAAGCTTTGCATTAAACATGTAATAATATGATTATAATGAAGTATTAAATAAAAATAAACAAAATTGTGCATATTAATAAATGGTAAAGATTGAATAAAGCAACTTGTCTTTATTGTTATGATTGTTTCTGAATCAGTGATTCACCAATTCGTTATCCAATAGTTCAATGGCATGAACACTTCTAGTCTTCTAGGTACCATCAAAACCAACATGAACCAACAGTCATCCACCTTATCAGCAAAGCTTTTGTAATAATTGCTGAAAATTTATCCAAAAAGAAGTAATTATATATTAACATGATTAAATGAGTATTGAATAAACAGATTACAACATAATTTAATTTGATTGATTAACTAAACTAACACATCAAATAGCAATCGATTTACACAGTAATAAGAGAATAATAATACAAGTGCCATAAAGAACGACATGATAAAACAAGAGGAAACATCATCAGTCACATTGAAGGCCAAAAGTTCAAAAATCAAAATCACAAGTCACACTGAATGTCAAAAGATCAAAAATCAAAATCCCCAATGCATAACTTCCATATGTATGCCTACATCAAAAATAAATTGCATGCATGTAGAACTAGTGTACTACTATTTCGAACGTGCTCCAATTTTTTTCGCATCCAGATGAACTTATGGTCAGACTCAATATCCTAATGGCCATCCCCCTCAAATTCGGAGTCTCAACTCCATGTAATTTCCACCAGTGTACTAATTAAAAACAAAATTTAGCAATATACATAAATCTTCGTGAACATAGAATTTAAACTACTTACTTTGATTAAAAAAAGGAACTAGCAATTGCCTCTTTGCAAGATCCTTTCCAAATAGTTCTTGCCCGAACTGATATATATCAAGCTCACTAGTGATATGTGTTGGATCTCGTGGACAACCTTAGAGGGGGGTGGGGTGAATACTGTTTGACGCGTTAAATGAAATTAAAAAAATATTTCGCACCAGAAAATCAAGTCCAGGAAGCTACCACGGGGCGTTAGGTATCTAACGCGCGGCGGTACGGCTGTGGACTCATTTTCCTGTGCGAGTTCGTTCGCAAACCACACATCACAACAACTAACTTGACACAACCAGAGCAATCACACAATCAGATGAAGAAGAAATAAAAATTCCATTGCTTGAATAAAAAGGCAATTGTTCTAAGTGATTACAAGAACGTGATCTCCGTGACGCCGAAGATCGAAGGCGATGGAAAATAAAAACTCTTTTGGTTTTCTATACCGACCCACTACCCGGACCGGTTGGCTCTCTCCCTTTCCCTCCAAGAAAGGTCTTCGAGCCGCTCTTCACCTCCACGCAAGGAAGGGTATTAGAGCCCCGCTAGATCCTCCAGATCTAGACGTTCTTATCCCTAGGACGATTTCCCACGGAATACTTCCCGGAGTCCGACGACCCGTACCGGTCGATTTTCCTCTCCTCAAGATTTAGAAAAAGACAGATTACAAAAGTAAGAGATACAAATAATTAAAGGATGAAGTTCTCCCTCTTGTAGAATACTCCGTGTAGCGATCCGCGGCCGGTGCTTAAGATCACCATTTGTAGGCAACCAGACGACTCTTCATATTTGTTGTAGATCTTGGATCTTCGGAGTCTTTCGATCACGAGCGGGAGGGAGACGACTATCTTCTTCTTTGACGGAGACTTGTGGAACGGAGCGCAAGAAGCCGGCCAAACCCTAGAATTCACAAACTCCCGTCCTTTCTTTTTCTCCAAGTGTCTGACACAGAAACCAAGGCGGCCTTTTATGCGTCTTCTTGAAAATATGCTACCGCCGGCGGTAGGTTCGCGTGCTTGTTGTGCCAGCTGTGCTCTAAATCAGGAAAGAAATATTCAAGCGTTTCAAATATGCTAGCGCCGCGCGGTTTCCGCTTTCGCCGTGCGGTAAAGTTGGACGCAACGATTCGCCGCTCGGCAAGCGCGGTAGGTCTAGCGCCGATTTCGTCCAGAGCGCTAAGTCCAATTAATTCACTTCGGTAGCGCCTTCGGTAGTACTGGCGTCTGGCGGTAGGCCAGCGATCGACGAAAACTCCCTCGACGTTCGTCGAAGGGCTAGCGCGACACGGTAGGGCTAGCGCCGATTTCGTCCAGAGCGCTAAGTCCAAATAATTCATAGTGATAGGGCCTGCGGTAGAACTAGCGCTAGGCGGTAGTCCAGCGCTCGACGAATTTGACTCGACGTTCGTCGAAGGGATAGCACGGCGCGGTAGTCGATAGCGCTTGGCGGTAGCATCCACTCAATGCCCATGTCTCGACGCACTCAACGCCATCGATAGCGCGACGCGTTAGGTGATAGCGCTTGGCGGTAGAAGCCACTCAACGCCTCTGTCTCGACGCACTCAACGCTTTTCTTCTCAGCGCTCTCGACACTGCGTTGAATGCGCTAGCGCGGGGCGGTAACTTCTAACACCCGGCGGTAGGCACTATAGTAGGCTTCTACTCTTCACTTGAACCTGTCAACCTGCACACTCTATCAACAAAAGACGTGATCAAATACAATCAGGGAGTTGATATTCTCAAACACAGTGCATGTGAAACATCGGTCCAACAAACTCCCCCTTTTGATAATATCAACTCCCGTTCATGATAAATAACAATGAGATAGAGTGCATATGAAGAATGCAAGTTATAGGCTATCATCAGGTTACAACTGGTTCTCTATTGTTTCCCTACACATGCTCCCCCTATCTACATGTTCGACATGCTCCCCCTATTTTTGTGCACTCCCCCTACATGTGACCTCTCCTTCCCCTACATGTGACCTCTCCTAATCCCATACTCAAGAGCGTACTCATGAACACTTTATTCTCCCCTTTGATAATATCAAAAGGGTCGGCAAGGCCAAACAGACATGCAAGATGAAAAATAGTAGAAATGATGAACGTTGTAAGAAATAGCAAGTAGTGCACACACACAGGTAAAAATAAACATGACACACATAGATGTGACTCAACAAAAATACATATCAGAGAATTTTAACGCATGAGTCACACAATGGAGCAGGATACATAGTCAGAGAAAATCAATTTTCAGATTAAACAAGAATCGGACAACACAGACTAAACTAAGCGCATAACAAGTACGTCTACAATGCCATAAGAGTGAGGAAGTAATCAAAAAGACAAACATTGAAGAGTGTCATAAGTGGAAATCGTGTGCTAGTACGTATTGTGCTAAGAGGAAGGATAGTGTAGTTGTAGTCCAATTCTTATGCGCGGAAGTCTTAGACAAGGCAATGACATGTGTGCGTGTAGCATCGAAAGCGAGATAACACTAAGAGAGAAAAAATGCATATTGTCCATGAGAAATAAGATGAATAATCACCTCATATGTCATTCGATGTCATACCAAGGCAAACAACTAGGGGCACTAAGCTAAAGATAGAGTCGATGCACAAGATCAAAATAACTCTTTAACCAAGGTGCTTATCCTCACAATGCTCATGAAGACTTATCAGGAGGAATAAGTAGTGCTTGGGGGGACCGTGACAAGAGATGTAATAACAAGCATATTTTTATTTTGTGAGCGTAAATATATCACTTTAATCATTTTTTTTTAAATTCACGGAGCCCCGAGTCAATCGAAATCTATTCACCTAGATAGATACACTTTAACTTGTATACATACGACTTTTGTACTAGAGTTTTGACCCAAAGTTTCACACTTAATATAATCACAAATGTATCGTTACATTGATTATTCAACATATTTCTAGCATGTTAAAATATAGTGTCACGAGATATAGCATGTACGCGTAGCATTTTTCGTCTTGAGTGCACTGGCTAGGGATCTGTGTATCGTGCGAAGTCATTCCCTTATCTAAATCCTCACACATACCTAGAGACATAGGCAACACACACGACCTCGTCTTGTCGCACTCAATAGCTAAGCACCTATAGATTCAGCCCACTATGACCGAAGGACAATGTTTACATAGATTACACGTTGAAATTCAAACATTGTACGTACGCGTTATGTTCTAAGTCACAGTCATGTGAGCCCTTAGCATGATAGATCGACAACATTTTGTTTGTTTTGTAACTTTTTTGTTTTTTTGAAAAAAATAACTCAAGTAACCAAAAACGAAGATATAACATAAAGAAATCTCAAACAAATATCAGACCTAAGAAACAGACAACACTTAGCAACACATTGAGAGAACAGAACATCACCACGAAGACCAGAAGATAGCACAATAGACCATTATGCTTGTAACTTTGTAAGACGATGTATGAAGCATTGCTCGTACCCATGAGAAACCTCACAACACATTTCACCTACGCATTGTGTCCACACTCTAGCCCCGTACTGAGTGACGGATGGGCATGAGGAGCTGCATAAAAGCCGTAGGGTGGGGTGTTAATCCCATGTGCACACTGAAGAACCCGCTCAACCTAACACTCTTTCCCCCAGCGCCACACAAAGACCTACCGGAAGCCTCCCCAGTTAAGGATAAGACGTGGTTTACAAGTTAGCGATCTTAGTGACGACACACCTACGCCCCCGCTAATGTGTGAGACACAGCATAAAGAACTGTGTGTTGTTGATGGTATTATCGAAAGCATGAGGACACCTTATTTAAGAAGCTACCGCCTGGGTTAGGCTTATCGCGCCGCGGTAGCTGCGAGATATATAGGTGACGGGTCAGATCTAATCCCACACGCATGGACACTTCTCTTGCCTTGCTGCCGACACTCTTCTTCCCTGCAGCTCTTTTTCACTGTCAAGGTTCTCACCCTTACTTTCTCTCAAGTTTCTTATAGTTTAGATTTCGGAACTGAAATTTTGACTCCTCGTGTTTCTTTGATCACGTTCTAAGACGTTTTTCAGATTTTTTATGTTGATTCTTCTGTTTTTGCTATGGATCACTCCCGTTTTTCATTTACCCAGCTTGTGTATTCTCGGATCTTGTGTGTTTTGTTTTCAAACTGCGGATTTACAAAACAAAATCTCGTTTTTGGTAAGATCCGGAGCCAAATCTTCATCCATGTGTCTTTCCATGATTTTCAATGTTGGATGAGTTTCTCTCTTCGGATCTAGGCTACCATCTCCGATCTACTCAACACACGCATGGATCTATGCTTTTTTATCGTGTTTGGGAGGGGATTTGAGCCGAAAATTGGTGTTTTGGAACCTACCCGGCGGAAGGAGACGAAGAACAGTCCGTCACGCTACCGTCAGGCGATAACACATTATCGCCCCGCGGTATGTTCCAGGAACCGGTATCAAACCCGAAAAAATTTTCATTTTGTTTTCCGTATCTGCTACTGAGGCGGTTTTTGTTGTTTTTTTTGTTTTTGTTGACTTGCAGGAAATGGCTTCGTCGAGCTCCCAGTCTGCACGCCGCAGTTTTTCAAAGAGGTCCAGGTTGCCGATCTCCACCTACCCAGCCGTAGACGAAGCCACTGTGGGCATACCAATGATCATAGAGATTGATGATCGTTATACTCATATCTATGAGTATTTAGAGGGATCTGGTGTGCTTTCAGTGATCTCATCCGGTTGTCCATTCTCCTCTATGCTCACCCGAGAGTTCTACAATAACCTTCGGGATCCTGCTCAGATGCGCCTCGGTGGGGGTGTCCAATCCTGCATTGGCACGGAGGTAGTCACAATAACTCATGCGGATCTCGACACTAAATATGCATGGACCCCCAACCATCCAGTCCTAGACATCGTGGAATCTTTTAGAACTACGAGGGACTTGAGGGAGATGAACGAGGTTCTTCATGGTGTGGAGGGGCGTTCAGGCCTCTTCACCTCAGTAGACACTCTCACTCCCATCGCTCGCATTATCCAGGATTTCCTACGTCATTCCCTCATGTTTAAGGCTGTGGACACCAGGAAGGTCACGACCCAGCTGTCGATGGTGACGTATTATATTCTGGCTCAGAAGTTCTTTAGCGTCTCAGATCTCATACTTTCCATGATGCGCTACACTTTTCGCCTCAAATCTTCTGACCGGCAGCGGGTGAACACACTACCACAGGGTGGTGTAATTTAGAGCATCCTGACCGAAAAGTACCCGACCATTGACTGGTCTGCCTACCCTGTAGATAGCTTCCCGCAGGTGTACAAGGTAGGACAGATTCCTTCTTCACGGGCACGGGCACCGCCATCGCAGCCACCAATACACCGCACAGGGTTCCTCAGGGAAGCCAGTCGGGACATCTACGGCTTGGTGGAGGAGCAAGGTCGGGAGATCAGACGGACAACGAAGGAGGTGAAGGGCATGAAAAAATGCTCAAGAAGATCATGGGCAAGCTTAATATTTCACCCACTTCTTCAGAAGAGTAGCAACATATATGTATATTGTTCATGTCTTAACTATTATTGATTGATGTGTAATAAACAGGTGGGCTCCAGACTTAATTACTTATCATCTATCATGAGATGTGTTTTGTGCTGTTTCCACACCCATTGTGATTTTCTGATATTATGCTGTACTCACTTTAATATTGACGTCTTATCGTGCTAGATTACAACAAGAAGAAGATATACTCAAAGGAGATACAAAAGAAAAAATGTAATAACTAAATACAATAATAAAAAATGAAATAAAAGAATAAGCATATCGTGATGTATATTATCGAGTAGTTTTGGTTTGATTATTTCCTACATCACGCAATTCGTGGATACTAATGGATAAGAGATTTAGGTATCCAAAAGGAGCCTAGTGTTGCGGTCCCTTTGGGTACGCAAATACAACGTGATGAACCATGGGGAGGTGATGATGAATGTGCCCTTTTGAGTGGAACAGGTGCGTCATTTTTAAGTTTGGGTCTCCATTCATACTTTGGATCGATATTGTTTTTATGTTGTAAATTTCCATGTAGATTTCTACGAGTCCTTATAAGATGAGCATCAGTTGAACAATATTACATGTGAGGTTTAGATATGTTGAAATTGTTCTCTAAGGCTCTATTTGTTTGGGCATTTCGTAGCTCCGTTTTGGGAAAACGCCGCCGGAAGGAGGGTAAACAAATTAACCTCCGACGGCATTTACTCCGTTTCCACCCGTCTTCCTTGAGAAACGCCCCCAAAAGCTTCGTTTGGAGCAGCCACCCCCCCCCCCCCCCCCCCCCCCCCCCGTTTCGAACACTCTGTTTCCACCCGCCGGATCGACCCGCCACAGCCGAACCAAATGAAGCCTAAGTTAAGATTATGTTGTTTATTATAAAGACCCATATTATATTGATTCTTTGAAAGAAATTTACATTCATTTGGTTTTACGAAGAGAGTAACTGGTTTTTGCAAGTGAATATGATTTTTATGGTTATGACTTTCACTTGCATTGGCTTGAGGTTTCTACTCCCTTTGATTGACTTACTTATTATATGGTGGTTCATATTCAACATGCTTTTGAGTTTTACGTGCAGCTTAGGAGTTGAGCTTTGCGAGTTTTTAAGCATTATTTTCTTAAGCATGTTGTTTTTTATAGTTAGCTCTTTGTTATTCAGTTTAAGGTTTTGTCTAGCTTCATTGCATGCGATTGTGCTGTTTTTGAGAGTGGAGACAATAGAGTCGATATGAACTTTATACTTACTCCTAAATCCATCAAATGTCTCGTTCATTTCTTCGATTTAACTTTATAATTTTTTGCATTTGACACCGTCACTTTTCAATGATAAGATTTCTAGACATAATTTATCGTTTTGTTCTTTTGTAACATGAAGCTCTTGTTCAAGAACCTTATATTTTTCTTTTTATTCATTATATCAAGGTGCAAAAATTTATTTAAGGAGCAGTTGGGAAGACAAGTTATATCAACGGTGGATTCTACATTAACTTTTGCTTTTAAAAGGCTATTTTCTAAACGTAGTTTTGAATTAATACTTTTCAGTTTCTTAATTCTACGTTTAGCCGCATCTAGCATTTTCAATGTAGAATAGAATTGCATACAAGAAGGGAATTTGTTTTTCTTACAACGCTCTTGGACAAGTCATAATTTGAACATAAGGTTCCTTTGTCTTCTTCCTCTTGGTTTTCTTCGTCCAATGATATATTTTCATCTTCCCTTCTGCTTGTTGTGTTTATCCTGTCTTCCTCTGAAAGCAAATCTCCATTTGATTCTTCACTTGGATTCGTGAGAAGTTGATCAGATTCATTATCTATAGAGGAAGAACTATACGTTAGCTTAAGAAACTTCCAGATATCATATGCAGTTGGAAGCGTATAGATAAGTTTGATAATGTCTTGACCAAGCCCACAAAATAAACTATTCATAGCTGTGGCATTTAAATGACATTCATGTTTATTTAAATTATTTGGGAGCTTGATACAAGTCATGTTACAAACTTCTATATCTAATAATATAAGGAATTTCTTCATTAGTTTTCTCCATTCATTATAGTTCACTCCTATAAATAGAGGCGGTGCAAGTGAATTTTCAGTGTACAATTTTTCATCCCCACTGGTCGATTCAAGATCAGGGTTGACCATTATTCCCGGTGGTGAAACCGTTTTGGAATAACCTGCCTCTGATACCACTTGTTGGATCTCGTGACCAACCTTAGATTGGGGGGGGGGGGTGAATAAGGTTTGACGCGTTAAATGAAATTAAAAAATATTTCGTCCCAGGAAATCAAGTCCAGGAAGCTACCGCGGGGCGTTTGGTATCTAACGCGCGGCGGTACGTCTGTGGTCTCGTTTTCCCGTGCTAGTTCGTTCGCAAACCACACAGCACAACCACTAACTTGACACAGCCAGAGGAATCACACAATCAGATGAAGAAGAAATAAAAATTCAATTGCTTGAATAAAAAGGCAATTTGTTCTAAGTGATTACAAGAACGTGATCTTCGTGACGCCGGAGATCGAAAGCGATGGAAAATAAAAACTCTTTTGGTTTTCTATACCGACCCACTACCCGGTCCGGTTGACTCTCTCCCTTTCCCTCCAAGAAAGGTCTTCAAGCCGCTCTTCACCTCCACGCAAGGAATGGTCTTAGAGCCCCGCTAGATCCTTCAGATCTAGACGTCCTTATCCCTAGGACAATTTCCCACGGAATCCTTCCCGGAATCCGACGACCCTTACCGGTTGATTTTCCTCTCCTCAAGATTTAGAAAAAGACACAGATTACAAAAGTAAAAGATACAAATAATTAAAGGATGAAGTTCTCCCCCTTGTAGAATACTCAGTGTAGCGATCTGCAGCCGGTGCTTAAGATCACCGTTTGTAGGCAACCAGATGGCTCTTCGTATTCGTTGTAGATCTTGGATCTTCGGAGTCTTTCGATCACGAGCAGATGGGAGATGACTATCTTCTTCTTTGACGAAGACTTGTGGAACAGAGCACAAGAAGGCGGTCGAACCATAGAATTCACAAACTCCCGTACTTTCTTTTTCTCCAAGTGTCTGTCACAGAACCCAAGACGGTCTTTTATACGTCTTCTTGAAAATAGGCTACCACCGGCGGTAAGACTAGCGCCCGACGGTAGGTTCGCGCGCTTGTTGTGCCAGCTGTCGTCTAAATCTGGAATGAAATATTCAAAAGAAATATTTGGCGTTTCAATTATGCTAGTGCCGCGCGGTTACCGCTTACGCCACGCGGTAAAGTTGGACGCAACGATTCGCCGCTCGACAAGCGTGGCGCGGTAGGGCTAGCACCGATTTCGTCCAGAGCGCTAAGTCCAAATAATTCACTTCGGTAGCGCCTGCGGTAGTACTGGCGTCTGGCGTTAGGCCAGCGATCGACGAAAACTCCCTCGACGTTCGTCGAAGGGCTAGCGCGGCGCGGTAGGGCTAGCGCCGATTTTGTCCAGAGCGCTAAGTCCAAATAATTCATCGTGATACCGTCTGCGGTAGAACTAGCGCTAGGCGGTAGTCCAGCGCTCGACGAATTTTGCTCGACGTTCGTCGAAGGGATAGCACGGCGCGGTAGTCGATAGCGCTTGGCGGTAGCATCCACTCAACGCCCCTGTCTCGACGCACTCAACGCCATCGATAGCGCGACTCGTTAGGTGATAACGCTTGGCGGTAGCAGCCACTCAACGCCTCTGTCTCGACACACTCAACGCTTTTCTTCTCAGCGCTCTCGACACGACGTTGAGTGCGCTAGCACGGGGCGGTAACTTCTAACGCCCGACGGTAAGCACTATAGTACGCTTCTACTCTTCACTTGAACCTGTCAACATACATACTCTATCAACAAAAGACGTGATCAAATACAATCTGGGAGTTGATATTCTCTAACACAGGGCATGTGAAACATCGGTCCAACAATATGATCTTGCATATCAGGGTCATTTGAATACATTCTTGTAAGGCAATCAAGAAATCCATGCATAAACTTAGTATCCCCCTCCACCTCCTCCTTTTTGGGGTAATAGAAGAAAGGATTAAAAACATCCAGATAAATGTAAAGGGTTGCTCATCTTGCTATCCACTCTACTATCAATCAACTTCCATATAGGAAGATACCTGTTTTCTTTATTTTTTAGTGCTACAACAACTTCCTCTTTGGCCTTCTTCATATCTCCACACAACCAACCCATTGACGGTATATCTCCATCTGCTCTTCGTAGAACTTTAACCAGTGGGGTAAATATAAGGAGTGCTAGCTCAACATTACACCAAAATGTGGCCTACATATAATGATACAACAACAAAATATTAATACGATGCAGTGTATTTGCAAAAAATAATGTTAAAAATATTAGATGAAACATTACTTGTTTTCCATGTGCGGTACTTGATAACTTTGTTGCCTCCCATTTAGCAGATGTGAACAATTCCCTCAAATGTCTTCTCTTATCCTCGAGGCTCTCCAAAGCTAAAAATTATGTAGCAAATCTGGTCACACCAGACCTAACGAGATCATGGGACTCCACGTCTTTAGTCGTCTCTCTGAAGATAACAAGAGTAATGGTGTGAGCATATATAAATACAGTAAGTCGTCGGCCCATACAGATTGCACTTTTAACTTGCTTCAGTAGTTTTGAAATATCTTGTAGAAAAATATTTATGGTGTGAGCGGAACAAGAAGTCCAAAAAATCTTTGGTCTCTTTACCGCTAGCAATCGTGATGCAGACATATTGTTGGACGCATTATCCGTCACAACCTGTACTATGTTTGCTTCTCCTGGGCCATCCGGGCTACTGATTGCCGCATCAACAAACTCATATATGAATTTACCATCATGTGTAGATGATGATACATTTTTCGATAACCAAAATGCTACTCCAGTAACTGTGTGCACAACAATATTCATGACGCTTTTGCCCTTGCGATCTGTCGAAGCATCAGTCAAAATACTACACCCATGCAACCTACATGTTTGAGTGAAGATGCTTAGCATTTTCTTGGTCCGTTGAACTTCCATCTCTAAGAACTTCTCCCTCACCTCATACAGCGTTGGTCCTTTCATTCCAGAGCCACATAGGCCGACAACATGCAACATGTGTTGGAAGGATGTGCTATATAAAGCATTGAAAGGAATGCCCATCTCGTATGCCCACCTAGCAATATATAAAGCTTCATCATCTTTGACTTTCTTCTTAAACTTACTCTCAATCGTGCTTTGTGAACTATTTCCTGACACAATAAATTGGTCAATTAGACCTTTATTTTCAATACTTGTAAACAGAGTCCTTTGTGAACTTTCGGGATCTGCAGTCTCTCCAACAACGACCTCATCCAAGCTACTCTGTAACCTACTACTCAATAGCTTACTAGTTTGTGCTACTGCAAGGGTTGCTTCAGCTTTTGCTCTGACATCAGTTGGGACATGAGCCATGAGGGCATGACTTTACATTGCCCTTAATCCCAGCCAGATGATGTTTGAATCGAGTGATGCCCCCATTTATGACTTGTTTGCAGTAATTGCAATGAATTCTACTGGTATCCGTTGCAACCACTTTCTCTCCAAATGACCAAAAAACATCTCTCTACCGCCAGAAACTGGCACACTTACGTCTTTTGTAGAAGACTGAGAGGAATCCATTCTACAAAACCAACAAAATAATATGAATGAACAAAATAATAAATTAAAACATGCCTCATTATTTCAAGATTTGGAAGCTTAGCATGAGTGAACAAAGAACGTAGAAAAACATGCTAAAAACTTCTAAAACAGTAATTGATGAATCAAATGACCATTCAGTCCTCACCTTAGCTGAGCTAATTGGCTCACTTAAGAGTTAAGGCTGGTGAAGATCAGCTAAAAACTGCAGAACAAGAAATGGAGCATGCTTTACAGCCCAAAATGTACCTTGGAAAGCCTAAAAATCCTGCTTTTTAGAAAAATGATTGCAGCAAATCCAAACATGAAGAAAATCCCAAATGAAGGCAGCAAAACAGAAGGAAAACCCCCAACACCCGATACATTGACAGCAGTTGTTCAAGCCACATGACAGGTGAGAAGAAACTATTTCTAAACTTTGATGAAGCATACAAATCTTAAGTATTCTTAGCCTGATAGCACACATGTAGTTATAGAACGAGATAGAGCCAAGTCGAAGAAAGAAGAAGCAAATAGAAGAAGGGGACTTACAGAGTTACAGTGGAGTGAAGTAGTAGAAACCCTGAAGCCCGCCAAAACCAAAGCAATCGAGCATGAGCAGAAGCCAGAAAGCAAATGAGCTTCTCATGAGGCCAATATCAACTCCCCACCTATATACCGGCCTACAGATTCCTTGAGTGCCTCTCTCCCGAAAGTCGTTTTTCTCGTTTTGAATAGAGCATAAGACAACGCCTCGTGCTGCAAGTCCACTCAAGTCCATGCCTCTGCAAGGTAGGTCGAGATCGGCTACCCACCTGTATGATGGCTTTCAGACTCCTCAGGTGCCTCTCTTTCTCGAATGTTGTTTTAATCATTTTGAACAGGGTATGGGGAAACTCCTCGGGTGCTGTGCGTCCACTTAAGTTCATGCCTCTCCGAGGTAGACCGAGATGAGCTGCCCACTTGTATGCTGGCCTTCGGACTCCGTAAGTGCCTCTCCCTCTTGAATGTTGTTTTAATTATTTTGAATAGGGCATGTGACAACGCCTCGGGTGCTGCAAGTCTACTTAAGTCCACGCCTTTGCAAGATAGGCTGAGTTTAGTTCCCCATCTCTATACTAACCTTCAGACTTCTCGAGTGCCTCTCCCTCCCGTAGGCTTGATGAAGAGGCTCGTCTCACAACCATTAATTATGTTTTTTGATCAAGTCTCATTTTTATTTTAGCTGAATACAAGAGCCTGTTCCTGAAGAGCTTAGCGAAGTCTCTTGCTCGGTCCAAATAGCCTAGCGCAGTCTCGGCTCGCTCGTTTCTAAAGAGCCTAGTGAGGTCTTAACTCACTCGTTTCTAAAGATCCTAGCGAGGTCTCTGTTTCTTTGTTTCTAAAAGCCTAGCAAGGTATTGACTCGTTGGTTTCTAAAGAGCCTAATGAGGTTTCGTCTCTCTCGTTGCTTAGAGCCTAAGCAAGGACTCAACTCGCAACAACAAAATAAGAAAGTTACCAATAATAATGATATTTCTTGTTTTACTATCATGTTTGGTAAAGGATTACAGCAAAGGCGATGAGTCAATATACATGCTAATAATTTTAATAAAAAAACAAAAGAAGATGGATCATCTTCAAACCCCCTGGTCGCCCGTCACCTCGCCTCGCCTTTTGCCAAGATCTGCACTGTCCTCGTCAGAAGAAGAATATTCCTCTTAACTCGAGGTCATGCTGGAGGAAGCCACATAAATTTCATGCAAAACGTCATTGACAGACTTCTTCAGCCATGCTTCGATAATAAAAACTCCCCCCTTTAGGTTAGATAGAACAAGTCGCTAGCACACCACGCTATCTCTTGGCGCATCTCGGTAAGCTCCATGCAGGACATATGGATGGCCTTCCCTCCACTAGACATCCTGACCTCAGGAGCTCACTACGACGCAGGTCGAGTCTCCAGCTCGTCGATCCGAACATGGGCGTCCTCTAGAGCTGCCTTGCTTTCTTCAAAGTCCTTCTCTAACTGGGAAATTTTCTCCGTTGCAAGGAGCTCGGTTTGCTGTGAGTAAAATATTTTGGTTAAAAAACAAAGACTCTAGAAGGAAGGTTGATGGGGAGTGGAACAAACGAAGGTAGCGACTCCCCAGCAAGGCGACGTCAAATGATTCTTTTTGCGCTAGCTTCGCCTCGGCAACGGCGATCATCTCCTTCATCTCCTCCATTCTCTTCTCCAGCTCAAGATATTAGGACTCGTATAAAAGAACCTTTCTCTACGCATCAAGAAGCTTCCGCGAGGTCTTATGGAAGAGTTCAAGGCTCCAAGGGAGCGATCTAGAACCTTGGTATGCCAAATAACGAGGGGATGCCTCTCTCAAGGCTTCAACATCGTCTCGCCCTTATAAACCGAACGTGACGTCTCGCCCTTATAAACCGAACGTGACGTTGACACTGTCATCATTCGGCTCGCCATCCTTTGTCAAAGTGAGAAGGCGCGAACTGAGACAAGCCACGTTCTTTTCATAATCTCTTAAAATTAGAGGTTCCCCTGAGATATCAGTGCACCCTTTGCCTTTTCCAAAATTAGGGCGCGACTCCATGTCTTCAGGAGAGTTGTTACCACTTTCAACTCGTTAGTGCTTGCTGGCGATAACCTTGTTGCGTCTTGGTCAGGAGGTTTGCGCCTCAGGCTGTTGAAGTGATTCAGTAGGAACTTCGTTGACAACATCAAATTCAATCATCTCTCCTCGCCGATCAGAGGGAACCTCGTCTAGCCGACGAGAAGAACACTCGCTGCTATGCCCAGGATGGACCTCGCTGATCGCAGCCAGGGTAGCCTCAAGGGAAGAAGGACGACCACAAGAACCACACCCCTGTAAAGAATAAAGTAGAAGGAAAGGGTTAGGCTTCTCGGCATGTCAATTAACTTGCTATATGCTCACTCGTCAAAATGAACTCGTACAAAATTACCTTCGACAGGCTTAATGAAAGCAAGATCGTCAACTCGCCGTCTAAAGTGAACGATATCAAACTTTTTCTGCTTCAGGATGAGTGTTAGCTTTAGCATGTTTCCGTTCAGGGTGGGTGGGGGTTGGGTGGGATGAAAAGTTCAGTGCCCGCCTTCGGAGGCCGAAACATGATGTTGCCGAAATTGCCTCGTGCGAACACTAACTTTTTGTTCCAGCTATGGATTTTGTTCGACGTCCCCACCAACGTACATGTATGGCTCCCAAAGATAGCGACACCCTCCTTAGTCGCCCGTTGACAAACACCTTTTAGAAGACTGAGATGTTGCCAAAGTATGTTTTCTCTCTCTTTGAGGTCCTGTTCTCACCTCGCTCATGGTGACGACCGTAGGCAGGAGGACGTCACTTCAAGATGCTCATAAGACAAGCAGATTTCACAGCTATTTTAGACGGGGTGGTAGTCATCTCGCCAACTTGTAGTCAAGAGCACATCTACGGGGGACCCCTTTCCTTATTTATAAGAAACAGAGAGCTCGAGACTCGTCGCGCCGCGGGGTCAAACCTCAAATTGCAGCTCGTCGATAAGAGTTGGATGTTTTTTCAAGCAATCTGAGAGCTCACAAAATGCGGGGATTCTGTACAAGCCATATTCACCGAGAGTGGGCCCATCTAGGGCACGTCAGAAAATAAATATCAGTTAAAGTTTGAAGAAGTCCCAACAAAGAAGCTCAGAAGATAAATATTGGGGCGAGTTCCCTCTTAATCTCGCCCTTACATGAGATCTCAGTTAGCCTCACCCATAGACAAGATCTCCCCTAGCCTTTCCCATTGGAGTCGACTTTTTCCAAGTCGCGCACTAGCGAGGCTCTCGACATCTGGACGTAATAAGCTCGCGAGATCAATTTCTCACTAGTGAGATCTTTTTAGGCGGCACCAATCATCTTGTTGAGGTCCTCTCACCCGCTAGACGAGTCAGGTATTTTGCGAGGGTGGTTATTCGCTTACCAACCCCTCTTAGATTGTCTATAAATTTGATCCCAGAGGTAAATAAAAGACATTTTGACTATCCTCCCCCCAAGCTTCTCTTTTACCAAGTCTATGCCTTGAGCCTAGCTCGGCTGTTGGCTTTATAAGTTCTATACACTTTTAAATGTGTGTCAAGACCTTGCCGCACCTCGTGGGTTTGTTTATAGGCAATTAGTTTTATCTCTTTTCTGTCGCTCTACCATCAGATCTCGGGTGTCCAACCGCATGATCAGTAATCTCGGGCTACCCTTTAAGTTCAAACTCTTGCGAACAGGTTTCTTAGTTCCAACAACCGTGCTCCATGACAACAATGCAAAAAACTTAATCGCTACGCGACACAGTTGCAAATATTTTAGGAAATTTGTCAGTAACATCGATTATCGAATCTCGAGGAGCACATAGTGGAGATCGCTAAGATGTGAATATCTAAAACTGTTTATGCGGTTCGATTGACAATAAAAGGAAACCCTAAACTATAATAGCATGTAATCGAGTTCTTCCATATCTACACAAACACACATCAAATTAACCATAATAAAAATCATCACTGCAATGAAGAAAACAAAACAATACATGATTATTGCTACGACCAATTTAATGTTCTCGTCAATCCATAAAAATATGAAGGAAAGTCATCTAAGCCCAAATCTATGGTTGTGAACGAAGTGATAAGAAATACAAGCAATGCAAACGTCTTTGCCACATGTACCAAGAAGATCGCCAGGTCGTCAATTCGTACCTCTTTGCGATCATTGGTTGCGTCTGGGGTCGAGGATACACAACCACAATTTCTCCAATGTTACCCGTCTTCTCTTTAGTTCACACCTTCCACGTTCCTGTTCTCCTCCTAGCTTTGCAAGAAGAATATGTAAAAAATCCTTCTTTAGAACCTTTGGATGCTGGGAGATGACCTAGATTGAGCCCTACATAGAAGAGGTGAAAACATGATGAACAATTGAAAGAAGAATGAATGCACCCTTTCACACGTCAAAAGCAACTTTTATAGGTCAGATGAAAATTCTAGTCTCGCACGATCAGGCGCATGGTCACGCACAATCGAGCGCATGGTCACGCACGATTGGGCACTGGTCGTGCACGAAGGATGTATTGACGGGTTGGAAAAATGAAATGAGGAGGCATATTATTTTACTATACACACACCATCGTGCACTCATCGCATCGCACGGCCATACGAGAAGATAATGCATGATCATCCGTAGGATTTGTTGAAAATAAACTTTTCTCTTATCAACGGAAAACCCATGACTGCGCGGGTGTAAATTTGCATGATCATGCCAAAGTGGCTATATGCAGACCTCCATGCTGCTTTCGCATGTCCTTGTGCGAAGAAGGCACATGATCATCTCGAGGCTTTGATATTCTTGCTCAAGTGTTGTGAACGACTGCGCGTTTAATAGCAAAATACATGCTTAAAGGAAACACTCGTGAAAAAAGTAATCAGCCACCAAGGGATGCACAAACAAGTTAGATTTTCACAAATGCACTACGGGTAAGAGAAATTAAGTGTGATATGACGTAGATTACGAGGGTGTAGGTCTCGTGCTAAGCCTAGCACACAGATTGCACCATGCTCAAATTTTTGAATGTGTCTCCCCACGCCCTTAATTGAGTGGATGAACTTCTTTTCGCGTAACTGCTGTTCCTGAAGTTTCTTTGAGAAAACTAAAAATATAGCGTGGGAAACATAGTAGATGAGAGCAATGTATCATGATAACATGAGCAAAAAGGATGTCAAGTCCCTATATAAAAATCACTTATCATTGTTCCAACTAACTTCCCTTTCACCGAAATCTACGACAAAATTCCATTCTTTAGAATAACTGTCGAGCCCCCACTCCTATGGTACACAAAATGATGCAGGACAGCGCGAAAGGTTTGCGCGTCTGTCGGCTTTTCTAGGAAATCCTAATGCATGTAATGCTCAATGATTTTGTGCAGCGAAATTAGAACGAAATTTGCACGAACTTTATGAAAGGGGCAACTTTAAAATTTGTAAAGCAATGAAATATCTACTATATTTCAAAATGAATATCTTTAAGAAAATGGTTCAATTCAAATCTGGGGAAATGTAATTAGCAGCTTTCGTTCTGTTCCACTTGTTGTAGCAGAACAAAAATTGTGAACTCCAAATACGTTTCCGTTTGGAGTTTTCGACGTAGCGTTCGCTGACAAAACCTAGACGAAAATCCAACAATGAATCTAATTAACCTAAGAGAAAATAAGTAGACACACAAAGAAGGGGAAGAACAAGTTACCCAAGAAAAGAGTCGTCTTTTCACAACCGAAGTCGACGGCGATCCCACGAGGAATTTCTCGTCACCTTCTATCTCCTGCTCCGAGGTCGGCCGCTATTGCACACGGGCACCAAGAAGAAATTCGCTTACTCTCACACTCAGGAGCGGATCCACGAAATCTAAATCACTCAATCTTTAGAGAAGCCACAAACCTCCACCTTAAAATTCACTCGCTCTCACACCCAAAGTGGTTCCACAAAATCTCAATCAAAAGAGTTAATTTCACTTACTTTGAGGATCCAGAAAATCTCTAAATTGGAGACACTCAAATTTTCTAACTATTCACGGAAGCAATCAAGCATGAAATTCATTCACGGCAAGGCAAGTTCTACACAGAACAATTAACGGAATCAACCTCACAACAATTTCATCAACATTAATTGAACTCACGGGAAGCCAAACCAAAATTTCAACAAATTCTCGACGAGAAACAATAAACCTCTCAATAATATCAAGGAACACTGTTCATCTTCCACATCCAAACAAAAAATGAAGAAACATGCAGCGATTTCAATAACATTAACAACTAATCTTACTGGAACATTAACATCGACCACCACTCAATGGGAAGCAAGACTAAAGCAACAAGAATCATTCATCAACCAACAAAGAAAATTACAGCCATTCCCTTTATAGGGGTTCGAACAGAAAACACAGAAACTTGCACACGAAGCCGGCGATTGCTGGTAGAACGGCCATGGCGGAATCAGCATTCAGGAATTAGGAGGGCGTGTGATGCGGTCGTTCCTGAAGGTTAGAGAAATGGCAGCCAAAATACCAAGAAGCCGGTCTCTTCTCACCGAAAAGCACAAAATACCACAACATAAACAAGGTAAAGCAAGAGATACAAGATCCACCTAAGAGCCAAGCTCTGAACAGTGAATACGTCCGGTAGAGGCAGGCAGCAACCGACACTCTCCCTCAATACATAAGCAGAAAAACAGAACAGCCAGAAACCCTAACACTTAGCTATTTATATCACAGCCAAGGGATTACATTCTAATATACTTAATAATAAAACATACTTAACAACTGAAACAAACAACACCATTAACCCGAACCCGGTCCGTCCAACACGCATCAATACTCCCCGCATCAAAAGTTTCGTGTCCTCACAGAACGAAACCCGGAAAACGCTGCTACAACGTCCACAGATCTTCCCATGTGGCGTCATCCTTGCTACCATTGACCCATTGGATCAAGAGTTGCGTGACCACTCTCCATCCCTTGGAACGATTCTCCGAGCTAATACTGCCATTGGTTCCGCCATAAGATTGCTGTCTTCGTTGACTGTCATAGGTAGAGGTACAGGTACCGCCGGAGGGGGGCCCTGATGTTGCTTAAGTTGCGAGATGTGAAAGGTGGAATGTAACTTGGCGTCGACCGACAACTGTAATTTGTACGCCACGGGGCCTATTTGTTCCATAACTAAAAAAGGACCAAAATACTTCTGAGCTAATTTCTGGGCGTCGTGACTTCGTAGTGTGGTTTGCTTATACGGTTGTAGGCGCACATATGCCCATGTTCCCACCTCCAAGTGACGCTCGGGCCTTCGTTTATCCGCGAGAACCTTCATGCGATTTTGTGCTTGTGCCAAGTTCGCTTTGAGAATGCCAATTACCTTCTCCCGGGCGGCCAAGGACCGATCCACCCTCCCGACCCGTGCCGTTCCCTCCACATATGCAGTGTGCAACACGGGTTTTTGCCCATAGACCACCTCATAAGGTGTCATCCGAATGGCGCTGTGAAAAGTAGTATTATACCACCACTCCGCTAACAGTAACCACTCTCTCCAATTCCTTGGGCGTTCAAAACACATGCATCGTAGATACCCTTCAATGCAGCGGTTCACCACTTTCGTTTGCCCGTCGGTTTGCGGATGATAAGCGGTGGAGAGCTTCAACTGTACTTGCAATGTGCGGAACAATTCTTGCCAAAAGTTACTCACGAAAACCACGTCGCGATCACTGACAATAGAAGCCGGCAACCCATGTAAACGAAAGACCGAGTCTATAAAGACTTGGGCCACGCCCTCGGCCGTATAAGGATGGGAGAGCGCCATGAAGTGGGCGTTTTTGCTTAATCTGTCCACGACCACAAATATGGTGGATTTCCCTTGACTTTTGGGCAACCCGTCAATGAAGTCCAACAAAATATCTTACCATACCCTCTCCGGAATGGGAAGGGGCTGCAACAACCCCGCGGGCTTTTGATTGTCGGCCTTGCATTTTTGGCTCACACTGCACTGCTGAATGTAGGCGTGGATGTCCGGTTTCATCCTCTTCCAATAGAACATCTTCTTCAAGCGATGGTGGGTGGCGGTGATCCCCAAGTGTCCCCCCACCTTGTCGTCATGGTAGAGTTGCAACAAGCGTTGTTTGAGGGCTGCACTATTGCCGATGACGAGCTTCCCCTTCCTCTTGAGGATACCTTGCTGCCATGTGTAGTCCGTCTTCGCCGTGGCGTCCTGCTCCTTCCGAACAATAATCTTCTGGATCCGGCTGTCCCCAAGCCAGGATTGCTGCACTTGGTGCAAGAGGTCCGTCGTGACGAGGGACATTGCAAACGCCGCCCCGTCGGACCCGCCAAACTTGCGGGACAACGCATCCACACACACATTCTCCTTCCCTGTACGATAGTGGATGACATAGTCGTAACCCAAGAGTTTGTAATGATACTTTTGCTGCGCGGGAGTCACGAGCTTTTGATCGGTCAAAAACCGCAAGCTTTGGTGGTCTGTTTTAATGATAAATTGGCGACCCACCAGGTAATGCCTCCAATGTTGCACCGCCATGACAATAACGAGCATTTCCTTCTCGTAGGCCGGTAGTAGCCCATTCTTCTTTCCCAACGCCTTGCTGAAGTAGGCAAGTGGGCGGCCGGCTTGACTAAGAACCGCGCCTATGCCGCTGTCCGAGGCATCCGTCTCCACCCTAAACTGCAAGTTGAAATTCGGTAACGCCAATACCGGGGGCGTTGAAACCGCCCGCTTCAGCATCCCAAACGCCTGCTCCTCCTCGTCATTCCTTGAAAAATGGAGCACTTTCTAGAGTCGGGTGAGCGGTTTTGCTATTGTCCCGTACTCCTTGATGAAACGGCGATAATACCCGGTTAATCCCAAAAAACCTCGTAGTCTCTTCAATGATGTGGGTGTTGGCCACTCCAACATGACAGTTATCTTGGTTGGATCGGTGGCGACGCCGTTGGCGGAGATAACATGACCCAAGTATTGCACTTCCCGCAAACCAAATCCACATTTACTCTTCTTCAAAAAGAACCGCTGCGCGCGTAACACTTCGAAGGTCGCCGCAAGGTGGTCCACGTGAAGTTGCCATGAGGGGCTGAACACCAATATGTCATCGAAGAACACCAAGATGGACTTCCGCAGTTGGTTTTGAAAGAGTGTTCATCAAGCTTTGGAAGGTGGAGGGGGCGTTCGTCAATCCGAAGGGCATGACCAAGAATTCGAAGTGTCCGTGATGAGTTCGAAATGCTGTCTTGTAGATATCGCCCTCTGCCATGGTACTTGGTGGTAACCGGCCCGTAGGTCCAGCTTGGAAAAATGGACCGCCCCATATAACTCATCAATCAACTCCTCAATAATTGGAATCAGGAATTTGTCCTTTATGGTGTTTTGATTAAGCTTCCGGTAGTCCACACATAGCCACCAACTACCATCGTTTTTCTTGACCAATACAACGGGTGAAGCATACTGGCTGCCACTTGGACAGATCGTACCAATGGACAACATTTCTTTGATCAACCCTTCAATTTCAGTTTTCTGTAACGGCGAGTACCGATAGGGGCGTAGATTAATTTCAGCCATGTCATCCTTCAGGTGGATGTGATGGTCATGACTCCGTTGAGGGGGCAGCTCCTGTGGTTCCTCGAACACATCCCGGAAGCTGTGTAGAACTCGATCCAACTGTGTCTCGTGCTCCTCCAACCCGGTACCTCGCGGGGAACCCGCACTGGCTGATCCCGGTGCTTCTTCTAAGCTACGGAGGGCCATAAAACTGCAGCTAGCACCCCCTTTTGCAATTAATTTCTGCATCCGTTGTCGTTTAGTCCACGTGTCCGCCGAGTACTTGGAGCCGCTCAGGGAGATTTTCCGGCCTTGGCACTGGAATTCAATTTGGAGATTCTTAAAATCTCAATGCACCACGCCAAGTGTGATGAGCCACTGGACACCCAACACAACCTCGCACCCGCCGAGAGGAAGGACGAGCATCTCGGAGGTGAAACACACCCCTTGCATACACCATTGGAAGTCCGCCACTTTGTGCCAGATGGAAATTGTCCTGCCATTTGCAATTGCGACATTAAAAAGGGGAATGGGCGTATGCTTACATTGCAATCTTGCCGCAGCGTTGACGTCAATGAAATTATGAGTGCTTCCCGAGTCGATGAGGATGCTGATGGGTTTCTCGTGACAAGAGGCGATCACGCGCATGGTGTGGAAGTTGGTGAGGCCGGTCAACGCGTGAAAAGTGATTTGGGGATTTGTCTCGATAGGGTCAGCCGCGTCCTCAATGAAGGCCGCCTCATTGTCTCCGCCAACGTCCGCCAGATCTCCGTCCGCAACTGCGCCGTCATCCTCCTCCTGAATTAGCTCCAACGTATATGATTGCCGCTTATCTGTGCAGCGATGGACCGGGGAAAATTTGCTATCACACCAAAAACAAAGACCCTTACTCCGTTTATCTTCCATCTCCTTAGGTGTGAGACGATGATGGCCTCGCCGAGCAAGCTGCTGTGACGGATTGCTCACGAGATTAGTGCTTGGGGGTTTTTCGCAACCAAGTCCTCCCAAACCACCGCCGGACCCTCGCCGACTGACGATCGCCAGTGCTGTTCTTGGAGGCGTGCGAGAGAGAACACATCCCGCAAAGATTTTGGTTGGAACATCCGGACCGCAAACTCTATTTCATCCTTGAGGCCGGTGAGACAAAAACTGATTGCGTATTCCTCGGAAATGTTGACACGGTCGAGCAAGATATCAAACCCATCTAAATAGGATTGCACCGAGCCCTGTTGGCGCAGTTTCTTCAGATCGCTCATCGGATCATCGAATAACAGCGTGTCGAACCGCTGTGTTATGGCTTGACAATATTCCTCCCAATGTGGTACTTGCCGAGTGATTCGAGCCTTCATGTATGCCTGATGCCAATATAGCGCATTCCCTTCCATATGAACCGAAGCCACGCAGACCTTCTGATCCTCCGGCGTGCCGTCGACGTCAAAGAACTGCTCACACCGGTAAATCCAATCCATCACGTCCTCTCCCATGAAGTTGGGAAAGTCTAGCCGGGAAAAACAGGTGGAAATATGATGCGTATGCTGGTGTCCGCCTGCCGCATCTGAAGCCGATCCGGAGCTGTTGGCCTGCGTGCGCCGCCCCTGCGTGCTCTCGAAAAACTGGCGGAGTTGGTCGGTTAACCCTTGAATGGACTGCGCCATCTCCCCTTGCTGTCGCGCCATGGATTCCTGCGTTTGTTTGACCGCTTCCAACTCGTTCACCAGGTCCTTCGAAGGAGTCATTTCGAGGAAGCCGGTGACTGGCTCTGATACCAGTGATGCGGTCGTTCCTGAAGGTTAGAGAAATGTCAGCCAAAATACCAAGAAGCCGGGCTCTTCTCACCGAAAAGCACAAAATACCACAACATAAACAAGGTAAAGCAAGAGATACAAGATCCACCTAAGAGCCAAGCTCTGAACAGTGAATATGTCCGGTAGAGGCAGGCAGCAGCCGACACTCTCCCTCAACACATAAGCAGAAAAATAGAACAGCCAGAAACCCTACCACTTAGCTATTTATATCACATAGCCAAGGGATTACATTCTAATATACTTAATAATTAAACATACTTAACAACTGAAACAAACAACACCATTAACCCGGACCCGGTCCGTCCAGCACTCATCAGCGTGGCCAGGCGGTCGCAGACATTGTCGGAGGAGTTGTGGACGTAGTGCGACGTGCGGGGCTCGGTTGCATGCAGCGATGAAGTCGGGAGCGTGAGCTGGGAGCCGACGAAGCTGAACCCTAGTTGTGCGCCAAAACAGAACCAGGACTTCTCTGCACTCTGGATCAGGAGATGGCTGGACCGGGCTCCTCTTAGGCTTTTAACGAACTTATATATATATATATATAAATATTTATATGTATATATATATATATATATATATTTCAAACATAATTTTACCAAATTACATGAGTTGTAAATAACAAAAATACAGATTAACACAAATAAAAAATGTAAGGCTCAGGGCCGATAGAGATCCGGCCGTGTGCCATGTCGGGTACTTTTGCAACGTCTAGATTGGGGATGGTCTCCACCACAAAGCCACACATTGTTTTTAGAAGTCCACAACCTACAAAACACGGATACTTAAAAATGCTTAACTTATCAGCTCAGACGCGTATCGAATACGGGAAAATCCCGGAAACGCATTTCTGAAACTCCAAAAAACTCAATTTTAAATAAAAAATATTTTTAATTCGGAATCGCGTATCCCACAAGCGTGATACGCGACTCCCGTGCGGTAAAAGTTTTGCTTATTCACTTCACAATTTAGCTTTATGCTTAAGCGATTAATCACGCGCCCGAAGTTCTCCCGCATCACGTCGTCGTCGAGAGGAGAGGTCTTTGCGTCGAAACGTTTCGACATCATGCCCGTCGAAGCTCTCTCCTCTCTTGTTGTTGCTCCATTGCCGCTCCAGATCCCGCTCCCTCCTCTCGATCCCATCCTGCTCATAAGCTCTTCCTCCTCTTCTTCCTCTTCTTCTTCCTCCTCTTCTTCCTCCTCTTCTTCCTCCTCTTCTTCTTCTTCTTCCTCCTCTTCTTCTTCCTCTTCTTTTTTCTTCTCTTCTTCCTCTTCTTCTTCTTCTTCTTCTTCTTCTTATTCTTCTTCCTCTTCCTCTTCCTCTTCTTCTTCCTCTTCTTCCTCTTCCGGGTTTGATCATTGTCATTTCTATATCTTACTTTTTTAGAAAGATACCAAAGATTTATTGCTATAGAAACTGTCTATTAATGTAACTTCATGATATATTTGTGTAATTGTTATTCTTGGCATTGACTTAGTTATATTTTGATGATCTAAAACTTTATACGAGTATTCCGGCATAACAAGACATGATACCTAAATTTCAATCTATCAAATGCAACTTTATCATGTTATACTAGTACAAAATGTCTCTACATGGTCAAATAATGCATCTGGTATTGGTTTGATTTCAGTTTTAAATAGGTCAATTGCATTGCATAACACATTATAATTATCTTGCATACTATCTCTAAACATGGTCAATCAATGAATAATACATAATTTAGAACGTATCATATTATGGTCTATGTTGAATAGTGGTGTAAGCCGGAACCAACCGAACCGAACCAAACCAAACCACTCGGTTCAGTTCGGTTTTAGTAGCCCACAGTTCGGTCATGTTTCCAATTTTTGAAAAACAGTGTGGTTCGGTTCAGTTCACAGTTTGGAGTGTCTAACCGAACCGAGTCAAACCGAACCGAACCATGTTAGCTTTAATTATATTTTATTTTATTAGGGATACTTTATTTCATAAGTTCGAAACCTAATTTATTAAAAATTAACAATATAATTATAAATTTTTACTGTTTTATGTTGAGTATAATATATTATTTAAGTCTTGGCAGCACAATTATTTTTAAAATTAATTTTTTTCATTAATTTTTAACTTTAACATTTTTCATTGTATGATTGTTTCATGATTCACTGTCATTTTTTTTCTATAGTAGGATTAAAGAGAGAAACTATCTTTGATTAACACAAGGTCTATACATATGTCGGGATAGAAAATCAGTTGGTAATTTTTTTCATTATGACGCTAACTTCGACAATGTCTTGGTCTGACATTAATACCATCATCAGTGCTAGTATTGCTCTTGTCAGTTCTCAATAGCAAAATTCTTTTTTTTATGTATTGAACCACTCAAACCGAACCGTTTTGTTCGGTTGCAATGGTGTTTGTGGTTTGGTTTGGTTTCAGATTTTTGTAACCACACGCGGGTGGTTCGGTTAGCGGTTTTGATCAAAAGCCGAACCAAACCAAACCGTTACAGCCCTAATGTTGAAGTCTCACAAAATTTTTTTCATTATAATTCAAGATATGTGCACTTAGTTTGTTAGTTGTCGTATTTTTATAATAATTAATACTTGTATTAAATAATTAGCAAAATTTTTAAACGTTTCCCGTATCCTTATTTTTTGAAAAAACACGTTTTCCATATCGGTTTCGTATCGTATCCCGTATCCTGTTTTGGTCCCTGTGCACCATAGGCCGCAACACCCAAAACTGCCCCAATTCACCCATGTCGAGCTCCTACTCCTATGGTACACCAAGCCATCCCTTTTTTCTAAATGGCCGCAACTCCCAAGCTGCCCCAATTCACCCATGGCAGGCCTTCCTAATATCCTTCTAGCCTGCCGACAGTCCTCCCATCCACTCCACAGGCCTGTAACGGTCCCACCACAACTTTCAGCCACCTTCCTTGGCCCGAACAACCCTTTCGTAGTCTTCGTAGTTTCGTATAGCCTTTGAAACTTTCATATTTGGAATTAATTTCTTATTCATTTTGTACAGATTGATACCATACTATTATGAATGTGTTTGTAGTTGTTTTCCATTTTGAAACTATGCAAACTGCAGAGTTTATTCACTATGGGTGTATTTGGGTGTGTGGATCTGCGCATTGGTAAGGTGGATAGGATCCGCACGATCGTGACCACCATCCATTTGGCGGGATTGTAGTTGCATGACGGGGATCCTCGTGCACTCCACGCAAATTTACTCTGCGGGAGATTTGCGCAGACAAACCAGACGTATGTATTTAGTTTAAACCATCTTGTCACACACACTTGAAATCACTAGCTCTCTCAATTGCTTTGTAGTAGACTGATATCAATAGACTGTGATATTCATTTGGTAGCCTCAAACGCTCTTTATTATTCATAATCTATCATTTGAAGTATTTTCAAGTGCATGTGCACTGTTGATAGGCCGTAATTGAGCTTTCCCGTCTCTGCACAGCTGGAGTTCTTATAGTTCACCGCCACACTTTTGCTTTGGCATGCTCTAGAGAGGGATCCAGAGAGCGAGCGAGAGAGAACTTTAACATGAGCTAGGGGGCTGATTTAGAACATTCACTAGAGTCCTCCAGTACACTATCTGGGCTTCGAGAACAAAGGAGAAAGCAGCGGGAGAGAAACAAAATACACTGCTGGGAGATGTCGTGTGATATGTAGATTCGTCGCTGCTATGAGATGCTGTGTTGCAAGGATCAACAAGAGAAAATAGTTTATTTTATTATTATTTTTCTTTCTAATTTTTTCTCCACCTCTTTTATGCCCAGTATGATTGCAATGCTGTTCAGTATGTAATTCCATATATTCATGGTAGGAAAACAAGATGATCACAATTGGGATAAATCACATATGTAGTTATTGAATTTTGTTATTTGATGGATTATAATTTAATCTTCTTGCATTTCCCTTCTGACAAGCTTAAAAGTAGTAGATTACTTCATAGAATTTGAGTTCCTTGCTGCTAATAGGTTCCACTTCAAAAAGGAATGCTTGGTTATTCATTTGTCAGGAGTCAACCCAAATAGTTTGGCAGGTTTATGATTATAATCTAGTTTTTTGACTACATTATTATTTAATGTTAGGATCTCTAATAAATCTTTATTGAAATGGATCCTACTGCCTATGTTGTAAGACCCCCCCTTTTTTTCTTTTTAAACCCCGGGGTCTTATGCCCAGAACCGCCGTTTTGCGGTGGCCCCGACTCTCGGGAAGGCCGCCACTACAAAACGCCGATTCTGCCGGCCTTTTCGATCAACAAAAGAGAGCAGTATAATATAGTTTCAGATAAAACTAAGTTCACATCACATGTATTAAATGTAAATGAAATCACATCGAGTCCATAAAATAATATAGAGTACTGAAAGGTAACAAAATGGAAATATAAACGGACTTAAGCCCGGTACATCAGATCCTCGCTACAATCTCTCGCGGAAGCTATAAAAAGACTATCACTCACGGAGCTGGTCACTGGTGCTCCGGTACTAGACTGACACACCTCCATGCGCACCGTACTTCGCTGGTGCTGGTCCCTGAGCTGCTGGTCCCTGTCTCCCATCCGGAGCCCCTGTAATGTTGTGGTCCGAAAACCATTAGTCATAAAGACTAAGTCCTATCATCCCCTACCCCTACCCCTCCCCCATGGCTCCTAGGCACCGAGCTGGGAGGAGGAAAGAGAAGCTACAAAAGTGGAGAGTATAAAGTGGCAGGTGACAGTGGAACTAGTCTAGCAGTTATATATATTGTCTAAATAACTAAGGAAGAAGGGTACAACTAGCAGTTCTATAAAAGTATGCAGTAAAGTAAGCAAGTAGAGTAAGCAAGTAGAGTAAACATCATATGTAAGAAATACAATGGTAGGAAGTAAGTAACAAATAAGTAACCTGAAAGTGTAGGTTAGATCTGATATACTCTAAATGGGGCTGAATAGAGTATGATGCTCAATAAAAACGTTTTACAACTTTTGTTGTATTCCTAAGTGAACAGGGAAGCAATTAAAATAAAGCAAGCACATCAACTATCTAATCACAATGCAATCACAGAGCACAGCCAAAAACAAAAAAAAAAGAGAAACCAGAAGACACAAGGAGCTATAGTGGTTCCCCAATCAATCTGGGTACATCCACTCTTCTACCACCCTAGGTAGGAATCCACTGCAGGATGAGTTGATCAGGTGTCCTTGGCACCAATGAGCTTTTGATAAGGTGCTCAAAAACCAAACCTCAAGTCTTTTGGAAGGAGACTTGCAACCAAAATAATTTTGAAGGGATTTAAAACCCTGTACAGGAATTGGTAAGAAGGTGATAGTGTCTTCTCTGTCAACAATCAGAGAGAAGACTTGTGGATTGATTGTATCAGATCTTGCTCCCCCTGAGATCTTGAATTAGTCAGGAATGCTGGAGCACTGCTTCAGGGTGATAGGTCTTCAATGACCTAGAATGCCTGGACCAGAAATGCTTCAGGAACTTCTTTTGACAGATAAAGTTTGGTTGTCCTTTGAAGTGGTCCTGAGAATAGAGAGAAGAAGACTCTTGATTGAAATTGATTGTTCTTCTTCTTCATCTTGAAAAGGTTCTCTGGTCAAGGCTGATTGCAGTCAAGAACTTTTGATTTGAGAATGAGTGTTCTTCTCTGCAATCTGAGAGTGTGTCTGTCTGATTGTGTGTATTGCTCGCTGTACTGTGTTTTTGTTACTCTATCACTGCTTGATCCTTCTCTTTCTTCCTGTGTGTCTATATCTGACTGAGGAACATTCAAACTTTTGAATGTTGAGCAGTAATTGCAGTCGGCCTTGGAAAGAATCAGCAATTAATGACTTTCCTAACTGTCCCATGGAAAAACGGCATGTAATCGTCCATAGTCAATGCGCGTTTTAACGGTAACATTCCGAGAAAATCTGACATTAAATGTTCAGGAATCATCGCCAAGAAACGGAACGGGAAACTTGAAGAAAACCTAGTCTGGATTCGTCGAGCAGAGAACACAATTCGTCGAGCTGCACTTGTGTTCGTCGAGCTGAACTTGAGTTCGTCGAGCTGAGCTTGAGTTCGTCGAGCTGAGCTTGAGAGAGTCGTCGACCAGACAATCTTCATTCGTCAAACAGATAGTCTTCATTCGTCGAGCTGAGAATCAAGTTCGTCGAGCTGAAAAAAGTTCTGGACTTAGGCAAAATATTCTGCATCTGCTGAAATGCTGTGTCGACATAAGTTGGTGTCGACATATTGATCTTGGTGTCGACACAAGTCCTCTGGTGTCGACATTAGCGGGTGTCGACTGATATCCTGGTGTCGACACAAATCCTCTGGTGTCGACATAAGCTGGTGTCGACATAAATTGTCTGGTGTCGACACAAACCCTAAGTGTCGACACAAATTCTCTGAGTCCAGAAATCGTCGAGTAGAGTACAACATTCGTCGACCTGAGAAGCTGACTTCGTCGACCTGAGAAGCTGACTTCGTCGACCTGAGACACTGACAACTTGAGGTCCAAGTTCGTCGAGCTCAGAATATAATTCGTCGACCGAAGCTTGAAGCTGGACTTAGAAAAATTGAGGTTCTCCTGACTTTGGCTTGAAGTAGAAACAGAGTCTTCGTCGAACAGAGAACACAGATCGTCGAGCTCAGCACTAATAATTGTCTCACGATCGTCGAGCGCAGAACTCCTTTCGTCGAGCTGAGTTCGACGAACGTCGAACTCACTATACTTAGTCATGAAAACTTGTGAGTCTGGAGTCTCTGATGATCTTGTTGAAAGCTGGTCCATCTGGAGTTGAGCCTAAGGGCTTAACCTAGACTCTAGGACACAAAATGACCCTGGCTATACATGATGGGTCACATCCTAAGTCAGTGAACCTAGCCCAAATCATCTAGGGATCCAACATAACCTTAAATTATATGAATGCCCATACAAACATATAAGTTAAGGGGTCTTCAGTAAGGATCCCATCGTATAAAAAGTCCCATACCAATTTATACGTTGGGGTGTCGGTTGTATGCAAGTATGCTATGCCATGATTCATGCAAGTGCAACCCACACACACGACTCTTTGCGCACAGACCTTTAGTTCCCCTTATTTGGGCAGCTAGCTTCACTCTCAGAAACCTCCGTAGTGGCAAACTGAGACAGTGGGTCGGGCCCCCCACTCCTAGGCTGGTATCCACACTACCAGGCCTAGCCCTCCCGTACGCCCCTAGAAGAACACAACCTAGAGTATCCGCGTACTAATGCTGGCCATATCCACCAGAATTTCTTTGGCTAAGTGTCTCAGGCCGCGGAGTCAATGTATCGACGTCGGTGTGAACGACCGTCCGATATCGAAGACCCACCACCTTATTTTGTATCCAAAACCTTTTGAGCCACTGGCTCCCCGGACTATCCGTCTGTGCATCTACCTTCCGTACGAACCGTCCGGATCACAATTAATCAACCTAATCAACCTCCCGAGCTACCGGGGTGTGTGAATGTGCAACCCTAGTTATACTAGTTGCTCTTGAAATGTTTTATTCTTACTGTTTAGGTTAGCCCAGGACTGCCCAAGGTATTCCCCGTGAAGGGCTCTCGAAGGCACTAGGAACTACGATGGAATTACGCCCAAAGCTCCTTTTCGCAAGACACTTACTATTATTGGTTGCTATCAAATTTCCCCAAACCCTTGTTGTACTGGATCTAACCATAGAGTATTTGACATTTCCTCCCCTCGGGAAAGAAGATCTTCGTCGATCCCGAGCACCACTTAAACTAGCCAAACCAACACCCTACTCATCCTATCTTCCAATGGTAAACTAATTTTTAATTATCCAAACCAGCAAACATTTAACCAGGGTTTGCTTGTTTTCTACTCAAACCATCTCCAAATGAGGTGAAATCTTAACCAGGGCTTTATAATGACCCTAGGCTCCTCTGACCAGAATTTGAATGAGGTTGGATGTTATTTGGACCATAAGTTAAATTACCCTAGTTAAATTAAATAATTTCCAAAACTATAGGAAAAGTGTCCTCAAAAATTCTCAACTTTGGGCAGGGCCTTGATATGGTCTAGGGTGAGTCCCTGTCCAAATTTCAAGTCATTTGGACTAGGAATGAAGAGTGCACACCCTTTTAAATCTCAGGTCCCACCAAAATGGGTGCCCTAGTCCAACCAGAGGTCCAAATTGGTTCAAATCAATTTTGAATTAAAGTAGACACCTAGGGCTACAAATTTCATGTTGGTGACTTTTTCAGTAGAGGGGCCTAAGTATTTTTTAAAATTAAAACCATTAATTACAAATAGTGTGACAGAAATCATCAAGATGCAACATTTAATCCTATAGTTTGAAAATCATTAAGGCACGAATCTTGACGCAATTTGGACGGCATCTGGTCGTCTTCCACCTCCAGCCGACGGCCTGGATTGGATCTTCCTGGAGCATCTTCTAGCCGCTGCCGCCGGCCATCCGACCACCTCCCTGGCCGGCCAACGCCACCACCACCTCAGTTGAGGTGGTGGCTAGCGCCAGGCGGCGGCACAGCCGTCGGAGAGCCCTATTCCGGCGATCTCGAGAGTTCGTTTTTCACGGAAAAATCAGGAAAATGCAAGCTTCAATCGGGCTCAATTGAGCCCGATTTTCATTCTAAGAGATCCCTACGATCTATCCACAGTGAGAGTGGAAGGGGAGGACCTTGCTTGCGGCCTGGAGACGCGTTGATCGCCGGGAAGCCATGGTGGTGGCGGCGCCGCTCGGGTTTCTGCAACAACACAGGGAAGTGACTCTAAATCGTCGGGGTGAGAGTGGAAGCGACTCCTTGGAGCCCACTGAAGCTTTTAAAATCATCAGATGGGGAGGGGGGGGGGGGTGTCATGGCATCAATGCCATTAACGGCCATGAATGGCTAGGCTCGGCCATGGTGATGGGGGGGGGGGGGGGGTGAAACCGCCTTGGGGTGGCCAGGAAACGGCTGGAAACTTCTCCTCTCCTCCAGAGGAGTTGAATCCCGCCACCAAAGGTGGCCCTTGGCCTCCCCATGCATGAATGGCCTTCTCCTTCTCCTTTATCTCTCCTCCATTAAAGGGAAAATGGAGTTTTCTCTCTCCGGGTCATCAAGGCCGAATTTTGGTGTCTCCTCCAGCCTATTGGCAGCCCACTAACTCATAATAATGATAAAAATGAGGTTAGCCCAAGTGGGGGAAATGTGTTGAGTTTGGGTTAGCCCATTTAGGCTAATTTGACCTAACACTAGAATAGAGTTGAGCTTGGTCAACATGACTGTACAACCCCGTGTTCGTCGAGCGGGTCCCACCAGGAAGATCGAGCGGATCTAGCCCCGCGACCCGCACCCAAGCAGCAAGCAGACATGCGGAAGGGGGCTGGTCCGCTTCCGCTCATTTTAGGCGAACGAGCCGGGCGAGACGGCTCCCCTACTCTCCCTCTCGCTCAGATAATCGCCGACCAGAGCGAGGGGTGCCCTTCGTAGCACCAGCACTAGCGGATGGGCTCGGCAACCCGTGACCTGCGAGCTGATCGCAGGGTCGCGATCGCCACCAACCGCCCCTACACGCGACCTGGTCGCCTGTCCGCCCCGGTAGAGGACTGGCGGGTCGCGGCGGTCCGGCTCGCGTTCGCCCAGGAAGAATAGGCGGGCCGCTGGAGTCAGGTCGCGCCCGCCTCCCGCGGAGGAGGATTGGAGGCGAGCTGACTCCCCATGGGTGCGAATAGCTTCTCAGAACAGCGGAGCCACGCTGTTGGCAGACCAGGTTGGACTGCGCGTAGCTGTTCATGACAGCGGAGTTTGGCTGTTGGCAGACCCAACCCAGGGCTTTTTGGTATTTTCAGGTCAGTTCTTCTGGTCATTGGCAGTTCAGTTCCAAAAAACTATAAATAAGACCCAAGGGGTACCTCAGAAGACACGCTTTGAGTGCCTCCCTGCTCCTGTTTTCAAGTGCTTTCTGAGGGTACTTTAGCTCGGCTTCTGGCTAAGGAGGGGAAGCGCTCAGAGATCTTCCGGGTTTGTGGTGGGACCTCACTGCCGAGCCCTTGGGTCTGTTTCTTCTTGCCTTCTTTGTTGTTTTTCTTGCAGGAGCAAAGTAGGCGCGAGACCACCCCTTCCCCAAGGGTCGAACTCCACAAGAGGCCGAATTCCGGTTTCAACAATGACCATTTGGGTTGACCACAATGGGTCCTTAGTGACTCATTGGACTCCCTTAAGGTCTAGGAAGGGTTGGGTAGGGTTGTCTTGGCACTTTGGAGGTCACCTACCCTTAGGAAGGGTACTTTGACCAAATTAGGGCTAGAGTTGACTTTGTTTAACCTAGACTCTTGTGTTGACCCCAATGGGTCTTTGGTGACCCATTGGCCTCACTTTAGGGTTAGGAGGGCATGAGTGGGGTCCACTTGGCTAGAGGAAGGTCAATTGACCCTAAGTAGGCTAGTTTGACCCATTTAGGGTTAGGGTTGACTTAGGTCAACTTAACCACCTTGACTGCCCACAGTGGGTCCTTAGTGACCCTATGGACATCCCAAGGTGTTTGGGGTGTTGTGGTAGGGTCCTGGGATCAAGGTGTAGCCTAAGGTCAGACCTTAGGTTTAAATGTTGAGGCTGAGCTGTAGGCAGACCAAGGTGATTTTTACCTTGGCTCTTGTTCACTTGGTCCTTGAGCTTTTGGTTGTTTTGTCATGACCTAGTCATGACAAAACAAAATCTTAGGGGTCTAGTTGTTTAAGGGATGTTACAAATCCCAATATATATATAAAAAAATTCGTCCCCGAAATTAAGGTCGAGCCTACGGGGGTTTCTACAGAATAAATAAAACTTGTAACATCCCCAAGGTTTAAGGTATACCTGAGTCGAAGAGCTCCGGGTACTTTTGCTGCATCAAGTCCTGTGACTCCCATGTATGCTCCTCCTGCCCATGGTTTCTCCACAGAACCTTGACTAGCGGGACCTTCTTACGTCGCAAGACTCGCACTGTCGTGTCGTCGATCCTGATCGGCTCCAAGATGATTGATCGATCTGAGGCTACCGGACCGTCGGCTGCGGAAATCAGGTGCTCAGGGAGTAGTAGAGCCCTCCGTAGTGAGGAGACGTGGAAAACATCATGCAATCCCGCTAACTCCGGCGGTATTTCTAGTCTACAAGCCAAGGGGTCGATCCGCTCCAGGATCCTGTAGGGCCCCATATATCTCGGACTGAGCTTCTTCCGCCCGCGAACCCGCGAGACCCCATGCATCGGCCGTATCTTCAAGAAGACTCGTTCTCCCACCTGGAACTCCACCTGACGATGCCTCACATTGTAATATTTGTCCTGCCTGCTCTGGGCTTCCAGCATCCTGTCTCGGATCAGTCTAACATGAGCATCAGTATCCTCCACAAACTCCGAGCCTAGTGCCTGCGGATCCGCATCCTGAATCCATGATAGTGGGGTCCTGCACCTCCGTCCATACAACGCCTCGTAAGGGGCCATGCCTATACTGGACTGATGACTGTTGTTGTACGAAAACTCGATCAGCGGCAACAATCTCTCCCAAGGCTCTCCGCGGTCCAAGATACATAGGCGAAGAAGATCTTCCAAAGTACGGTTAATGCGCTCCGTCTGTCCATCGGTCTGAGGATGAAAAGCCGTGCTATACGTCAACCGAGAACCCCGACGGGCCTGAACTGTCCTCCACTCTTGGACGTAAACCGCCCATCTCGATTTGAAACAATAGTCCTGGGCACCCCATGATAGCGCACAAACTGCTCGATGAACCTCTGTACTAATACTCTGACCGGAGAGTCCTTCGCCACTGGAATAAATCTGGCCACCTTCGTTAGCCTGTCCACTATCACCTAGATCGAGTCATTCCCCGCACGAGACCGGGTAACCCGTGTATGAAATCCATGGCTATATCCTCAAACTTCCACTCCGGCACCGGGAGTGGCTGTAGCAAACCGGCCGGATTCCTGCACTCAGCCTTTACGAGTTGACAAGCTTCACAATGCGTCACAAAGTGCGTGATGTCCTTCTTCATGCCTGACCAGAACATCGTCCTCTTCAAATTTGCTGTCATCTTGATGATTCCCGGGTGCACCGAGTATCTGCTGCAATGTGCCTCTGTCATGATGTCCTCCCGAATCTGGCCTACTGCTGGTATGTAGACCTTGCCTCTAAAGCATAGGAGCCTATCCCTCAAGGAATAATCCCCTACTGTGCCTTCCTCCAAGGCCCTAAATATCGGCTCCGCTCTCGCATCCAGCCTCTGCCCGTCTCGGATGCGGTATTGAATGTCATCTGTGGAAGTCATCGATGTCAGGTACTCCGTATAAAGCTCCGGGTCATCCTCGGACACTAGAGATATCTGCATCTTCTTGAACGACTCCACCAACTCCAAGGCCATCAGATGAGGGCCTACTCCTGACGTACTCGCTCTCCGGCTGAGAGCGTCTGCAACCACGTTTGCCTTCCCGGGATGGTAGTGCATGGTATATTGGTAGTCCGACAGAAACTCCACCCAACGCCTCTGCCTGATGTTCAGCTCCTTCTGCGTGTCTACATTCTTCAAGTTCTTGTGATCTGAGAATATATCGCAGTGGACCCCGTACAGGTAGTGTCGCCAGATCTTTAGAGCAAATATAACTGCCCCCATCTCCAAATCGTGCACCGGGTAGTTCTGCTCATGTTTCTTCAGCTGACGAGAGGCGTAGGCTATCACGTGCCCGTTCTGCATCAGAACGGCACCCATCCCCTGGTAGGAAGCATCCGTGTACACCTGGAATCCTTCCTTCCTTGATGGAAGAGCAAGGACTGGGGCCGAGGTAAGCCGACCCTTCAGCTCCTGAAAGGCAGACTCGCACTGTGGCGTCCAAATAAAAGGAGACTCCTTCTTTGTCAGAGATGTAAGAGGGAGGGCAATCTGAGAGAACCCCTCTACGAACTTCCGGTAATAACCGACAAGTCCTAAGAAACTCCGAACATCCGTGGCCGTCTTCAGTGGTGGCCAATCTCGCACTGCCTGGACCTTTGACGGATCTACTGCCAAACCCGCTCCACTAATAACATGGCCCAAAAAGGCCACCTCCTTTAGCCAGAATTGGCACTTGCTGAACCTAGCGTACATCTTATGCTCTCGGAGCTTTCCCAACGTCAAGGCCAGATTCCTTGTGTGCTCCTCTTCGGTCCTCGAATAAATAAGGATGTCGTCAATGAATACAATGACGAAGACATCCAGGTACTCTTCGAACACCCGATTCATCAAGGCCATGAACGCGGAGGGTGCATTCGTCAGCCCGAAGGGCATCACGGTAAACTCGTACAGTCCATATCTGCTGCTGAAGGCCGTCTTCGGGATGTCCTCCTCCTGAATGCGTAGCTGGTAATACCCCGATCTCAGGTCCAGCTTTGAGAACCAATGAGCTCCCTCCAGCTGGTCAAATAACTCGTCTATCCTTGACAAGGGGTACGTATTCCGGACCGTCAGCCTGTTCAGGGCCCGGTAATCGATACACAGCCGAAGCGTCCCGTCCTTCTTTTTGACGAATAGCACCGGAGCTCCCCATGGTGAAGAGCTAGGCCGGGCGAACCCGGCTTCCACTAACTCTTGAAGCTGGCTTCGAAATTCCACCAACTCCTTCGGGGCCATTCGGTATGGAGCCCTGGATACCGGCTTAGCCCCCGACACGAGCTGAATCTGAAAGTCCTTCTCCCGGTGCGGGGGTAGCCCTGGTAGCTTCTCCGAAAATACATCGGCAAAGTCTCGCACCACTGAAATATCTGATATAGAATCCTTGGCCACGAACATATCGAAGAGAACCTGATAAACTTCGTCTCCCTGTAGGTGGGCCTTGACGGCCTGTACAAACGATAATAATACTAGGTGGGCTGGTGTAATACCTTCAATAACAATAGAGGAGTCCCCGTGCCTCACGGTGATCCTCTTCGCCAAGCAGTCGATCTGGGCATGGTTCCAGTGTAACCGCGTCATGCCCAGCATGAGATCATAGTCCGGCATCCTCAGGATTGTCGCTGGTCCCTCAAACGCCTTCCCGCCGATCTCTGCCTCCATGTTGTAATGAGAAGAGGTCATGAGCTCTGATCCATCGGGTAGACGCACCCTCATCATCCTTCCTGTGAATTGCTCCACGCCTGCCAACCCTTTCACGAAATCCTCTGACACAAACGAGTGTGAATCCCCGGTGTCGAAGAGTGTGTGAGCGGGCCTGTCGCTGATGAAAACCACGCCTGAGGTAATTAAGTGTCTTAGTGTTCTAGTTGTAGTTTTTCTTTTCTTAATTTCTAACTAGTTTGCGTCTGTGAGAACTAGTTCTTATGAAAGAAAGAAATTGAATGTACTGACATACCTGTTATAACCTGCTCCGGGTTTCGGGGCTGAGCCAGATCTAGTGCATACATCTGCTCCCTCTCTGGCCTGTGGCCCCTGCCCTGATATCCCCGTCCTCGGTCGTGCCCTCGGCCCCCAAACTGCCGAGGTGGTGGGGCACCCTGAAGTGCTGGTGGGGGTGCTCGCCTCATGGACAATTCCTGTTGAAATGCCCGACTGATTGCAATGGAAGCACACCGACGCCTGTTCTGCTACCCTCGGTATCTCTAACATTTGCAAGGGCTGAGGGGCCAATACCCTCTGATTCCTCTGCTCCGGTCCGATCTCCTGACGGGGTTGATCCCCATTCCTTCTTTCCCCGATGACCTGGCCTCGAGAACGGTCTCTACGTCCTCCAATCACTGTATCGTCAGCCGGCCTCTTCGGGCTTTTGACCGTAAGCTGATCTGCCTTCCTTTTCTTGGCCATTTCCAGAATCCTGGCCAAGCTTCCCTTAGAGACGAAGAGGAGGGCCTGTCTCATGTCGTCGTGCAGCCCCTTGTAGAACCTCCTGGCGTAGCCAGCGTCGTCCAACTGATAAGAGTCCGCATAACGGGCTAGGTGAGTAAACTCCTGGTAATACTCCAGCACTGTCCTGTTGCCCTGCTTCAACCGCAAGAACCTATCCTCCAGCTCGTCCCTCGCCGATTGAGGTACAAAATGACCTAGAAGTGCTGCTCTGAACTCTCCCCAAGAGATATCTGCGCAATCCATATTCGCAAAGGTGGTGTCCAGCTGTGACTTCCACCACTCTTCCCGTGCGACTCCAAGCAGGAGACTGCCAAATCAACTGCCTCCTCAGTGGGGCATCGGATCCCCGCAAGCATCTCGTAAATGGTATCCAACCATTCCTCCGTGCGAACTGCCAACTCCGTCCCCTGGTAGGATGGAGGGGAAAGTGCCCGGAAGGCACTCATCCAGTTGACCCCGGGATTTGGCTGTGGAGTAGGAGCCTGCTGAGCCCTGAAGGCCTCCAAGATGGCCGTCAAAGTTTGCCCCATCTCCGTCTGCTGAAACGGAACTGGAGCCGGCGGTGGTGGAACTATATTCAGAGCCTGAGGTGTTCCCTGCTGTGGAGTAGGGTTCGTCGCAGGCTACAAGGAAAAATTCCAACAGTTAGATAGCGTACCAATGAGATAAAAGGAGGGGAAAAAATGGACTTTTACATGTGATTTCCCTTATGGGCCCACCACTGTTTCCGCTGCTAGTTTGTCCACAAACTAAGCTCGCGCGGGGGTGGCCTAAGGTTATTGTGGACTACTTCTCTTTTCGATCGAGGTTTGCTCAGATACCACTTGTAAGACCCCCCCCCCCCCCCCCCCCCCCCCCCCGTTTTTTTCTTTTTAAACCCCGGGGTCTTATGCCCAGAACCGCCGTTTTGCGGTGACCCCGACTATCGGGAAGGCCGCCACTACAAAACGCCGATTATGCCGGCCTTTTCGATCAACAAGAGAGAGCAGTATAATATAGTTTCAGATAAAATTAAGTCCACATCACATGTATTAAATGTAAATGAAATCTCATCGAGTCCATAAAATAATATAGAGTACTGAAATGTAACAAAATGGAAATATAAACGGGCTTAAGCCCGGTACATCAGATCCTCGCTACAATCTCTCGCGAAAGCTATAAAAAGACTATCACTCACGGAGCTGGTCACTGGTGCTCCGGTACTAGACTGGCCCACCTCCATGCGCACCATACTTCGCTGGTGCTGGTCCCTGTCTCCCATCCGGAGCCCCTGTAATGTTGTGGTCCGAAAACCATTAGTCATAAGGAGTAAGCCCTATTATCCCCTACCCCTCCCTCATGGCTCCTAGGCACCGAGCGGGGAGGAGGAAAGGGAAGCTACAAAGGTGGAGAGTACAAAGTGGCAGGTGACAGTGGAACTAGTCTAGCGGTTATATATATTGTCTAAATAACTAAGGAAGAAGGGTACAACTAGCAGTTCTATAAAAGTATGCAGTAAAGTAAGCAAGTAAAGTAAGCAAGTAGAGTAAACATCATATGTAAGAAAGACAATGGTAGGAAGTAAGTAACAAATAAGTAACCTTAACTTATATGAATGCCCATACAAACATATAAGTTAAGGGGTCTTCAGCAAGGCTCCCATCGTATAAAAAGTCATATACCAATTTATACGTTGGGGTGTCGGTTGTATGCAAGTATGCTATGCCATGATTCATGCAAGTGCAACACACGCACATGACTATATGCGCACAGACCTTTAGTTCCCCTTATTTGTGCAGCTAACTTTACTCTCAGGAACCTCCGTAGTGGCAAACGGAGACAGTGGGTCGGGCCCCCCACTCCTAGGCGGGTATCCACACTACCAGGCCTAACCCTCCCGTACGCCCCTAGAAGAACACAAGCTAGAGTATCCGCTTACTAATGCTCGCCATATCCACCAGACTTTCTTTGGCTAAGTGTCCCACGCCGCCGAGTCAACGTATCGACGTCGGTGTGAACGACCGTCCGATACCGAAGACCCACCACTTTATTTTGTATCCAAAACCTTTTGAGCCACTGGCTCCCCGGACTATCCGTCCGTGCATCTACCTTCCGTATGAACCGTCCGGATGGCAATTAATCAACCTAATCAACCTCCCGAGCTACCGGGCTGTATGAATGTGCAACCCTAGTTATACTAGTTGCTCTTGAAATGTTTTATTCTTACTGTTTAGGTTAGCCCAGGACTGCCCAAGATATTCCCCGTGAAGGGCTCTCGAAGGCATTAGGAACTACGATGAGATTATGCCCAAAGCTCCCTTTCGCAAGACACTTACTATTATTGGTTGCTATCAAATTTCCCCAAACTCTTACTTGTTGTACTGGATCTAACCCTAGAGTATTTGACATTTCCTCCCCTCGGGAAAGACGATCTTCGTCGATCCTGAGCACCACTTAAACTAGCCAAACCAACACCCTACTCATCCTATCTTCCAATGATAAACTCATTTTTAATTATCCAAACCAGCAAACATCTAACCCCTACTCAAGTGCCCCGATTCATACTCCAAAATAATTTCTGCAGTTTTACTAAGTGCAGACCAACCTAAGCTATATGATGTACATGATATGAGGTAGTTCAAATTTTTATCCAAATACCCTAAGATAATTAATGGGGCTCTATAATGACATATTTATACTAAATCCAGAAAATTGTAATTTTCCTAATTTATCTGGTAATTTATTTAATTATTCTGGTAATCCAAAAACCCCAAGTTTGAACATGATGTACCAACATCAGACAAGTAATTGCTCCACAAAATTTATGACAAACATAATATTACTATTGAACATAAAATCCAAAATTTCTCAACTCTTCAACAAGATTTAAGCCCCTAATTAATTAATTCAATAAAAATACAATAAATGGAAATAAATAGAGAAGTGCCTTAAATATTATCCAAAAATTACACAAAATTTACCAAGGCTATAATATGATCTTAAATCCTCACTCTCCAAGTTTCATAATATTTTAAGTTAGTTTAATCATGATTTTATCAAAATCATCCTTAGGGACAATACAAGGATTATAACTACAAGTACAGTCTAATGTCTTCCAAACACCCTACAATAATTTCCAGAGGCTCCTACTGACCCTAAGACTACTCTACCCAAGTTTCATCACTGATCAATGAGTTTTAGTAACCTATTTTATCTCTACAAGTTTTGTGCCCTAAACTAGGGTTAGGGTTTAGAGGGGTCTACCCATTCCCAAATCCCATAATATTTTTAGCAGAGGGCTTTAGGTAACCTAGCATCCTCCCTACCAAAGTTCAAGCTGAATTAGGGTCATTTGACTTTATTCCCTTCACAAGGCATAAAAGTCATTCCTTAGGGTTGACCTCAAGTCCTAAGGCAAATTCACTCCAAACTACCCCATTTTCTTGGAGTGGGTGATAGAAGTCATGCCAAGTCAGTGACCCCAATTTCATCCTCTGTTGAGGTGAGATGTCCACTCAAAACCTAAATTGCCCATTTGACCAAAATGCCCCTATTATGACAAGGCTAGGGTTTGCTTGTTTTCTACTCAAACCATCTCCAAATGAGGTGAAATTTTAACCAGGGCTTTATAATGACCCTAGGCTCCTCTGACCAGAATTTGAATGAGGTTGGATGTTATTTGGACCCTAAGTTAAATTACCCTAATAAAATTAAATAATTTCCAAAACTATAGGAAAAGTGTCCCCAAAAATTCTCAACTTTGGGCAGGGCCTTGATATGGTCTAGGGTGAGTTCCTGTCCAAATTTCAAGTCATTTGGGCTAGGGATGAAGAGTGGGCACCCTTTTAAATCTCAGGATAGCCATAGGTATAGATCACACCAAAATGGGTGCCCTAGTCCAACCAGTGGTCCAAATTGGTTCAAATCAATTTTGAATTAAATTAGACACCTAGGGCTACAAATTTCATGTTGGTAACTTTTTCAGTAGAGGGGCCTAAGTATTTTTAAAAATTTAAACCATTAATTACAAATAGTGTGACAGAAATCATCAAGATGCAACATTTAATCCTATAGTTTGAAAATCATTAAGGCACGAATCTTGACGCAATTTGGACGGCATCTGGTCGTCTTCCACCTCCAGCCGACGGCCTGGATTGGATCTTCCTGGAGCATATTCTAGCCGCTGCCGCCTGCCATCCGGCCACCTCCCTGGCCGGCCACCACCACCTCCGTTGAGGTGGTGGCTAGCGCCAGGCGGCGACACAGCCGCCGGAGAGGCCTATTCCGACGATCCCGAGAGTTCGTTTTTCACGGAAAAATCATGAAAATGCAAGCTTCAATCGGGCTCAATTGAGCCCGATTTTCATTCTAAGAGATCCCTACGATCTATCCACAGTGAGAGAGGAAGGGGAGTACCTTGCTTGCGGCCTGGAGACGCGTTGATCGCCGGGAAGCCATGGTGGTGGCGGCGCCGCTCGGGTTTCTGCAACAACACAGGGAAGTGGCTCTAAATCGTCGGGGTGAGAGTGGAAGCGACTCCTTGGAGCCCACTGAAGCTTTTAAAATCATCAGATGGGGAAGGGGGAGTGTCATGGCATCAATGCCATTAATGGCTAGGCTCGGCCATGGTGATGGGGGGGGGGGGTGAATCTGCCTTGGGGTGGCCAGGAAACGGCTGGAAACTTCTCCTCTCCTCCAGAGGAGTTGAATCCAACCACCAAAGATGGCCCTTGACCTCCCCATGCATGAATGACCTTCTCCTTCTCATTTCTCTCTCCTCCATTAAAGGGAAAATGGAGTTTTCTCTCTTCTGGTCATCAAGGCCGAATTTTGGTGTCTCCTCCAGCCTATTGGCAGCCCACTAACTCATAATAATGATAAAAATGAGGTTAGCTCAAGTGGGGGAAATGAGTTGAGCTTGAGTTAGCCCATTTATGCTAATTTGACCTAACACTAGAATAGAGTTGACCTTGGTCTACATGACCATTTGTGTTGACCACAATGGGTCCTTAGTGACTCATTGGACTCCCTTAAGGTCTAGAAAGGGTTGGGAAGGGTTGTCTTGGCACTTTGGAGGTCACCTACCCTTAGGAAGTGTACTTTGACCAAATTAGAGTTAGAGTTGACTTTGGTCAACCTAGACTTTGGGTTGACCCCAATGGGTCTTTGGTGACCCATTGACCTCACTTTAGGGTTAGGAGGGCATGAGTGGGGTCCACTTGGCTAGAGGAAGGTCAATTGACTCTAAGTATGCTAGTTTGACCCATTTAGGGTTAGGGTTGACTTAGGTCAACTTAACCACCTTGACTGCCCACAGTGGGTCCTTAGTGACCCTATGAACTTCCCAAGGTGTTTGGGGTGTTGTGGTAGGGTCCTGGGATCAAGGTGTAGCCATAAGGTCTAGGTTTAAATGTTGAGGCTGAGCTATAGGCAGACCAATGTGATTTTTACCTTGACCCTTGTTCACTTGGTCCTTGAGCTTTTGGTTGTTTTGTCATGACCTAGTCATGACAAAATAAAAGCCTAGGGGTCTAGTTATTTAAGGGATGTTACATATGTGGTATAAAATGTTGCCATAAGTGGATACGTGTGCGCTCGCTTAGGCGACCCACCTCACACCAGAAGATATAGAGATGTCTCTCAAAGCTTGTCTTTTATATTTTTATTTAAGTATTTTATTCGCTGTGAATTTTTTCTCTTTAGGCATTATGGTAGTTTTAAGTATACGAGTTTTTCCTTATATTAAAGAATTCAATTTGAAGCCTTAGGTTATTCTTGTATTCTTTTGCAGCTTTCTAAGAGACTTCTTTGAGGGAAATTTATATAAATATGTTGTGGGGTCGCACGTACAAGCGACAGAGTAACAAAAAGACAGGCCCAGATGAGGTTGGTGAATTAGCGACATGCACCATTCCTACTTAAGAATCTTCGTCACATGTTATTTTGAAATGTATCTTTAATTTCCCATTGCATTTATCATTGGGGTATATTTTGAGATTTGGGAACCTCCACTGTATAGGGGGGGGGGGGGGTGGAATTAATGAAAAGATAGCTTTTGAACCGTAGTCATCGACCGACAATGAAACGACCTGCATTGCTGCATTTAAGGAAGTGGTCCCCGAGAAATAGGGCATTACTCACAACTACCTTCAATCTTCTGGGATTTATAGACCTGAGGTATTGAATACTCGTGTGACAAAGGGTATTGGGGGTTTATCCTAAAAATCCTTAATTGCAAGAGGCACTGATATCTCATTATAATAACTTTTGAATTTATTACATTTTGAAAAGCGGCGAGAGAGGAAACACATCCAATTCTAACAGAATGAGCCCTTTTTGAATCGTCTTGTGATAAAGGCGTAGCATTCTAGCCGATATGGGAAATTGATTAAGCCTGATGACATGTTTTTTCAGCCTCTAATTGATAAGAAAGCGTCAAAATGTCACAGGGATTTCCATAACTGTGCGCATTATGACCAATTAAAAGGCCTTTAGTTAGCGTTCATCAACATGAACAACGATCGTTAAGTGAGAGCTCGACCGGTGATCATAGATCATTAAGAGCCGGTTAGCACAACAAGTGAAACTAAATCGTTGATTAATGAATTGTAGATCAACGATTTACCAGAATGACTGTTACCGATCGTGGAGATGGAGGGATTGTTTTACTCCATTTCTTAAAGATTAAAGAGTTAATTAGATGTAGTTGAGAAATGATGCCAAATTGAAGATGATTTGATACCAAAGTGTTGGTGTTAGAAGTGCACCTCTACAACAACACGCTTGGGGGAGTTCGCGGGAAGGAGAAGGCTGCGAGTAGTCGGTTAATTGCGATTAAAAAAATGCAGATATTGAATGCCGCTGACAGCGACAACACCAGATTTCGCCCTCCGCGGCGAATGCCTCTCTTGCTGCGGACTTTCCTTTGATTGGAAAGAAGCGGTTACAAAGAAATGATAAGAGAAGAGCTATGCGAGCGGACAGACCGCAAAGCACAAAAATCGAGTCCGCAGCTTACAACAAGTGAGCTCCTGAGTTCGAATCAACGTGCTTTGGGAATGCGGCTCCCCCTATTTATCGACTCGGGGGCCTACACGAACGAGAAAGGCTAAAAAATCCTCCTGCCCGAGGTACCAGAGATCCAGGTAGGGGTGACGGGATACAAAGAAGGGAAACCTAAACTACCAGACCACAAGCACGGGCGGCTAGCTCATGCGGTCTGGGCCCTCTGCTAGCCGGTTGCTGATTGCGAACTAGGAGACCTGTGCGGTCTGGCCGAGCGACCTGAGAGGGCTTGAAACCTGGTTGCGGAATCCCGGGTAAACATGATCCACACATTTTTGAATTTCCAGAAATTTCGAAAATGTTGGCTTTAACCGCGAGGCCACAACTGTCTTAAATACCAGGAGATCGATAAATATCCCCGAAGGCTCTGCAATTTCAGAGAATTTCTTTCGTCACAGGGCGCTATTCTCCTTTGCGGTTAGCCTATTCCAAACTGCAATGTCTGGTCTTGGAAGGTTCATGTCTTCAATCTCGGTGCGCGACGAGAAAACCAAGTCACTGGTGAAGGTAAGAAAGCTGCAACTAAGAAATCCTCCACCCTTACAACTGGGGAAAGCTCCGGAGAAGTGAAGAACACAATTGTGGTTGTTCCCCAACCTAAGCAGACTGCACCTCCCCAGGCGGATACAACCATTCCGACTAATGCGCTAATAGTTGATCTTTTGGCTGTCTCTGTAGTCAATCCCAAACCGTTGGACATGGACGTGATCAGAACTGTCTTTGTGACGGTCATGCTGGAAATGGATCTGGGTGAGGAGGTCAACCAAGAATCTGAGAAGATGCAGTCCACTGAGGAAAGGATGGTCGAAGAAGAGAAACTAGCCGAAGGTAAGCTAGTTGAGGAAGAGAAGCCGACCGAGAAACATGCCGCAACTTCAATGGCCTCAATGACCATGGATACTGAATCTGTCCTCGAGGGGCTGCAAGATGAGAGTTCGAGACTCAGTAGTGACTCACGTACTTAAGATGATTGGGTATATAGAGAACCTTGAAAGGCTGAGTTTTCCTCTTGGTCAAGAGTTGGCCACAGATCTGATCCTGCAATCGTTGCCGGACAGTTATGAGCAGTTCGTCTTGAACTACAACATGAATGAAATAGACAAGACACTGCCCGAACTCCTAGGCATGTTGAGAACTGCCGAAATCAATATGAAGAAGGCCAAGCCTGCCAGCCCCATACTGATGGTGCATAAGGACAAGAGCAAGGCCAAAGGCTCTAAGAAGACGAAGGTGGGACCTAAGTCATATCTTGAGCCCAAGTCTTCTGCACTGATGAAAAAGAAAAGCACGGTGAAGGAAGGGAAATGCCACCACTGTGGCAAGGCTGGTCATTGGCGGAGGAACTGTCCTTCGTACATTGAAGGTCTGCAGAAAATGAAGGGAGGTATGACTTCCGCTTCAAATATTCACGTTATAGAGATAAACCTTTCTGCTCCTTCATCTTGGGTATTGGATACCAGATGTGGTTCTCATATTTGTACAAATGTGCAGGAACTGGGAAGGAGAAGATTGCTGAGTAAAGGGGTTGACCTCCGCGTCGGCAATGGAGCAAGAGTTGCTGCTGTAGCCGTAAGGGTTTACCGTCTTTTTTTGCCCAGTGGGCTTGTAATAGAACTAGATAATTGTTATTTTGTTCCGGCCATAACTAGAAACATTATATCTATTTCATGTTTGGACATGATTGGATTTTCTTTTATAATTAAGAACAACTGTTGTTCTATATTTAAGAATGATGTTTGTTATGCTGTAGCCCAATTGTTTAATGGTATTTATGTTTTGAACTTGGACCATCTGATCTGTAATGTTGAAAATAATAAAAGACTAAGAACAAATGACTCGAACTCTACTTTTCTCTGGCATTGTCGTTTGGGTCATATCAACGAGAAGCGCATATCCAAGCTCCATAGAGATGGACTTTTGGACTTATTTGATTATGAATCATTTGAGCGATGCGAATCTTGTTTGTTAGGCAAGATGACTAAAGCTCATTTCACTGGTTATACTGAGAGGGCTGAGGATCTCTTGGGTGTTGTACATAGTGATGTATGCGGACCCATGAGTTCCATGGCTAGAGGTGGGTATTTCTAGTTTGTTACATTTACTGATGATCTCAGTAGATACGGATATGTGTATCTTATGAAGTGCAAATCCGAGACCTTTGAAAAGTTCAAAGAGTTCAAGAATGAAATAGAAAACCAGTTGGGTAAAAAGGTTAAAGCACTCCGATCTGATCGAGGTGGCGAATATCTGAGTCATGAGTTCCGTGATCATCTGAAAGAGTGTGGTATTGTATCACAGCTCACTCCACCTAGAACACCACAACATAATGATGTGTCTGAGAGGAGAAATCGTACTCTGTTTGACATGGTACGTTCGATGATGAGTCATGCAGACTTGCCTGTTTCCTTTTGGGGTTTTGCTTTAGAGACTGCTGCAATGACATTGAATCGCGCTCCAACGAAAACGGTTCTGAAGACACCATATGAGATATGGACTGGGAAGCGTCCTAGTATGTCGTTCATTAAAATTTGGGGCTGTGAGGCATACGTGAGACGTCAAATGCCTGACAAGCTGGAACCCAAATCGGATAAATGTTATCTGGTGGGATATCCTAAGGAAACGAAGAGGTATTACTTTTACCTACCGTCTGAGGGCAAAGTGTTTGTCGCAAGGACTGGTGTCTTCTTGTAGAAAGAGTTCTTATCAAGAAAGACTGAAAAGGTAGAGCTTGAAGAAGTTCAAGAACCACATGTAGTGAATGAACCGGAATTGGATTCTGAGACAGGACTACAAGATGTTGTAGCTAGAGAACCTGCTCAAGGAACACAAGTCCTACGTAGATCTGGTAGACCGAGGTTTGAGCCTGAGAGATATGGATTTCTCGTGTCTCAAATAGATAATGTGTTGCTTATGGATCATGATGATGAACCAGCAACCTACCAAGAGGCTATGAATGGACCGGACTCCGACAAATGACTTGAGGCTATGAAATCCGAAATGGACTCCATGTATGCAAACCAAGTTTGGAACTTGGTGGAACCACCTGAAGGGGTACGACCCATAGGGTGCAAGTGGGTCTTCAAGAAGAAGACCGACATGGATGGGAATGTACAGACATTCAAAGGGCGACTCGTGGCTAAGGGTTTCAAGCAAATTCATGGTATTGACTATGATGAGACCTTTTCCCCTGTTGCCATGGTAAAGTCCATAAGGATATTGCTTGCTGTTGCTGCGTATTATGACTACGAGATCTGGCAGATGGATGTCAAAACGGCTTTCCTTAATGGAAACCTCCTTGAGGAAGTGTATATGACACAACCCGAGGGTTTTGTATCCTCAGATGAAGCCACTAAAATATGCAAGCTGAATACGTCCATATATGGACTGAAACAGGCCTCTCGAAGTTGGAATTTTCGTTTTGATGAGAAAATCAAATAGTTTGGTTTCATCAAGAATGAAGATGAGGCTTGTGTTTACAAGCGAATCAGTGAGAGCATTGTTGTCTTCCTGATATTGTATGTAGATGACATACTGTTGATTGGGAATGACATTCCTACCCTGAAAGTTGTTAAGAACAACCTATGGAACTGCTTTTCAATGAAGGATTTGGGTGAAGCGACTTATATACTTGATATTAAGATCTATAGAGATAGATCGAAGAAGTTGCTGGGTTTGACCCAGAGTACGTACATCGAAAAGGTGTTGAAGCTGTTCAACATGCTTGAGTCCAAGAAATGATTTTTGCCCATGTCTCATGGTGTGAATCTCTCTAAGGACCAGTGTCCAAAGTCTTGTGAAGATAAGGAACGCATGAAGTTGATTTCATATGCTTCGGCAATTGGATCAATCATGTACGCGATGTTATGTACTCGACCCGATGTCTCCTTTGCTTTGAGCATGACTAGCAGGTATCAGTCAGACCCCGGTGAGTGTCACTGGATTGCAGTCAAGATTGTCCTGAAGTACTTGAGAAGGACTAAGGATGTGTTCTTGGTGTATGGTGGAGAGGAAGAGCTCGTTGTAAGTGGTTACACGGATGCTAGCTTCCAAACTGATAGAGACGACTACAAGTCTCAGTCAGGTTTTGTGTTTTGCCTGAATGGAGGAGCTGTGAGCTGGAAGAGTTCCAAGCAAGAGACAGTTGCTGATTGTACAACAGAGGCCGAGTATATCGCCGCAGCTAATGCGGCGAAGGAGGCTGTATGGATTAGGAAATTCATCGGCGAGCTTGATGTAGTTCCTAGCATTGTTGGTCCCGTAGTTCTCTACTGTGATAACAATGGTGCTATTGCACAATCTAAGGAACCTAGATCCCATCAGCGCTCCAAGCATATACTTCGGCGGTTTCATCTTATTCGTGAGATTGTCGAACGAGGAGATGTGAACATTTGCAGAGTGCCGACTGAGGAAAATATTGTGGATCCACTGACAAAGCCTCTCGCGCAGAGAAAGCATGATGGTCATACTAGATCGATGGGTATACGATACCTAAATGATCAACTCTAGCGAGAATCTTGTGGATTGCATGTAAACATGTATTTTGTTGGCTATTTGTTCATATGATGAACAATGTACCTAGTTTTTCTCTTACAATTAATGACAAATTCTTTTAGTATGAGCTTTTTTATATGATAGTTAAATGTTAACATAATAGATACCCTTAGAATGTTCGTTTCCATGGGACATCAAGTACATGACTTGAATGTGAGAGCCTGTGATTTATTTGAAGCTTCATTCTTAAAAGGTCCCTGGTCGAGTATCATCATAGAAGCTAAGGGTGATGATGGTACATGAAGGCTAGCACATGCGATGACTGATGACCAGTTCTCACAGGTCATGATATTGTGATATCAAGTCATCACGTGGGTACTTGTTAGTGATCAAGTTGTACTTGATAGACCCAACCTGAGGCTACTCTGTGGATTGTCATCCAATCGTGTCACAAGTAGGTCTCAATTGACAATGGTGTTGTAGTCCTTTGACCTGAAGTCACGACATTCATCAAGTGAGGAAGAGCGTGCTTTGATGCCATCTAAAGTCCTCCTTGAGAAATGTTGATGATAAGGGTGGTTGTTGGGCATGTTACGAATCATTTGGGTGTTTGTGTGTGAGCAGATATGTGATTTGTCCTCCTGTATGACAGGAGTTGCATCCATGGGCCCCTCGATGGAACTGGACTGAGAAATGCATGACCATGCTTGGTTGAGTCAATATGTGATATTGGACTCACCATTCTCTGGAAGTCCGTCCTGGATCGAGAAACTTGGATAGAGCTATTACGAGGGTGACACGGTTCATGCCTCTAGTTCTTTCTGGATGTAAGGGATAAAGGGACAAAGACAACGCTGATACATTGGTCATAAAGGCTTATGAGTTATAAACTCTTATTGCTTGGGGAGCAATGATGCATTGCTAGATGCCGCTCATTGTTTGTGAGGTTTTTGGTTTGATACTTTCAAGATCAAGTGGGAGTCTGTTGGAGTTACCATTGTGATCTAGAAGTGGTCAAACATGTAACCTCACTGCCAACGCGATATGAGCCTGCAGGGTCGCACATAAGAGATGTGGAGAAGTTGGATGATTGACTGTGTTGGTAAATGTTACCAATCAACGACCTGAATGAGGTTATGGACAAAGTGTTGCCTTAAATGAGAGTCGGGTTGGGCAAGGTGTTGCCTTGGTGGATTGGTGCTCGGATTCTCGCCGATCGACGAGAATCGTTGAGTAGTGTACTCTGATTCTCACCGATCGACGAGAATCGTCGACCCTGTTCGATGTGTATCGTCGGTGATTCTCGACGATCGACGAGTTCGTCTTGTATCGTCGGTGATTCTCGACGATCGGCGAGAATCGTCGAGTATTGTACTCTGATTCTCGCCGATCGTAGGTGATACTCGCCGATTGTGATTCTCGCCGATTGATTCTCGCCGATCCTTACTGATTCTCGCCGATTGATTCTCACCGAATCTGCTTGGTGATTCTCGCCGATTCTGGAACCCTTATTCTTGGGTGGTCTGCGGATAGCGACACTCCTAAGTCTATTTTATACTTTAGGTATAAATAGAATACTTAGAGTTTTGGGATCAACACACGATCATAACCCGCGACAGAAGAGTTCCGTTCCGCGATCGTTCCGCCGATCCCGAATCCCGCCGACGGAAGAGTTCCGCCGCCGTGTTCGCTCCGTCGACCTCCTCCTCTCCGGCGATCGTCGCTGGTGTTGCTCTTCCTGGCGCGGACCTAGCAGTCCGTGGAGAAGCAAGGTGCGGTCTCTCTCCTCCCGATTTTCCGTGCGACGGAAAGATCGGTGTTCTCCCGCTCGTGTGGATTTCTGCAGAGACGTGGACATCATTCTACGTAGAACTCGCCACGAGCAAGAACGAAAAGCTTGGAGCATCTCCGTTGAGTTGTGACTCAACGCCACCGAGGTAATTTTTGCCTATTTGTTTGTTAACTTCTTGATTCAACTTCCATGACCCGATCTCATCTCTTTTGTGTTTTCTTGATGTTTTTATCCTTCCGCTGCGTGCACAAGTGTTGTGTCATCCTCATAGAGAAACCCCAACATCGCTGTCCCCTTTGTCCCCTTGGTCTTCTTCATTAGGGATTTATCTTAGGCCCCGTTCGTTTTGCATGTTTTGGTAAGAGCATTTTTGTTTTGGGTTTATAAAAACCAATTTATGGTGTTCGTTTGGCCAATTTTTCGCTCGTTTTCGTTTTCACTCAAAAATCGAATGTTTTCGTTACTTCGTAAAAACATCACTCCCCAAAACAGACCTCTGTCGGCCCGTTTTGCTCGGTTTTGACGGATAGCGGGGTGGAGAAAATGCTGTCAAGGAAGATGATGTGACTGCTGAAGATGCTGGATGGAGGAGGAGCGGATCATGATAGCGAGCACGTGCGCTCAACCCTGGCCTTGATTGTTCCCATCCTCTGTGTTGCCAACGAGATTGAGCCCTTGAACCACAGAGTTGCTTACCTTTGTGAGCTTTTCTCCTCCTTTTTCTTCCCTTGTCGCTCTTATGAATGTGACCGACTTCAAATAAAAAGGTGCGTAGGTTGTTGGCTTTGTGGCTCCAGTGTCGAACCTCATTAGAATTAGATTATAAGTCAGTTAACATAATTTCTAAATGAGTTGTTTCATAGGCTCTGTTTGGGACATCTTATGCTCAGGAATAATCTCTATTCAAAACGCAAATACAGTTTTACTGCTGTTTGTTTGTGCAGCTTATAGAAAATCACTTATTTAAAAAAGGATGATAAGCTGATTTTTCATAAGTTATTCGAGTCGTTTACCTCTTAAAAAACACTAAGTTGGTTTTTTTGTCCGAGTGTGATTTTTTCTCTCAGACATGTATTTTTTGCCCGGTCGTAAATTTTTCGCTCGGGTGCCAATTTTTCGCTTGGGCGCGAATTTTTCGCCCGAGCGCATTTTTTTCGCCCAGGCGCGTCTTTTTCACCCGGACGCGAATTTTCTCTCAGATGCGGATTTTTCGCCCAGGAGCGAATATTTCGCCCGGGTGCGAATATTTCGCCCTGGGGCAAATGTTTCTCCTGGCCGCTTTTTTTTCGCCCAAGAGCGAATTTTTCGCCTGGTGCGATTCTTTCTCTCGGGCGCGATGTTTTCACCCGGGAGTGATATTTTTGACCGGGTGCGATATTTTCACCCGGAAGCGATTTTTTCACCGGGAAGCGATTTTTTCACCCGGGTGATTTTTTCGTCCGGGAGTGATTTTTTCACCTGGACACAATGTTTTCGCCCGAGCACGTTTTTTTCACTAAGGCGTGATTTGTTTTCCTCTAGAACACATTCTTTTCACTTCCGTGTAAAAATATCGCGTCCGGACGAAAAATAACGCCTCCTGGCGAAACATTCACGCACGGGTGAAGAAAATGCGTTCGGACGACAAATTCGCGGCCGGACAAAAAAACCGCACCCTGGAGAAAAATCTGAGTTCGTGCGAAAAATTCGTGTCCGGGCGAAAAATTTGTGTCCGGGCAAAAAATTTGCGCCAGGGCGAAAAATTCACCGCCGGGAGAAAAAATCGGGCCCGTGTCAAAAATTCGCGCCCGTGCTTAAAAGGCGTTCGACTGAAAAATCTGCGCCCGGGCAAAAAAATTATCCCTGGGCGAAAAAAACTCGTCCGAACGAACAGACCTTTATGAATAAATGAAATTTTGGATAATCACTTATGCACAAACTGTTGGGTCCGGTGTTCATTCACTTGACCCGTGACGCTCTGCTACTTATTTAAGAAATTAAGTAGCGGCCTTTCCAACAGTCCGAGATTTTGGAACAGTTGAGTATGCGCTTGATCCTACATTTGGTATCAGAGGAGGTCACAGGTTCAAGACGATGGGGGGGGGGGGGGGGGGGGCGCTATTAAATCCAAATTTTTTCCTTCTACCTGTGTGTGTACGGTGTGTCAGGCAACCGTGGACATGTGGTAACCCCACCTCTGAGCCATGTGGGCCATGTGGTAACCCCACCTCTGAGCCGACGGGTTGTGCTGGACGCCGGGGGGGGGGGGGGGGATTGTTGGGTCCGGCGTTCATTCACTTGACCCGTGACGCTCTGCTACTTATTTAAGAAATTAAATAACGCCCTTTCCAACAGTGCGGGCTTTTGGAACAGTTGGGTATGCGCTTGATTCTACACAAACTATCCAAACAGTTGACTGCTTATTCATCATTGATTTTATAAAATTTCTATACAAACATCTATTTTCAATTAATAACTTATTCATCATCATAAGTTGTCCCTATCGGTGATATCAAATTCTCATTTTTTGTTGATCACTAGGTGAAAGTGAAGTATGTAAACTCATTTTTTGTGTGCGAAAATAACACTTTATGATATACTAATAACATTTCTCATGCATTAAACTAGAATCATATAATATTAATTTTGCTTTAAGATTTACTTTGTGATTTACTAATTTATATTACACTTTTTTTATGAATCATATTTCTCATCGTGATAATCATAAATTATGTCTACTATTTTGCAAATTTGAGAAAATCATTTTACAAACGTACATAAGTTTTGTTCTGGCTCAAAATTTGCCTGAAAATCATTCTACCTAGCTTGCCCTTCATTTCCTGCTAGCTTTTATATGTTTTTGACAGCTGCACTGCTCTACAAGAATTCCCATTCACGTCTCTCCCTCTCTTCGTCCTCAGACGCTGAAGCAGAATTGCCCCTTCTTCTTGGTATGTTTTTCTTTTCTTTTCTATTCGACTACTACACTACACTTAATAATTACCATCCAAGATTTATCATTCCTTCTCTTCTTTATTTATTTGTTCACATTCATGCAATAAAATAATAATTAAATATAGTTTTATCATTATGTTGACATGCGCTTTGGGCAAACAAAGAATAATATTGATTTGTTTTTCATTAATGATGGATCGACTAAGGGAAGCAACAGAGTATAACCTCCAAACCCCGACGAGGATGTTTAAGTTTTTGAATGATATGATCAACTTCTTCCTCGATTTATGTATGAAATAACGTCCACATCATATTAACATATAGTTGAAGAAGGTTCTTTATAGTATGATATGATTTTTTCTTGATTCACTGAGATAATTGTCGTATTATCTGCTTTCTTCAAGTATTCTGCTGCTAACCTAACTCACACTATATTGAAATGCATTCTAGCTGTTTGATATAATGTATCAACGAAGAAGGTAATTAATTTTGTTCATTTACTCAATCTAAGAGTGCACAATTATGGGGCTCAACAGTCTCCTCAACCACATGTTATTGGTTAGGTATTATGCAGACACACACTTATATTTCATCCATTATATTTTCCCTATTTCATGACAAATGCAAACTGATTTCCCCTATTCTTAATGGTTTACTCTCGCAAATTGATTTCATTCTGTCTTAGATAAATTTCATGGCAAATCCTAATAGTTATAACAGTGGAAAACGTCACTAAGACACCAGCTCAGCTGGTCCACAAGATCACTATCCTACTTGGCGGAAAGATCCAAGGTTAGGCTTGACTTGACCTAGGATACTTGGCAGGATGATCCAAAGTTAGGCTACTAGTTTGCATTCTTTACTAAGCTTTGTTGTACAAAAAAAAATACTTGGTTGTTTTGTACATATGTTACTCAGTTTCGTTCTACATTTTCACAGCATGAGAGTTGATTACTTCATCAGAAGTAATAATCACTTTGTTCAATTAAAATGAAACTCTTCCACCTATTATTTAGTAATGTTGTACCAATTTGTTATCAATACTACATGGAGGTTCCAGTAAGTTTATGAGTAAGCATTAATATGGTTCCAACAAAAAGTACCATAACATAAATGCTCTTCAACATAATTACTTTACATCTATATGCATTATTATTGTTCAAGAATGTGCTAATCATTGAAAAATAATCTTGCTTTAGTTCACTGATGCGGATTTATCGCCATTCTCACATTTCTCAACTCTTATCTATTCATAATTTTTCGACAATATATGGTATATCAAACCTATCTTTATAGTTTACAGAAACATATGAATTTTTCCCAACACTCATGATAAAAGACTCTCAATTTAAAGGAATTTCGGGATGTGGATAGCCAAAATCTTCATCTCCCCACTAACTTAGTGAGGAAAATGAGGGCTAAGTGGGGTTGATCAAAATCAACCCCACTAACGCCATGACCGCATTGTTGGATCTTGCAGCTCCCTTACAGTGGGGGGGGGGGGGTGAATAAGGGTTCTTAAATAATTTTAAACTTCAGGAAGAGAATTGTTTTCTGTTCCTCTCACCAGCTGTAGCGATACCACGTGCATTTGGAACAAAAAATTCGCTTTCTTTTACAACTCAGAGTAAAAAGATTATGGACAAGTAATTCGAGAAAAATAATAATTTTATTGCAGAATTTATGATTACAAAACTGTGATTCCAATCATGCTTTGGATCAAGACGAAAATAAAATTCTTGCCAGCTGTAGCGATACCGCTGCGGTCATTATGAGTTCACTATAATGTCGTTTGGGCTAACAAATGCATCATCGGTATTCATGGACTTGATGCACTGAATGTTTAGAGAGTACTTGGATCTGTTTGTGATCGCCTTCATTGATGACATATCTGGACCAGCAAGCACTCTCGTGGGGTAACCGGGCAGGTAGGTTGTTTATCCGCGGATTATGGCAGGTTCTCTGATTTGCAAGAAGGCAGCTAGATATTGCAGACTGAGGTGGCTTACCGCCAGGTCGCATGTGTCTTCTCGGGCGAGGAATATCAGAGTTCGCTGGTTATTGTGCGGATGATTTGGAGCTCGTCGGTGTCCGATATGGATCTGTGCTTGTGGTCTGGGTGTTGGATCGTGGAGTAAGCACAATTGCGCGAATAGGTTGTCTGGAGGTCGCACGGACTGATGGAGCAGTCCGCATGGATGGTTGCAGACTGGTGTAGTTCAGTAGGGCGCGATCTTGGTTTCAGGTAGCGCGGTAAAGATTGGAGACCACAATATTCGGTGGACTTGGTCTGGGTGAGACTAAGTCTAGCTTATTGCCTAGTTCGCCGAGTTCTCCTTTGTGCGGACTGGTTGGCAGATCGCCGAGTTCGCTTGGTGCAGACTGCTATGGTGTTCGCCGAGTTCGGCAGTGTTGGCTAGACGGATTTTGTCCAAGTCATTCGCCGCGGGTTGGCGAACTGGGTGCAGTGTTCGCGCGGTTAGGTGGACTGGTCGTCTATCCGGCAAGGGTTGGTCGGCGTGACCTGGAGAACTGGTTTGGTATCCGCATTGTGCGGATACATGGTGTTAGTCGGCAGGGTTGATGGGCGGTAATCCTATCGGTATAGGCGGTGACGACACTCCTTCCCATACCAATAAATAGGACCCCTCAGCTCGTCATTATTATGCAGTGAACAGAAAGAACGAGCTCACGCTTGATTTTGCGGTTAAGGTTTTCTAACCACTGCGACTAAGGAAGTTGGCTCTGTGCAGACTGTGCGGCTAACACTAGGAGGCTATGTGACTAGCGGAACGTTGGCGTGGAACAGTACGTGGATACAGTCAGTGGTTAACAACAGGTCGTGGTCTTTGCAACTTGGTCTCTTCCTCGGAGTTGCGGATAAGTGGAGCAGTTCGCCCAGTCAATCAGCGGGTTCTGTTCGGGCTCTTTCAACATTGCAATAATAGCAGTCCACACGATTAGCCGTGGATAGGCGGCTTCGGCGGTCTCGGCAGACTCTGCTAGCAAGTAGGCGGCTTGTGTAGTTACTGGAATCAGTCCGCGCAGTTTCTTTTTGTTGCTTTTTTTGGTTCTCTGGCATACATTGTAAAATCATGTCTTGCAATGTATGCCTCGCCATGTAATAGAAGTTGATTTCAGTTGGAAACTCTTGTGCTACTATTACTGCTGTCTTTTATTTGGCTTCAATTATGGTTGAGTGTTTTTGCGACCTCGTTAGCTCCCGCTTCAATAAATTTTTACATGGTATCAGAGGGTGGTTGAAGAGTAGCAGTTCACCAATCTAAGGTTGTTATACCTTTATTGAAGCTCAAGTAATTCATCTGATAACAATGGAAGCCGATTACGTGAGATGGATTGGAATTGAGCTCTTAACACAGACCAACTTCAAGTGTTGGAGGTCCTGCATGGAGAGCTATCTTGTAGGTGAGGATTTGTGGGAGGTTGTAGGTGGAGACAAACAACAAAAAGTGGTTGCTATTGGAGGCAATGCTGAGGCGGTGTGTAACATCTCATTTCCTACTAGACCCCTTAACTTAGATTAGGTTAGGACATGTGGTGGACGAATGTGGTTAGGCTAGGTTTGACCCAACGAATTAGGGTGGATACATATAGGGCCCACTATGGGGTTCAAGTCAACTTAGGTCAAACTAACCCAAATTGGAACCACAGGTACACATTGACCCCCACCACTATGCCACTAACCCTAAAAGCAATCTAAGTGAACCAAAAGCCACATCATAGGGTCACCCATTGACCCAATTTAACCAAAGTCAACCTAACCCTAATTTGGTCAAATCCACATACATAGGCCCAATTAGCCCAAGTGGGGCACCACCATGGCCCAACCCATGTTGGGTGGTGCCATAGGGTCAATGACCATCTAGTGGGGTCAGCCCACTCATCAAGTTGATCAAGTCAACCCCAAAAGTCAACATGGTCAACATAAGGCCTAAAGAAGGAAAAGAAAGGCCAAGCCCATTCTCAATGATCTAGGCCCATGAGCCAAGACCCATGATCAACCCAAGTGCCCATTTACAACCCCTACCCTCTGGTTTTGGAGGGTAGTGACATGCAAGGGCGCATTTTGGGGTTTTTGGTTAAAGGGAAGAGAGAGAGAGAGAAGAGAGGGAAAGAGGGGATGGAGGCCACTTGGCCCTCCTTCCCTCTGCCCAAGCCTTTGGCTGAGCTCCCAAGCTCATTCCCAGCAGTTCTTAGGGGATGGTGGCCACTTGACAGCAAGGAGGAACATCCTATGCTCAAGGCCAGTCACCCCCTTAAGCAAAACCACAAAGCCATCCACTCCCAGCCAAAACCAAGCCCATCATCACCTTCATTGAGCTCAGAGGAGTGGAATTCGACTCTTGGAGCTAAGCTTTTGCTGTAGAAATGAGGGATCGAGCTAGTTCGCCGGAGAATCCAACATGCATGGTGGAGATAGAATTGTGAATGGTGTGTAATTGTGTAAATAACAAAAATGGGAAATAGAAAATTAGCACATTTGGTCCAATGCATGTCCATGAAATTTTGGACAAATGCTCATAGAGATGGAATACACATCTCATAGAAAGATTGAAATTTTTGGGATAAAAAATTCCATAAGTTGGAATTATTGAAAAATTAGCTCATTTAGGAATAAAAATGAGAAGTAGGGCTACTGAACTTAGAAAATTCCAAATTATTAATACAAACCCTAATAGGTCATTTCACACCTCTGGAAAAATTTATGAGCATGTTTGAGAAATATTTCTTGTGTAATTAGTGTAATTGCAATTTTACTCTTTTGGGATTTGATTTAAAAGTATGGATAATAATGCTTGGAAAATTATGAAAAAATGTGTAGGCCCTTATTTCTATGATATAAACTCCTATAAATTTTATTAAGAATTTTGGATGATTATTTATGTTGAATACCTTAGTAGTGGCATTTTTGTAATTATGTTTACTTGTAATTATTTTAGGTCAACTCACTGGCTAGGAGTATGAAATTATGTTTTGAGTATTATTTTGACAATGCTAATGACAAGTGATTTTCTCTGAATTTTTAGTTGAATATTTGAGATAATTCATTAGAAAAATGGGATTATTGTGATTATAATCATAAATGGAAAATGAATGGCAAATCAAGTTGAAAAATTATGATTTTTGGTGAACAATCACTTTTAACCTATATGAACTCCTGATAATCTATTTAGACATAACAGACCACTGGATATAGTAGCTCATGTTCAAAGTGACCTAGGTCACCTAATTAAAAGATTTAAATTATGGTCCTAAATAATTAGAAAAATAATGTAATTCTCAGTGGTCATTTTTATACACATGGCAAACCCATGATAAAAAATTTAGAGGCCTTTGGCCCAAGAAATTGGAAGTCATCTCATGCGGGTTAGTAAAAGTGACATGTAACACTAGGACCCACATGAGATTGATAGGTGGTTGGATTAAGAAGTGTATTGGGAAGTTGAAGCCATGGTTAGCGGCACAAGTAGGTCACTACATAGTAACGAGTGTTAGAGTGCAAATCCAAAGGAGAATAACTATAACGGGTGTTGGATCCCTAGTTGGATTTGGGCTAGATTCATTAAATTAGGATGTTTGACCCAACATGTATAGCCAGGGTCATGATTGTGTCCTATAGTTTAGGTCATGTCCTTAGAATCAGCACTACTTGGACCAGCCATCAACAGACTGCAAAAGACTCAAGACTTAGAGAAATATCAAAGACTTAGAAGATGAGTTCGACGTTCGTCGAACTCAGGTCGACGAAAGTCGTGCCCAGCTCGACGAACTCAGAGACAATTCTCTGAGCTGAGATCGACGAACTTGGTACTCAGGTCGACTACTTATGAACACTCTACTTCAACTTTTCAATTGCAGAATTTCTCTGAACTCCGGTCGACGAACTTAGTTCTCAGGTCGACGATATCTGGGTATTCTAATTCAACATCTTATTCCAGAAACCACTAAGTATTCTAAGTCCAGGATCATACTCCAGTCGACGAATTCACCTTCTCAGCTCGACGAACTTAGACCACATTTCTGGCAAGACTTACCAAGTAGCGATTAGAAGTTCTCAGCTCGACGAAACTAGTTCTCAGGTCGACGATTTCTGGACACGTTACTTCAACATTCTTAAGTCCAAGAAACATGAAATTCTGAACTCCAGTCGACGAAGTTACACTCTCAGCTCGACGATCTTGATGCACAGATTTGGCAAGGTTCCAGAGAAAGCAGTTCTGTCCTCAGGGCGACGATCTTAGATCTCAGGTCGACGAACAACTATTATCTGGTCGACGAACTTAGATTCTCAGCTCGACGAACTCTGGATCCAGGTCGACGAATTCTGCTCAATGATTTCTGTGAAGTTCCAGACTTAGATATTTTCCTCCTTCTGTCCTTATTCTATTGCAAGAATGCCTGAGTAATCAATGCTAAAATATTCTCTGAATATTACCGTTAGACGAAACATTAATTATGGACTTCATCAGGATTATTGCTTGCCGTTTTTCAATTGGACAGTTGGGGAAACCAATCAATGCAAATATTCTCCAGGACGTCAGAAATCAATGCAGAAAGGAATTCAAATTTCAAAAGGAAATTTATATGGAAAATATAAACGAGATTTTCTTTCTCTTCCCGTGGAGTAGCAGTCAGAAAAATACAGTGAATAAGGATCTTCTTCTTCCCTCTCGACAGCACACTGAGAAATAAGAGAGAGATACTTACAGAGAATACTGAACACAGTGATATATAAAAACAAGCCCTAGACCAGAGAAAGAACATCAAGCTGAAGAAGAAGAAGAAGAACAACCATTCAAATCAAGAGTCTTCTTCTGTCTTCATTCCGGGATTCTTCAAAAGACAACAAACACTCTAGCTGTCAAGAAGTTCCTGAAGTTCTTCTGGTCAAAGCACAAGTTTGAAGACATATCACCCTGCAACAAGGCTCCAACTTTCTGAACCATTCTTTATCTCAGGGGGAGCCCTTGCTAACATCAAAATCCACCAGAGTCTTCTCAGTTGTATTTGAGAAAGAGAAGACATAATCACTCTCTCATCTCCCACTGTATAAAGGGTTCTTAACTCCCTTCAAAAGTTATTTCTGTTTGCAAGTCACCTGATCAAAAGACTTGAGTTTGATTTTTGAGCACATGATCAAAAGCTCATTGGTGGCAGTCACCTGATCAAAAACATGAGTGGATTTCTACCAGGGTGGTAGAAGAGTGGATGTACCCAGGTTGGGGAACCACTATAAAATTCTTGTGTTGTCTGGGTTGCTTTTTTCTTTTGTTCTTGTTGTGGCTGTGCTAGTTAGGTTGTTGTGTTTGCGATAACTTATATTTGCTATGTCTGTGTTCGACCATATTATTTTAGGACTAAGTTTTTTATTTACAGCAAAAGATTTAAAAATCCAAGTATACTCTATTCACCCCTCCTCTAGAGTATACCAGATCTAACCCCTAGCTTTCAACGGGGACCGATGGAAGACCGTCGCCCTCCCAATAAATACCTTTAGTCATTAGGTTCACTCAAGGAGAACATCAAGAGTTGGGTATTAATAATGGGTAAACACTAATAAAAGTAAGTGTCCTTGAGAAAGGGAGCTTTGAGCTTTAGCCCATCATAGTTCCTAGTGCCCCCGAGAGCCCTTCTCCGGGCATGCCCCGGGCAATCCAAGGACTAACCCTAAATAACTATGTATAACAAGAGTAGTCTAATATGTTAAGACCCTATTTGGCAGAGCGGCAGCAGAGCTGCATGCAGCTGCTTTTGCTGCCGCTCCGCCAAACAGAGAAATGATGCGGGCGGTGGCAAGAAGCCACCGCCCGGGCAGCAGCGCTGCAGCTTTGAATTTATATATATATAAATTTAAATATTAAATTTAAATTTAAAATTTAAATTTTATATATATATTAAATTTATATAAATTATTATATTATAACGTTAAATATTTAATTATTATATTATTAAAATTATTTAACTTTTATAACGTTAATTATTTAACTTTTATACTATTTAGATTATTAACAATAATTAATTTAAATATTAGCATGTAATTAATTATAATTGAATTCTATAATTAAATGTTTGGTTTGAAAATCTCTAGTAAGTGCCTCATCAATTAATAAATAAAATTTATATTAATTTATAATTAAAATATTTTAACATTTTAATTTTTTTAAAAATAATTAATTAATGTTGTGATGTTTAATAATTTTTGTTGTGGGTCACTCGAGACGCTCGTAAATCGGTCAACAATGAATCGTCCTAGCGCGTGAGCGAGTCGAGCACGCATACGTGTATTTTGACGTCCGTTTGAAATATCAAACGACCTCAAAATTGTGCGTGAATGTGCCCGTTGAAATTGTAGTGTCGAGCCGGACGAGATTGCAAAAAAAATCTTCGGCTCGTCTGAAAATATTTTGGGGAACCTCATCAATATTAATATATTTACTTTTATAATTAGATAAAATTAATGTCGAGCAAATTATTTATTTATTTTTAAATTTCGTAAATTCTTCGGGTTGTTTAATTATTACTTTCACTGTTTAATTCTGCACCACTGTTTCACACAGCACTGCAAATACAGTTTTCCAAACAGTTTCATAAATTTTTCCACAACTGCAAAACAGCTGATTCATACATCACTGTTTCCCACCACTGCTTCCTGCACCGCCACAGCTTAGCCAAATAGGCCCTAAGGGAACGATGTGACAGACTCACCCGTGTAGGGTTGGTGGGATTCAGGACAGGTTGTCTTGCGAGCTGGAGGCTCGAGTGTTTGATATCAGAACATGTTTTGTCCTGTGAGCTGGAGGCTCGGGAGGTTTATTTCAGAACGGGTTGGTCCTGCGAGCTGGAGGCTCAGGTTGAAATATCTTTCCTGTGCATAGAAACAAACAAGTGGCGGGTCAACCGGTACTGGGCCAATCGTCATACTGATGACAATATGGTCACTCTGGCGAGGTGTGAGAGTTTGAGGGGCCAGTGGGTTGTTTTACACTGCGTTCTGGAGATCGATCCCCGAAAATGCATACTCGACCAAAAAGACTGATAGGTAGCCAGCAATTAGTACTCAGAGACTCTAGAGTGCAGCTAGGACATGTATAGAGGCGTATGAGAGGTCTATGCCTGGTAGTAGCCACCACGGTAGTACTAGAAAGTTCAGCTAACTCTAAAAAAAGTGAACTAAAGGTCTTTGATCACAGAGTCATGTGCACGAGTTTTACTTGTATGAATCATAACCCGCATAACTCATCATAGTATACATAAATACTTAGGGCATACGCACCATAGATCTTTATCATATAAATTAGTATGAACTATTTTATATGATAAGTAATAATTCTGAAACATTAATTTATAAGTTTGTATGAGTATTCATATACGTTAAGGCACTCATGTGATGATAGCGTAGTGGTAACTAGTTTACTTTCTACTCAGTTTCGTTACTTTACTTACCACACTTCTTTTTAGTACTGCTTTACATACCTTACATGTGCTATATAGAACTGCTAGTGTAAAGACTTAATTGTTAGTATATAACTATGATAGGATAGATCCACCATCACCCGCTTTCTTTTTGTACCCTTTATTGTCCTTCGCTTCGTTCTCCCTCTCGGTACCTAGGAGTCGCGGGGGTGAGGCAAGGACAAAATGACTTAATATTTATGACTAACGGTCGGTTGTGAGCATAGGAGCTTGATGAGCTGGATCACCAGCACGACCAACAGGACGAGGTGGCAGGACAGGAGGAGCGCATACCACATACTACTAATACTACAGCTCAGCATTAGGTGATGATGAGTGTACTTGTGTTAGAGTTTGCTTCCGCATAGTTTGGTTGTAGTGAGAAAGAGAGAGATTTGATTTGGCATATACAGGGCATAAGCCCTTCTCTCATTTTTGTACTCATTTGGACTATTGTACTTTTCATTCACATATATTATGATGTTGTATTGTGACTTGTGGACTTGTTAGTTTTATATAACTACTTTTTATGCTTCATTTCTCGATTGGCCAACAGGTTGAATGATCGTACTAGCTGGCAGGATCGACATCTTGCGGTGTCGACTAGCCCGTGTGTTAGTGTCACCGTAAGGCGGCGGTTCTGGGCATATGACTAGGTAACCTCCTAAGTAAGGGGGATGGGTCTTACAAACTGGTATCACTTAAATAAACAATCATATGAGAAAGAAGTCCACAACACTGGATCACCCCGCTCGATCATTAGTTTGCAGACAAACTATGCAGTGGAAGCAATGATGTGCCAATGTGTAAAAAGTCACATAAAACAGTCCACTTAAGCAATGAGTTAGGCCAATCCTAATATAAATCTTACTTTGTGCAACCTCCACAGGACGCTGTACCGTAGGATGTTCCTCCCTCTCCGGCTGCCGCTCCTTTCTAGTAGATGGAGCCGTGGCAGACTGTTGGGTCTATTGCCCTCAATGTCCCAGATTTGAGTGAAGTCAATCTTGTCCATGATATACATAAAAATGATTGCAGATTGTCCTAATAGTAATGATGGGACAGATAGCCTAAGTGACTAAGTCAGGTAAGTACTTACCTAAGTGGTGGAAAGACAGAAAACTCTCTAAGTCCATAAGCATTGAGTGAAGATCATTCACTAAACGCCAGTTGACCTATAGCGCTGAGTGAAGCCTATACAGTCAAAGCCATGAAGTGGCAAGCTGAGAAAGTGGCCAAGTACACAGGCGTTGGGTGAAGTCAACTCACTCAACGTCATACAACAAAAGGCTGTGAGGCAGGCTAATACAGTCAAGGCCTTAAGAGAAATGGGCCGAATTTTTACCAAGTCCACATGCATTGAGTGAAGATCATTCACTCAACGCCATAGCTCCAAAATCGTTGAATATAGATCAGTCAGTCAACGCCACAGGAAAACTGTGAAAATTTAACAAGCCCACTAGCGTTGAGTGAGGCAAGCTCACTCAACGCCATATGATATTACTTTGACTAAATTCTCAAAGGAAGTGTCCATCTTGACACAGAAATTCGTCGAGTTGAGTTCAGAGTTCGTCGAACTAAGCACTGAGTTCGTCGATCTAAGCTATTACTTATTCGTCGAGCTGAGCTCAGAGTTCGTCGAACTGAATTCTGATTTCGTCAAACTCAAACTGAATTCTGAAACAAAAAATCTGGCTAAGGCAGAAAGCGTTGAGTGAGGCGTGCTCACTCAACGCTCTCAACGCCATGATACATAATTAGTTAAAGCAAAAAGCATTGAGTGAGACATGCTCACTCAACGCTCTCAACTCTTAAGATGCTAAAGAAGCAGAAATGGCTAAGGCACAAGGCATTGAGTGAGGTGTGCTCACTCAACGCTCTCAACGCCAGGCATGTAGAAAAAGCTGCAGAATTAGTTAAGGCAAAAAGCGTTGAGTGGAGCTTGCTCACTCAACGCTGTCAACGCCTAGATAGACAGATTTATTTATAAGTGTTTTGAGGTTGAGTGAAGCTCATTTACTTAACGCCTATTCTACTGATGCTTGATTTTGGCTAAGTCCACAAGTGTTGAAGTCAGCAAAATCGACAAAGTCAACTAAGTTCAAATCAAGTACGAAGAAGCTACAGAATACGACAAACTCTGCCCAGAAGCTATTGTACGTCTTCTTTCGTTAAAGGAAGGCGCGACTAGAAGCTGCAGGTGGAGCCCACTGATGTCTAAGAGCCGTTGATCGACGAAATACAAAAAGATGAGATGGGCCAAGACACAAAAATAACTTGGAGGGCATTATCAACTTAATAAGTTAGCCGCCTACTTCATCTTCCTCGCCATTGCTGCAAGAAAAAGCTTGAAGCCCTCCAACAAAGAAAAGTTCATATAACTGTGCCGTCTCCATCTGGTACAGCAGAATCAGAAATAGTTCTGAAGAAAGAAGAACCTTTGGCCTGCGGCAAGTTCAGTTAGCTGCTTGAAGACTCAAGATCAACAAATCTTTAGTCTTCTACATCAAGTTCAGGAGGAAGCTTCTGAGTTCCTCCAGTCAAGGTTGTCAGGATCGCGATCCAGATCATAGGATCTTATGATCCTACGATCCAAATTTTATAAATCGATCCTAATTTTATAAAGCAATCCTCGATCCAACCTTACTACCAAATCTGATCCTTCCTTAAAACGTTCTCATCTAGGATCTCGATCCTGACAACCTTTCCTCCAGTAAAGTTTTTCTCTGTTGTGAGGAGAGTTAGAGCAGAAATTTCTCAGCTCTAGTTATTGACACAGAAATTTCTCTGTGTCAAAGTTAATTAAATTATTTATTATTGTAGGATCGTTCTGGATCTAAGCTGTAGGACCTTGGGCCTGAGGCAAGACAAATTTGCCTGAGCTGTAGGAGAGGGTTCCTCTCTGAGTGTAGGATCCAGCTGGGATCTGAGGTAGGTGAGTTGTACTCACTAAGAAGTAGGGCATTTGTGCCTGAGGCAGATTCTGTGTGCAAATCTGTGGTAGGGCTATCCTCCATAGCCTGAGTGGTAAGACTCAATTACCTGAGGTAGATGATATTTTATCATTGAGTTGCAGACCCTTGCGGCTGAGCTGTAGGTCTTGGAGGAGACTGAGAGATCCTGAGGGATCTGAGGTGTAAACTCCTTGGAGCATTGTTTTGGAGAAGTGCATTGACTAACAGGAGGTTAACAAGGTGGGAGGAGAGTGGATATACCCATAATTTTGGGGAACCACTATAAAAATACTTCTGTGCTTTTATATGATTGTTTTCTTCTTGCAAGATCTTAAAAAGCCTTCATCTATTCAATCACAAAGTAACTTAAGAAGAAACAAAAAAGAAACTCAAAAGACCTATACTAACCTATTCACCCCCCCCCCTCTAGATTGCTAGCTACCTTGAAAATAAGAACTTTCAAGTGGTATCAGAGGGAGGTTGCTCAAAAAGGGATTTAACAATCTGAGTGATATCCAAAGATAGCTGCAGTTAAGTGATCATGGGCTCTAGAGAGAGCCAGAGAGAGCTGAGTTCTACGAAACTCCCCATATGTAGGAAGGAGTATTTTGGAATATGGAAAGTGAGGGTGAAGCTATTTATGGAAGCCTATGATCCAAGGATCTTTGCAACAGTCAGGGAGGGACATGTCATTCCTATGAAGGTCTCTACTCTGGATGCCAACATCCAGACACCAAAGACATACTCTGAAATGACAAAAGGTGAGGTCATCTTAGCTAGCTTGGACAAGAGAACACAAAACATCATTGTCAGTGTAGTAGATGACTCAACTTTTCTGAACTTGGTTCACTTCCAGACCTCCAAGGAGATGTGGGACACCCTTGTAATCTGCATGGAGGGTACTGAAGTGGTAAGGGATGATATGAAGTCTCTGCTCAACCAGGAGTATGATGCTTTTAGGCAAAACCCGAAGGAGAACATAACTGCTTGCTATGAAAGATTCTTCAGGATCATAAATGAATTGAAGATCTATGGGAGGGTCTTCAATAATTATGAAATAAATGACAAGTTTCTCAGATCTCTCTAGAGACAGAGATATTAAGATCTGTGTCATAAGAGAGGTGACTAAGCTTGCTGACAGTCCTCTCCAAATATTGTTTGGAAAGTTGCTTTCCTATGAGAAGCAGCTAGCAGCCAGAAGAGAGGAGGAGGCCACCGACAAATCTCTAGCCAAGGAAAAGTCATTGACTTTCAAAGCAGAAAGCACCAGAAAAGGTAAGAAGAGGATTCCCTCTCCTCCTAGAAGACCAGCTGAGTCAAACAGCTTAGAATCAGAAGCATCAGATAGCAGCATGTCTGATAAGGATTTTGCAGCTTTCTCCAAGCAACTGCAGAGGTTGATGAAGAAGAAGCATTGGAAGAAGAGGCCTTCCAATTCCACTCATCACATGAAGAATCAGTCCAAGGCTGACAGTATGATTCCAAACCTAATAAATATAACTCTTCTAAAGTAGTTTGCTACTGTTGCAGCAAGCCTGGATATATGATAGCTGACTGCCCAGAGAAGAGGAAGGAGGCTAAGGAGAAGAAGCAGCATCTTTACAAAGGGAAGAAGGAGAAGTCCTTCATTGCTAAGAAGGAAAAGAGTTGGACAGACTCATCGTCATCTGAGTCTGATGAAGATGAAGCCTACATTGGGCTAGTTGCTGCTGCTAAAGATAAAGTTGTTGCAGCAGGAAAAGTTAATCCTCCAGTGAAGATATGATTCAGGGCCCCTCTGACACTATCAGATAGTGACTCAGAGGAGGATGAAAATTCCCACAACTACAGAGGGTTGATGGCCATGACAGATGAAGAGGGCAGCCAGGATCAGCCTGGTCAAAGAAAAATACATTCTTTACCTAATTCTGTTTCTATGTGTGAGTATGAGACCAGTCCTTGCTCAGAAACCTCTTCACCCAGTGGTGAAGAAGATTCTGGATCTGAAGGAGATGTCAATCAACTGATTGACAAATATGGAGAACTTCTGAATGCCTTTAAGAAGGTCAAGAAGTTGTCTAAGAAACAAGCTAAAGAGATTTCATCTCTTAAGCTTGTAGTTACCCAGCAGATTGTAACAGCTAATCTGCTGGATCAGAAAGCTAGGGAAATAAGTCAACTGAAGTCCCTCTTGGACATTCAGATAGCCTCCATCAAGCACAAGAACTGTCTCATCAGGGAGCTTGAAAATAGGCTTGAGAAGGAGAAAAGAATAGTGACTAGCTATTTAAAGCCAAGTACTGTACTACCCTTGATAGACATCTTCTCCTCTCAAAAGGGTAAGAAATGGTTGAGATTCAAGGGAAGCACAAGAGTTGCTCCTTCCAAAAGAAAGGGCAAAGCTCCAGCTCAGCCTATTGCTTCCAATCCTCTCATTCTTTTTAGAAAAGTTTTGTTACCTTCCAACAGGTATGACCAAGAAAGCTCCTGCGGTCACTGAGAGAATGGTTGTCCCTTTGGGGTGAACAAAGATGTTCACTGTCATAGTGAAAGCTCTAGTCGGGTGAGTGCCTTTATGACTGCCCATGAGAAAACTCAAATGGCCCAAACTGGACCATTTGTTTTTGGTGCTTCAGCTCCAACACTCAAAAATGTTGCTGCAACCAAGGCTCTAAATCTGATAGCTAAGGCTCAGACTAAGAGCAAATTTAACAGCCAGGCTGATTTGAGTATTTTTTATGCCATCAAATGCATGCTCTCTGAAAAGAAGCTTGCTGCTGATAGCACTCAGAGCAGACCAAACAAGCCAGCTAGAAGACTTACCTTCAGTCAAATTCTAGCTGAAAGAAATTAAAAAAGGGTTGCAGCACATCTTCCTCCTGTTAAGGCTGTTGCTAACCAAGCTGCAGGGCCTACACAGAAGAGAAGATAAAACATACATGACTGTTGGTGCTATTGTAAGATAGGGCATTTTGCCATTGACTGCTGACACAATCCCAATGTGGCCAGAGCTAGGGTCAGTCCGCCATTCAGAAATTCTGCTGGTGGACATGTTCAGTTTCATGCTAACATGCACCTAGGACCCAATAGATATTGGGGTCCTAAGGTTAAGTAAACTGTATATTGCAGGATAGTTCAAATTGTCATACCCCTATATGGTACTTGGATAGTAGTTATTCCAGGCACATGACTGAGACAAGGAGCAACTTGAAGGAGTATACTCCAGTAAAAGATGGACCCAAAGTAATTTTTGGTGGTTTAGATAGAGGGATAACAAAAGGCTATGGTAAGATCACCAATGACATAACCACCATCACTATGGTGGCTTATGTTGAAGGTTTGCAACATAACCTTATAAGCATAAGCTAGCTCTCTGATCTTGGCTATGTTATTGTCTTCCATAAGGATGAGTGCCTAATTAGGAGGTCAATTGACCAAGAGGTCATCTTGTCAGGCACTAGGAGTGGAAATGTTTATTGCTTAAACTTTCTATGTTTAGATACATATTCTCCTATCTGTCTAGTAGCAAATGAGAAAGCCTCTTATTGTGTCTTATGACACAAAAGGCTAGCCCATGTAAATTACAAGACTATTGGTAAGCTCTTCAGTCAAGAGCTAGTTAGGAATGGTCCCAATGTGAATTGCTCTAAGGAGGGTATTTGCCTTGTTTATCAAAAGGGCAAGCAGACAAAAGCTTCCTTTGAGGGTATTGGGACCAAAGATTCTGTGAGGTGCTTATACCTCCTGCATATGGACTTATTTGGTCCTATGCCAGTTCATAGTTTTGGTAGGAAGGTCTACACCCTTGTGGTGGTTTATGACTTTTTCAGGTTTGTTTGAGTATTCTTCCTTAAGAAAAAGAATGAAACCATTGATATCTTCACTAAGTTTGTCAAGCAAATTCAGAATGAGTTCAACAACTATGTGGTCAAAATCAGAAGTGACCATGAGACTGAATTCCAGTCTGATGGCATGACAAGATTCTGTGAAGAACAAGAGATTCATCAAGAATTCTCTTTACCTAGAACACCCCACCAAAATTAGATTTTTGAGAGGAAAAATACAACTCTCATAGAGGCTGGAAGGACTCTACTGAATGTCACATCTCTCCCAAAATATTTCTGGGTTGAGGCAGTCAACACTACATGTCATGTCCTCAACAGAGCCTCTATCACCATGTGCCACAAGAACACTCCCTATGAGATCTTGAAAGGCAGAAAACCAAACCTGAGCTATCTTAGGATCTTTGGTAGCAAGTGCTATGTGCATAATAATGGAAAGTCTTATGTGACTAAGTTTGCTGCCAAATCATTTGATGAGATTTTTGTTAGGTACAACAATCATAACAAAACCTATAGGATCTACAACTTGAAAAGCCAAGCTGTAGAAGAGTCTATTCATGTAGTCTTTGATGAGTCTACTATGATTAACCATGAACTGCAAAGCTCCTATTGTAGTACTGCAGGTACAAAGCAGATGATGGACAATCTAACCATCAAGGAAGCTTCACCAGTTATCCAAGATGAAGTGGATGCTCCAAAAAATCTACCTGGGACACTTGAAGTGGATGAAGATCAACCAGAGGCTGCACCTGAAGTACTGAAGGAAGACTGTTACCTGCAGTCAGACATATGAGAGATCATCCAGCACACCAAATCATTGGTGAGGCAAGCCATGAAGTATTAACAAGGAGAAGAAGTCTGAACACAACCACGTACTGAAGCTTTCTGTCACAAGTGGAGCCCAAGAAGTTTGAAGAGGCCAACATAGATCAGCATTGGATTGAAGCTATGCAAGAGGAACTGAACCAGTTCATAAGGTGCAAAGTCTGGAAGCTGGTTCCCAGACCTCATGGACATAATGTCATTGGAGTCAAGTGGATTTACAGAAACAATCTTGATGAAAATGGCATTACAATCAAGAACAAAGCAAGGCTAGTGGCTAACGGGTACATGCAAGAAGAAGGTATTAAATTTGATCAAACTTTTACCACTGTAGCAAGATTGGAGGCCATCAGACTGTTCCTTGCATATGCAGCACACAAAAGATTCAAGGTCTATCAGATGGATGTCAAGTCAGCTTTCCTGAATGGTGACTTAAAAGAGGAAGTATATGTTGAGCAGCCTCTAGGTTTTGTAGTTTCTAACTCAACTGATTTTGTTTATAGACTTAGGAAAGATCTATATGGGCTGAATCAAGCCCCTGGAGTATGGTATGAGACTTTGTCTAGCTTGCTCATTGAGAATAAATTCTCAAGGGGAAAGATAGACATGACCATATTTTTAAGGGAATATAAGGGTAAGATCATCCTAGTTCAGATCTATGTAGATGACATCATCTTTGGATCTACTGATGACAATCTCTGCAGGAAGTTTGCCAAACTTATGCAGGGGAAGTTTGAGATGAGCAGTATATGTGAACTTAAGTTCTTCTTGGGCCTCCAAGTATGATAGACTGATGATGGCCAAGTACTGTACTACCCTTGATAGACATCTTCTCCTCTCAAAAGGGTAAGAAATGGTTGAGATTCAAGGGAAGCACAAGAGTTGCTCCTTCCAAAATAAAGGGCAAAGCTCCAGCTCAGCCTATTGCTTCCAATCCTCTCATTCTTTTTAGAAAAGTTCTGTTACCTTCCAACAGGTATGACCAAGAAAGCTCCTGTGGTCACTGAGAGAATGGTTGTCCCTTTGGGGTGAACAAAGATGTTCACTGTCATAGTGAAAGCTCTAGTCGGGTGAGTGCCTTTATGACTGCCCATGAGAAAACTCAAATGGCCCAAACTGGACCATTTGTTTTTGGTGCTTCAGCTCCAACACTCAAAAATGTTGCTGCAACCAAGGCTCTAAATCTGATAGCTAAGGCTCAGACTAAGAGCAAATTTAACAGCCAGGCTGATTTGAGTATTTTTTATGCCATCAAATGCATGCTCTCTGAAAAGAAGCTTGCTGCTGATAGCACTCAGAGCAGACCAAACAAGCCAGCTAGAAGACTTACCTTCAGTCAAATTCTAGCTGAAAGAAATTAAAAAAGGGTTGCAGCACATCTTCCTCCTGTTAAGGCTGTTGCTAACCAAGCTGCAGGGCCTACACAGAAGAGAAGATAAAACATACATGACTGTTGGTGCTATTGTAAGATAGGGCATTTTGCCATTGACTGCTGACACAATCCCAATGTGGCCAGAGCTAGGGTCAGTCCGCCATTCAGAAATTCTGCTGGTGGACATGTTCAGTTTCATGCTAACATGCACCTAGAACCCAATAGATATTGGGGTCCTAAGGTTAAGTAAACTGTATATTGCAGGATAGTTCAAATTGTCATACCCCTATATGGTACTTGGATAGTAGTTATTCCAGGCACATGACTGGGACAAGGAGCAACTTGAAGGAGTATACTCCAGTAAAAGATGGACCCAAAGTAATTTTTGGTGGTTTAGATAGAGGGATAACAAAAGGCTATGGTAAGATCACCAATGACATAACCACCATCACTATGGTGGCTTATGTTGAAGGTTTGCAACATAACCTTATAAGCATAAGCTAGCTCTCTGATCTTGGCTATGTTATTGTCTTCCATAAGGATGAGTGCCTAATTAGGAGGTCAATTGACCAAGAGGTCATCTTGTCAGGCACTAGGAGTGGAAATGTTTATTGCTTAAACTTTCTATGTTTAGATACATATTCTCCTATCTGTCTAGTAGCAAATGAGAAAGCCTCTTATTGTGTCTTATGACACAAAAGGCTAGCCCATGTAAATTACAAGACTATTGGTAAGCTCTTCAGTCAAGAGCTAGTTAGGAATGGTCCCAATGTGAATTGCTCTAAGGAGGGTATTTGCCCTGTTTATCAAAAGGGCAAGCAGACAAAAGCTTCCTTTGAGGGTATTGGGACCAAAGATTCTGTGAGGTGCTTATACCTCCTGCATATGGACTTATTTGGTCCTATGTCAGTTCATAGTTTTGGTAGGAAGGTCTACACCCTTGTGGTGGTTTATGACTTTTCCAGGTTTGTTTGCGTATTCTTCCTTAAGAAAAAGAATGAAACCATTGATATCTTCACTAAGTTTGTCAAGCAAATTCAGAATGAGTTCAACAACTATGTGGTCAAAATCAGAAGTGACCATGAGACTGAATTCCAGTCTGATGGCATGACAAGATTCTGTGAAGAACAAGAGATTCATCAAGAATTCTCTTTACCTAGAACACCCCACCAAAATTAGATTTTTGAGAGGAAAAATACAACTCTCATAGAGGCTGGAAGGACTCTACTGAATGTCACATCTCTCCCAAAATATTTCTGGGTTGAGGCAGTCAACACTACATGTCATGTCCTCAACAGAGCCTCTATCACCATGTGCCACAAGAACACTCTTTATGAGATCTTGAAAGGCAGAAAACCAAACCTGAGCTATCTCAGGATCTTTGGTAGCAAGTGCTATGTGCATAATAATGGAAAGTCTTATGTGACTAAGTTTGCTGCCAAATCATTTGATGAGATTTTTGTTAGGTACAACAATCATAACAAAACCTATAAGATCTACAACTTGAAAAGCCAAGCTGTAGAAGAGTCTATTCATGTAGTCTTTGATGAGTCTACTATGATTAACCATGAACTGCAAAGCTCCTATTGTAGTACTGCAGGTACAAAGCAGATGATGGACAATCTAACCATCAAGGAAGCTTCACCAGTTATCCAAGATGAAGTGGATGCTCCAAAAAATCTACCTGGGACACTTGAAGTGGATGAAGATCAACCAGAGGCTGCACCTGAAGTACTGAAGGAAGACTGTTACCTGCAGTCAGACATATGAGAGATCATCCAGCACACCAAATCATTGGTGAGGCAAGCCATGAAGTATTAACAAGGAGAAGAAGTCTGAACACAACCACGTACTGAAGCTTTCTGTCACAAGTGGAGCCCAAGAAGTTTGAAGAGGCCAACATAGATCAGCATTGGATTGAAGCTATGCAAGAGGAACTGAACCAGTTCATAAGGTGCAAAGTCTGGAAGCTGGTTCCCAGACCTCATGGACATAATGTCATTGGAGTCAAGTGGATTTACAGAAACAATCTTGATGAAAATGGCATTACAATCAAGAACAAAGCAAGGCTAGTGGCTAACGGGTACATGCAAGAAGAAGGTATTAAATTTGATCAAACTTTTACCACTGTAGCAAGATTGGAGGTCATCAGACTGTTCCTTGCATATGCATCACACAAAAGATTCAAGGTCTATCAGATGGATGTCAAGTCAGCTTTCCTGAATGGTGACTTAAAAGCGGAAGTATATGTTGAGCAGCCTCTAGGTTTTGTAGTTTCTAACTCAACTGATTTTGTTTATAGACTTAGGAAAGATCTATATGGGCTGAATCAAGCCCCTGGAGTATGGTATGAGACTTTGTCTAGCTTGCTCATTGAGAATAAATTCTCAAGGGGAAAGATAGACATGACCATATTTTTAAGGGAATATAAGGGTAAGATCATCATAGTTCAGATCTATGTAGATGACATCATCTTTGGATCTACTGATGACAATCTCTGCAGGAAGTTTGCCAAACTTATGCAGGGGAAGTTTGAGATGAGCAGTATATGTGAACTTAAGTTCTTCTTGGGCCTCCAAGTATGATAGACTGATGATGGCCAAGTACTGTACTACCCTTGATAGACATCTTCTCCTCTCAAAAGGGTAAGAAATGGTTGAGATTCAAGGGAAGCACAAGAGTTGCTCCTTCCAAAAGAAAGGGCAAAGCTCCAGCTCAGCCTATTGCTTCCAATCCTCTCATTCTTTTTAGAAAAGTTTTGTTACCTTCCAACATGTATGACCAAGAAAGCTCCTGTGGTCACTGAGAGAATGGTTGTCCCTTTGGGGTGAACAAAGATGTTCACTGTCATAGTGAAAGCTCTAGTCGGGTGAGTGCCTTTATGACTGCCCATGAGAAAACTCAAATGGCCCAAACTGGACCATTTGTTTTTGGTGCTTCAGCTCCAACACTCAAAAATGTTGCTGCAACCAAGGCTCTAAATCTGATAGCTAAGGCTCAGACTAAGAGCAAATTTAACAGCCAGGCTGATTTGAGTATTTTTTATGCCATCAAATGCATGCTCTCTGAAAAGAAGCTTGTTGCTGATAGCACTCAGAGCACACCAAACAAGCCAGCTAGAAGACTTACCTTCAGTCAAATTCTAGCTGAAAGAAATTAAAAAAGGGTTGCAGCACATCTTCCTCCTGTTAAGGTTGTTGTTAACCAAGCTGCAGGGCCTACACAAAAGAGAAGATAAAACATACATGACTGTTGGTGCTATTGTAAGATAGGGCATTTTGCCATTGACTGCTGACACAATCCCAATGTGGCCAGAGCTAGGGTCAGTCCGCCATTCAGAAATTCTGCTGGTGGACATGTTCAGTTTCATGCTAACATGCACCTAGGACCCAATAGATATTGGGGTCCTAAGGTTAAGTAAACTGTATATTGCAGGATAGTTCAAATTGCCATACCCCTATATGGTACTTGGATAGTAGTTATTCCAGGCACATGACTGGGACAAGGAGCAACTTGAAGGAGTATACTCCAGTAAAAGATGGACCCAAAGTAATTTTTGGTGGTTTAGATAGAGGGATAACAAAAGGCTATGGTAAGATCACCAATGACATAACCACCATCACTATGGTGGCTTATGTTGAAGGTTTGCAACATAACCTTATAAGCATAAGCTAGCTCTCTGATCTTGGCTATGTTATTGTCTTCCATAAGGATGAGTGCCTAATGAGGAGGTCAATTGACCAAGAGGTCATCTTGTCAGGCACTAGGAGTGGAAATGTTTATTGCTTAAACTTTTTATGTTTAGATACATATTCTCCTATCTGTCTAGTAGCAAATGAGAAAGCCTCTTATTGTGTCTTATGACACAAAAGGCTAGCCCATGTAAATTACAAGACTATTGGTAAGTTCTTCAGTCAAGAGCTAGTTAGGAATGGTCCCAATGTGAATTGCTCTAAGGAGGGTATTTGCCCTGTTTATCAAAAGGGCAAGCAGACAAAAGCTTCCTTTGAGGGTATTGGGACCAAAGATTCTGTGAGGTGCTTATACCTCCTGCATATGGACTTATTTGGTCCTATGCCAGTTCATAGTTTTGGTAGGAAGGTCTACACCCTTGTGGTGGTTTATGACTTTTCCAGGTTTGTTTGAGTATTCTTCCTTAAGAAAAAGAATGAAACCATTGATATCTTCACTAAGTTTGTCAAGCAAATTCAGAATGAGTTCAACAACTATGTGGTCAAAATCAGAAGTGACCATGAGACTGAATTCCAGTCTGATGGCATGACAAGATTCTGTGAATAACAAGAGATTCATCAAGAATTCTCTTTACCTAGAACACCCCACCAAAATTAGATTTTTGAGAGGAAAAATACAACTCTCATAGAGGCTGGAAGGACTCTACTGAATGTCACATCTCTCCCAAAATATTTCTGGGTTGAGGCAGTCAACACTACATGTCATGTCCTCAACAGAGCCTCTATCACCATGTGCCACAAGAACACTCCCTATGAGATCTTGAAAGGCAGAAAACCAAACCTGAGCTATCTCAGGATCTTTGGTAGCAAGTGCTATGTGCATAATAATGGAAAGTCTTATGTGACTAAGTTTGCTGCCAAATCATTTGATGAGATTTTTGTTAGGTACAACAATCATAACAAAACCTATAGGATCTACAACTTGAAAAGCCAAGCTGTAGAAGAGTCTATTCATGTAGTCTTTGATGAGTCTACTATGATTAACCATGAACTGCAAAGCTCCTATTGTAGTACTGCAGGTACAAAGCAGATGATGGACAATCTAACCATCAAGGAAGCTTCACCAGTTATCCAAGATGAAGTGGATGCTCCAAAAAATCTACCTGGGACATTTGAAGTGGATGAAGATCAACCAGAGGCTGCACCTGAAGTACTGAAGGAAGACTGTTACCTGCAGTCAGACATATGAGAGATCATCCAGCACACCAAATCATTGGTGAGGCAAGCCATGAAGTATTAACAAGGAGAAGAAGTCTGAACACAACCACGTACTGAAGCTTTCTGTCACAAGTGGAGCCCAAGAAGTTTGAAGAGGCCAACATAGATCAGCATTGGATTGAAGCTATGCAAGAGGAACTGAACCAGTTCATAAGGTGCAAAGTCTGGAAGCTGGTTCCCAGACCTCATGGACATAATGTCATTGGAGTCAAGTGGATTTACAGAAACAATCTTGATGAAAATGGCATTACAATCAAGAACAAAGCAAGGCTAGTCGCTAACGGGTACATGCAAGAAGAAGGTATTAAATTTGATCAAACTTTTACCACTGTAGCAAGATTGGAGGTCATCAGACTGTTCCTTGCATATGCAGCACACAAAAGATTCAAGGTCTATCAGATGGATGTCAAGTCAGCCTTCCTGAATGGTGACTTAAAAGAGGAAGTATATGTTGAGCAGCCTCTAGGTTTTGTAGTTTCTAACTCAACTGATTTTGTTTATAGACTTAGGAAAGATCTATATGGGCTGAATCAAGCCCCTGGAGTATGGTATGAGACTTTGTCTAGCTTGCTCATTGAGAATAAATTCTCAAGGGGAAAGATAGACATGACCATATTTTTAAGGGAATATAAGGGTAAGATCATCCTAGTTCAGATCTATGTAGATGACATCATCTTTGGATCTACTGATGACAATCTCTGCAGGAAGTTTGCCAAACTTATGCAGGGGAAGTTTGAGATGAGCAGTATATGTGAACTTAAGTTTTTCTTGGGGCTCCAAGTATGATAGACTGATGATGGCCAAGTACTGTACTACCCTTGATAGACATCTTCTCCTCTCAAAAGGGTAAGAAATGGTTGAGATTCAAGGGAAGCACAAGAGTTGCTCCTTCCAAAAGAAAGGGCAAAGCTCCAGCTCAGCCTATTGCTTCCAATCCTCTCATTCTTTTTAGAAAAGTTTTGTTACCTTCCAACAGGTATGACCAAGAAAGCTCCTGTGGTCACTGAGAGAATGGTTGTCCCTTTGGGGTGAACAAAGATGTTCACTGTCATAGTGAAAGCTCTAGTCGGGTGAGTGCCTTTATGACTGCCCATGAGAAAACTCAAATGGCCCAAACTGGACCATTTGTTTTTGGTGCTTCAGCTCCAACACTCAAAAATGTTGCTGCAACCAAGGCTCTAAATCTGATAGCTAAGGCTCAGACTAAGAGCAAATTTAACAGCCAGGCTGATTTGAGTATTTTTTATGCCATCAAATGCATGCTCTCTGAAAAGAAGCTTGCTGCTGATATCACTCAGAGCAGACCAAACAAGCCAGCTAGAAGACTTACCTTCAGTCAAATTCTAGCTGAAAGAAATTAAAAAAGGGTTGCAGCACATCTTCCTCCTGTTAAGGCTGTTGCTAACCAAGCTGCAGGGCCTACACAGAAGAGAAGATAAAACATACATGACTGTTGGTGCTATTGTAAGATAGGGCATTTTGCCATTGACTGCTGACACAATCTCAATGTGGCCAGAGCTAGGGTCAGTCCGCCATTCAGAAATTCTGCTGGTGGACATGTTCAGTTTCATGCTAACATGCACCTAGCACTCAATAGATATTGGGGTCCTAATGTTAAGTAAACTGTATATTGCAGGATAGTTCAAATTGCCATACCCCTATATGGTACTTGGATAGTAGTTATTTCAGGCACATGACTGGGACAAGGAGCAACTTGAAGGAGTATACTCCAGTAAAAGATGGACCCAAAGTAATTTTTGGTGGTTTAGATAGAGGGATAACAAAAGGCTATGGTAAGATCACCAATGACATAACCACCATCACTATGGTGGCTTATGTTGAAGGTTTGCAACATAACCTTATAAGCATAAGCTAGCTCTCTGATCTTGGCTATGTTATTGTCTTCCATAAGGATGAGTGCCTAATTAGGAGGTCAATTGACCAAGAGGTCATCTTGTCAGGCACTAGGAGTGGAAATGTTTATTGCTTAAACTTTCTATGTTTAGATACATATTCTCCTATCTGTCTAGTAGCAAATGAGAAAGCCTCTTATTGTGTCTTATGACACAAAAGGCTAGCCCATGTAAATTACAAGACTATTGGTAAGCTCTTCAGTCAAGAGCTAGTTAGGAATGGTCCCAATGTGAATTGCTCTAAGGAGGGTATTTGCCCTGTTTATCAAAAGGGCAAGCAGACAAAAGCTTCCTTTGAGGGTATTGGGACCAAAGATTCTGTGAGGTGCTTATACCTCCTGCATATGGACTTATTTGGTCCTATGTCAGTTCATAGTTTTGGTTGGAAAGTCTACACCCTTGTGGTGGTTTATGACTTTTCCAGGTTTGTTTGAGTATTCTTCCTTAAGAAAAAGAATGAAACCATTGATATCTTCACTAAGTTTGTCAAGCAAATTCAGAATGAGTTCAACAACTATGTGGTCAAAATCAGAAGTGACCATGAGACTGAATTCCAGTCTGATGGCATGACAAGATTCTGTGAATAACAAGAGATTCATCAAGAATTCTCTTTACCTAGAACACCCCACCAAAATTAGATTTTTGAGAGGAAAAATACAACTCTCATAGAGGCTGGAAGGACTCTACTGAATGTCACATCTCTCCCAAAATATTTCTGGGTTGAGGCAGTCAACACTACATGTCATGTCCTCAACAGAGCCTCTATCACCATGTGCCACAAGAACACTCCCTATGAGATCTTGAAAGGCAGAAAACCAAACCTGAGCTATCTCAGGATCTTTGGTAGCAAGTGCTATGTGCATAATAATGGAAAGTCTTATGTGACTAAGTTTGCTGCCAAATCATTTGATGAGATTTTTGTTAGGTACAACAATCATAACAAAACCTATAGGATCTACAACTTGAAAAGTCAAGCTGTAGAAGAGTCTATTCATGTAGTCTTTGATGAGTCTACTATGATTAACCATGAACTGCAAAGCTCCTATTATAGTACTGCAGGTACAAAGCAGATGATGGACAATCTAACCATCAAGGAAGCTTCACCAGTTATCCAAGATGAAGTGGATGCTCCAAAAAATCTACCTGGGACACTTGAAGTGGATGAAGATCAACCAGAGGCTGCACCTGAAGTACTGAAGGAAGACTGTTACCTGCAGTCAGACATATGAGAGATCATCCAGCACACCAAATCATTGGTGAGGCAAGCCATGAAGTATTAACAAGGAGAAGAAGTCTGAACACAACCACGTACTGAAGCTTTCTGTCACAAGTGGAGCCCAAGAAGTTTGAAGAGGCCAACATAGATCAGCATTGGATTGAAGCTATGCAAGAGGAACTGAACCAGTTCATAAGGTGCAAAGTCTGGAAGCTGGTTCCCAGACCTCATGGACATAATGTCATTGGAGTCAAGTGGATTTACAGAAACAATCTTGATGAAAATGGCATTACAATCAAGAACAAAGCAAGGCTAGTGGCTAACGGGTACATGCAAGAAGAAGGTATTAAATTTGATCAAACTTTTACCACTGTAGCAAGATTGGAGGCCATCAGACTGTTCCTTGCATATGCAGCACACAAAAGATTCAAGGTCTATCAGATGGATGTCAAGTCAGCCTTCCTGAATGGTGACTTAAAAGAGGAAGTATATGTTGAGCAGCCTCTAGGTTTTGTAGTTTCTAACTCAACTGATTTTGTTTATAGACTTAGGAAAGATCTATATGGGCTGAATCAAGCCCCTGGAGTATGGTATGAGACTTTGTCTACCTTGCTCATTGAGAATAAATTCTCAAGGGGAAAGATAGACATGACCATATTTTTAAGGGAATATAAGGGTAAGATCATCCTAGTTCAGATCTATGTAGATGACATCATCTTTGGATCTACTGATGACAATCTCTGCAGGAAGTTTGCCAAACTTATGCAGGGGAAGTTTGAGATGAGCAGTATATTTGAACTTAAGTTCTTCTTGGGCCTCCAAGTATGATAGACTGATGATGGCTTGTCCATATCCCAGTATAAGTTCAATAGGGAGTTGATAAAGAAATTTGGCATGGAGAACTCCTCCGCCATAAGAATTCCCATGGGGTCAAGTATGTCTGTAGGCAAAGATGTGACAGAGAAACCTGTTGATGAAACTTTGTATAAAGGGATAATTGGCTCCCTTCTATATCTGACTGCAAGTAGGACAAACATCATGTATGCTACATATGTTTGTGCTAGGTATCAGACTTGCCCTAAAGAATCTCACTACTATGCAGCAAAGTGAATTTTGAGGTATCTTAAGGGCACTCCAGATCTTGTCCTATGGTACCTAGGAATGAGGAGTTTGAACTAACAGACTATTCAGATGCAGATTTTGCTGGCTGCAAAGAGCACATGAAGAGCACATCTGGCACCTGTTAGTTCTTGGGAGGGATACTAGTATCTTGGAGCAGCAAGAAACAAACCAGTGTTGCAATATCAACTGTAGAGTCATAGTACATCTCAGCAGGTAGTTGTTGTGCTCAGTTGTTGTGGATCCAACACCAGCTTCAAGACTACAACCTCTAGATAAGTAGAACTCGCATATTCTGTGATTCTACTAGTGCAATCTCAATTGCTAGGAATCTTGTCTTGCATAGCAGGACTAAACACATAGAGATTAGATATCATTTCATTAGGGAGCATGTGGAATGTGAAGACATCACCCTTGAGTTTGTTCTAACAGACAAGAAAGTGGCTGACATATTCACTAAGCCACTAGATGAAGCCAAGTTTAACACCTTCAAATTTGAGTTGGGTATATTAAACTTAGTATAGTTTCAGTTGCTCCCCATCTGGTTGCAAGCTATTTGGTAGTTTGCAGATGGAATTGTCCTTTAAAGAAATGAAGATTCTCCAATTGAGGGGGAGCATGTCCAGCATAATTCCAACAATTCACTGCTGCCTATTTGAGGGGGAGCAGATGATAAGAATCCTACCTGCTATTTGCTAAAGTCAAAAAGGGGGAGGAAAAGATGATCAGATGATCAGATTAATGTAAGTATGGTAGCAAAAATTTAGGGGGAGCAGGTATTGATCACCCTGCGGACAAGGACATGTGAAAAAAGTGATACCTATAAAATTTTTATTGCTGCATAGTGTTATGTATGTCATAGACTCTTCACTTGCTTAAGAGTTTTCACTTTTTCAAATAGAGAGAGATTGTTGGGTCCATTTCCCTCAATGTCCCAGATTTGAGTGAAGTCAATCTTTTTAATGATATACTTAAAAATGATTGCAAATTGTCCTAATAGCAATGATGAGACAGATAGCCTAAGTGGTTAAGTCAGGTAAGTACTTACCTAAGTGGTGGAAAGACAGAAAACTGTCTAAGTCCACATGCGTTGCGTGAAGATCATTCACTCAACGTCAGTTGACCTATAGCGCTGACTGAAGCCTATATAGTCAAAGCCATGAAGTGACAAGCTGAGAAAGTGGCTAAGTCCACAGACGTTGAGTGAAGTCAACTCACTTAACGTCATACAACAAAAGGTTGTGAGACAGTATAATACAGTCAAGGCCTTAAGAGAAATGGGCTGAATATTTACCAAGCCCACAGACGGTGAGTGAAGATCATTCACTCAACGTCATAGCTCCAAAATCGTTGAGTATTGCTCAGTTAGTCAACGCCACAGGAAAACTGTGAATATTTACCATGTCCCCAAGCGTTGAGTGAGGCAAATTCACTCAACGTCATGTGATATTGCGTTGATTAAATTATCAAAGTGTTCATCTTGACACAGAAATTCATCGAGCTGAGTTCAGAGTTCGTCGAACTAAGCCCTGAGTTCGTCGATATAAGCTATTACTTATTCGTCGAGCTGAGCTCAGAGTTCGTCGAACTGAGTTCTGAGTTCGTCGAACTCAAACTGAATTCTAAAACAGAAAATCTGGCTAAGTCAGAAAGCATGGAGTTAGGCGTGCTCACTCAACACTCTCAACGCCATGATACAAAATAAGTTAAAGCAAAAATCGTTGAGTTAGACATGCTCACTCAACGCTCTCAACGTTTAAGATGATGAAGTAGCAGAAATGACTAAGTCATAAGGCATTGAGTGAGGTGTGCTCACTCAACGCTCTCAATGTCATGCATACAGAAAAAGCTGCAAAATTGGTTAAGGCAAAAGGAATTGAGTGGAGCTTGCTCACTCAACGCTGTCAACGCCTAGATAGACAGATTTTTGTCTAAATGTTTTGGCGTTGAGTGAAGCTCATTCACTCAACGTCTATTCTACTGATGCTCGATTTTGGCTAAGTCCGCAGGTGCTGACGTCAGCAAAATTGACAGAGTAACTAAGTTCAAATCAAGTACGGAGAAGCTACAAAACACGACAAACTCTGCCGAGAATCTACTGTACGTCTTCTTCCGTTAAAGCAAGGCGCAGCTGGAAGCTGCAGGTGGGGCCCACTGATGTCTAAGAGTTGTTGATCGACGAACTACAAAGGGATGAGATGGGCCAAGACACAAAAATAACTTGGAGGGCATTATCAACTTAAAAAGTTAACAACCGACTTCACCTTTCTCGCCATTGCTGCAAGAAAAAGCTTGAAGCCCTCCAACAAAGAAAAGTTCAGATAGTTGTGTCTTCTACAACAAGTTCAGGAGGAAGTTTCTGAGTTCCTCCAACACAGTTTTTCTCTGCTGTGAAGAGAGTTAGAGCAGAAATTTCTCAGCTTTTGTTGTTGACACAGAGAAATTTCTCTGTATCAAAGTTAATTAAATTATTTATTGTTGTAGGATCCTTCTGGATCTGAGCTGTAGGGTCTTGAGCCTGAGGTAGGGCAAATTTGCCGGAGCTGTAGGAGAGGGTTCCTCTCTGAGTGTAGGATCCAGTTGTGATCTGAGGTAGGTGAGTTTTACTCACTGAGAAGTAGGTCATTTATGCCTGAGGCAGATTATGTGTGCAGATCTGTGGTAGGGTTATCCTCCATAGCCTGAGTGGTAAGACTTAATTGCATGAGGTAGGTGATATTTGATCACTGAGTTGTAGGCCATTGTGGCTTAGCTGTAGGTCTTGGAGGAGACTGAGAGATCCTGAGAGATCTGAGGTGTAAGCTCCTTGGAACGTTGTTTTTGGAGAAGTGCCTTGACTAACAAGAAGTTAGCAAGGTGAGAGGAGAGTGGATGTACCAATAATTTTGGGGAACCACTATAAAAATACTTGTGTGTTTTTTGTGATTGTTTTCTGTTTGCAGGTTCTTAAAAGCCTTCATGTATTCAATCACTTAAGAAGAAAAAAAAAGCTCAAAAGACCTAGACTAACCTATTCACCCCCCCCCTCTAGGTTGTTAGCTACCTTGAAAATAAGAACTTTCACAGACCTTGACGACCATTCGTGAGGCCTTCAGGTCCCAACCCCGCAGCCAAACCCCAGATCGAGCTGGCTGAGTGCATTCAGGAGCCTGTTCCCGTCGATGTACCACATGACAAAAAATGCGGTGAAGACAGAAGAATGGCTTGAGGCCATATAGGAGATGCTTGTAGGCATCAACTTCCCTGTCAACAAGGCAATCGCCTTGTCAACTTCTGCCTTGGATGTGCATGCAAAGAGGTGGTGGAAATCTTTGTTGGATTTCACCTACGCTGATCGGGAGCTGTCAGATATTACTTGGGATGAGTTCAGCGAGGTTTTCCTAGAGCACTTCGTGTCCATTACAGACCGATATGAGTTGGAGGAGAGGTTCTTGAACCTCAGGCAGTGGACTAGATCAGTGACAGATTACCAGAGGGAGTTTACCCATCTGGACAGATTTGGAAAAAAGAAACTGGATATGTAGGGAGGATTGTGAGGATACTACTTATTGGAAAGTATAAATTATACTTGTGTAATTATGGTGACATGATCGAGTGTAAATTTTTTTACACCGTCTACTACATCAATCCCAGGGCAGCCGGTGGTCGGCGAGCCCGCAGCTGTCGGCCTCCCTGCTGTAAAAAATCTGTCGCGGTGTTTTTTTTAATTACGTGGTTTCATGTAGCTGTTGGATTAAAGCCATTCCAATGGCTACAAAAACCTCGCGCATATTGCTTATATCCGAGTCCCACAAATATACATCAATCCCAAAACTTCTACCCGTTTAAAACTTTAAATATTGACCCAGTGGTATTGTAGCGTGGTACTACTTGATTATGATCTGGCCTTCCGGTCTCCTTTAATAATTGCAAAAAAATTAATTTTTTTTAAAAAATGTAATGCCTCGCCCAAGACCTGCCCGGTTGACGTAAACCCGCTTAATTTGGGGTTTTATGGGCAGACTGGCCGGTTCACCGGTTCTTGGCCTGTTCTGGTCGGGAGCGGTTTTCAGCCCAGATCGAACCTCCTAGTACACCAGTCGGCAGTCCGATCGGTTGAACCGGCCGGTCCGATCCAGTTTTCAAAATGTTGATGCGCACACAACTTCTCTATTTACTCTGTATTTCATAGTTGAATGTTTTTGTTTACCTCTCTTTATCCATGGTGAGTAGTGATTTGCTTGGGATAAGTAAATATTTAAGTCTAGAAGTATTTGATGAGTGATTTTCGTATAATATTTTCTGCACCTATTTATGTCTGATTTGCATTGTTTAGCTCCTCTTTTGATATAATTCTTCTTATTTCCCATATTGATCAAAGTGCATATATCAATATTTGTGAGCTTTATTGCATTTCATGCTTGGGAGATATGACATCTCCCCCTTATCATTGTTTATTTCTAGTATTTGATAGTTTACTTACTTTAAAAATTCATCTACAGCCAGTGACGGAGCTAGGATTTTTGTGTAACTCTGGCGCTAATTAAAAGTTAATTAAAATGATATTTTTATTAAAAAAATCAAATTACGTGAATGTGTGTACAATGATCCTATAAAATAGGTCTCAGGACTTAGAGATTATCACCTGTCCCCCGTGTTTTTGGATCCATTTAGACTTTAAGCTTGAAATGAGATCCAAATGACTCTCTGGAGATGATCTCTGTGAGATCCAAATGATCTTTGGAGCTCAAAACTATAAAATCCCCCCCCCCCTCGGTAATTGAACACGTCCGAGGGAAGATTTTATGCCTAAAATCGCCGTCTTGCGATGACAACACAACCCAGGTTAGTTGTCATCACAAGACGCCAATTCTGCCAGTTAGTACGATCATATCTGTTGAAGCTGGGAAAATTCCCTACTCCAAAAATAGGATCAAGGCAGCATAAGGTTACTGATTCCACGATCTGATGTCACAATTCAAATGGCTAGAGCGGGAGAGAAGAAACTATATATAAACACACCCCAAGTGCTCCAGCAGAGAGGTCCCACCACGTACCCGGAAGTTTGGGAGAAACTTCCCCTCCGCAACCAAAAGGCTGGGCTAGGTAATTGAACACGCCCCTGCTCGCCTCTGATCGCCCCTGCTCGCCCCTGCTCGCCTCAGCTCGGCTCAGCTCGCCCAAGCTCGTCACTGCTCGCCCAATGGTCTGCGAATAGCCGTCTTCTTGGGTACTTCTGATCTCGACGAATTACGGGTTATACACAATCCCCGCTTTTTTCTAGCTCGACACGAGCTTGGAAAAACAATGCAAGACCCGTAGTTCAGAGAGATGGCACTAGACGAAGTGTTGTGTGAGGCCCTTCCTAGGTGTGGAGCTCAACTGAAGGAGAAAAGAAAATATCGACACCCCCGGAGATATAACTTAACTAAAGGAGGTGGAGAAGAGTCGACACCTCCCAGGCCATTCGCTAGGCGAGCGAGCTCAACCAGAAGAGGTGGAAAAGGGTTGAAACCTCGTATGCCATACATACCTGGATGTGGAGAGAAGGTTGATACCTCATAGAACCAAGTTCAACTGAATTCGAGAGGAGGTTGGCACATCGCAGGAGGAAGCTCAACTGGTGGAGGAAAAGTGGTTGACACCTCTTAGGAGCCGGGATCAACTGGAGGTGGAGAATAGGTCGATACCTCACAGGAGCCGAGATTAATTGGAGGTGTAGAATATAGTCGACACCCAGTAGGAGCTGAGCTTAACTGGTGGTGGGGAAGAGTCGACACCTAGCAGGAGCCAAGCTCAACTAGTGGTGGGGAAGAGTCGACACACAGCAGGAGCCGAGCTCAACTGGTGGTGGGGAAGAGTCAACACCCAGCAGGAGCCGAGCTCGACTGGTGGTGGGGAAGAGTCGACACCCAACAGGAGGAAGCTCAACTGGAGGTGGATAAGAGGTTGACACCTCACAGGAACCGAGCTCAACTAGAGGTGGAGAATATAGTGGACACCCAGCTGGAGCCGAGCTCAATTGGTGTAGGAGAAGAGGTCAACACCCAGCAGGAGCTGAGCTCAACTAATGGTGGGGAAGAGTCGACACCCAGCAGGAGCCGAGCTCAATTGGTGGTGGGGAAGAGTCAACACACAACAGGAGCCGATCTCAACTAGTGGTGGGGAAGAGTCGAGACCCAACAGGAGCTGAGCTCAACTGGTGGTGGGGAAGTGATCGACACCTAGCAGGAGGAAGCTCAACTAAAGGTGGAGAAGAGGTCGACACCTCACAGGAGCCGAGCTTAACTGGAGGTGGAGAATATAGTTGACACCCAGCAGGAGTCGAGCTCAATTGGTGGTGGGGATCAGTCGACACCCAGCAGGAGCCGAGATCAACTGGTGGTAGGGAGAGTCGACACCCAGCAGGAGCCGAACTCAACTGATGGTGGGGAGGAGTCGACACTCAGCAAGAGCCGAGCTCAACTGGTGGTGTGGAATAGTCGACACACAGCAGCAGCCGAGCTCAACTGGTGGTGGGGAATAATCGACACCCAGCAGGAGGAAGCTCAACTGGAGGTGGAGAAGAGGTCGACACCTCACAGAAGCCGAGCTCAAATGGAGATGGAGTATATATTCGACACCTAGCAGGAGCCGAGTGTTGGGTACATTGGAAAATGTGTACCAGATTTAGAGAAGCCTCACCTAACTCAATGATATGCATCAAGTTGTATTTGATGTTCTGTTGAGTTATCATGTGCAGGTTAAGTAAATGGAAAGGAAAATTCTCTAAGTACAAGTTTCGACACTTGGGAATGGCTGTGTCAACACCAAGGGCCAGATTGTGTCGACACCTAAAATTTGTGTCGACACACAGAAAATCTGTCGACAACGCTGTGTCGACATCAAGGGCCAGATTGTGTCGACATTATCAGGAGTTGTGTCGACACACATAGAAGCTGTCGACACATTCCAGAATTCTGTCGACAACGACTCTGTCGACACACAGGACTTGTGTCGACACACACCTGAATTCTGTCGACAGCATCTTTGTCAAGACAAGGAGTGTTTGTGTCGATACACAGGACTTGTGTCGACACATTCCACAGAAGCTGTGTCAAGAAGTAAAACTGAAGCTATGTCGACAACAACAAGACCTGTGTCGACACATGGACTATATGTGTGGACACATGTGAAGTATTCGGTCGACATTCTCTACTGCTGAGTCAAAGTCCAATGAAGGCTGAAGTAATACAACTGGAGACTTGACAGCTGTCATTACTAACATTGATGTTACAATTGTCAGAGGTGTCAGAAGACTGTTTGAAACCGGAACAGACGGTTACCATGGATGAAGCCTATATATAGATATGCTTTCTCAACAATTGCAGCAAGATAGACAGAACAGAGAAAAGTTAATCAAGCTGATCAATTATAATCTCTGAAGCATAGAGGATCCAGAAGAAGAGAAAGAAGAAACAATCAATAGATTGTAGAGAGAGAAAAACAAGAAGGAGAAAAGTTCTCATCCAGTGAAGGCAGATCCTGAACAGTCTGCCTGAAGAATTCAGATCAAGTCTGAAGAAGAATTCAGATTAATTTCTGAAGAAAGCTGATTGAAGATCAACTCCACCACCGAGAAGATCAACCCTACTTTGTTCAGATTCAAGAAGTTTTGAAGAAAGCTAAGATAGGTTGATCATTAAGTTATCAGTTTTATCAAGAACTGATCAAGAAGCCTTCAACCAATTCTCTCTTCATTTGGTTGAAGATATCATTATCTTTTCATCAATAATTTGTGTAGGATATGTAATAGATCTGAGTGTAGGAGATATACTTCTCTGAGTTTTAAGCCTAAATTATAAAGGCTGAGGTAGGGATGAGTGCCTGAGGTAGGGGAATCTATTCCCTGAGTTGTAGGACTGTGAAGAAGGCTGAGGTAGGGCTTTTGCCTGAGTTGTAGGAGTGAGGTGTCACTCTGAGTTGTAGGCCTGTGGAAGAGGCTGATGTAGGGCTTGTTCCTGAGTTGTAGGAGTGTGGATTCACTCTGAGTTGTAGGAACCAGTCTTGGTTCTGAGCTGTAAGATCTGCGGATCTGAGAAGAAGGAAAGAAGTTAGGCCGAATCTAGTACACTGCTAGATATGCGAAGGGGGAAAGTGGATGTACCCATCATTTGGGGAACCACTATAAATCTGGTGTGCAATCTGTGAATGCTATGTGTATGTGAATGCTGTCCTGTGATTTCTGCTAAGTAAATTGCTAAATTAGATTGAATTATCTGCCTAAGTTAGAAAAAAATTGAACTTATTCACCCTCCCTCTAGTTGTTTAGAACATCTTGAAACCAGTTCTTTCAAGTAGTATCAGAGTCAGGTTACTCAAAGAATAGACTTAACAATCTGAGTAGATCTTCAAGACAGTAATCTATTAGGTAAAATGGGTTCCATTGAGAATCATAAGGAGTTTGGTTCCATGAAGTTACCTATATGCAGGAAAGAGATTTTTGGTATATGGAAAGAAAGAGTTAGATTGTTTATGGAAGCTTCATATCCAAGAATCTACATGACAGTCAAAAAAGGATCATTCATCCCAATGAAAGTTTCAGTTCTTGATGCAAATATCAGGACACCAAAGGAGTATTCTGAAATGACAAAGGACGAGATCATCTTGTCTACTATGGATAAGAGAGTACAAAACATAATAGTCAGTGCTATAGATGATTCAACATTCCAAAATTTGATTCACTGCAAGACCTCCAAAGAAATGTGGGACACCCTTATTGTCTACATGGAGGGTTCAGAAGAGGTGAGAGAAGACAGAAAGTCTATGCTGAATTAGGAGTATGAAAGTTTTAGACAATCTAAAACAGATAGCATAACTGAATGTTACAAGAAATTCTTCAGAATAGTTAATGAACTGATGTCATATGGAAGAGTATTCAGCGCATATGAGTTAAATGACAAGTTTCTGAGATCATTAACTAAGGATTGGGACACCAAGATATGTGCCATTAGGGAAGTAGCCAGACTAGCAGAAATCTCTCCTCCAACATTATTTGACAAACTGCTTTCTTATGAAATGCAGCTGATGGTCAGAAAGGAGGAGGAGAAAAGTAATAAAGTTGATTACAGAGATAAGTCAGTGGCTTTCAAGACTGAAGCCATAAGAAAGGATAGGAGGATGTCTCCATCTCCTCCTAGGAAAGATGCAGAAGTAGTTTCAGCAAGTTCTGACAGTCACACATCAGATAGTCCAAATTCTGATGAAGACTTAGCTGCCTTCTCAAAACAATTTCAAAGTTTTTTGAAGAAGAAACAGTGGAGATCCAAGCCATCATCCTCACAATCCAAGGATGATTACTATCAGAAAAGGAAATCCTCTAGGAAGGACAAGTATAGCTCTAAACCTAGTAAATTATCTTCAACTAAGATTGTTTGCTATTGCTGCAATAGGCCTGAACATGTGGTAGCTGATTGTCCTGACAAAAGGAAAGAATCTAATGATAAGAAGAAAGTAAAAAACAAGGGCAAGAAATAGAAATCCTTTGTTGCAAAGAATAAAAAAAGCTGGTCAGATTCTTCATCATCAGATTCTGAGGCTGAAGCATACATAGGACTGTTGATAACTGAAGAGGATGCAAAAGAGGCTGAGTTCTTAAAATTGCTGGACTCAGTAAATGGAATTGAAGAACATTGTTGTAGAGGGCTGATGGCCTTGACAGAAGAAGATCAATGTCAGGATCAGCCCGGACCTAGTAAGGTAAACAATTCTTCAGTAGTTTCTGATTACTATACTGGTTCAGAATCAGAAGCATCTGCATCAAGAGATGTGGATGAATCTAAATCTGAAGGAGATGTTCATCAACTTATTGATAAAGAAGGTGATCTGCTGCAAGCACTTAAGAAGAGCAGAATCCTTAATAAAGCACAGACCAAGGAAATTGCTGCTCTTAAGCTGGCTGCATTAGATTCAAAAAAAATACTGGATCTAAAGATGAATGAAGTAGCCAAACTGAAAAACATAATTGTTATTCAGACTATTACATTCAAGAATGATCAAATCAAAAGTCTGGAAGTCAAACTTCAGAAGAAAAAGGATCTGGTGGCTAAATTCTCTAAGCCAAAATCAGTTTTACCTTTAATTGATGACTTTATTCCCCAAAAGGGTAAGACAGGATTGGGCTTTAAGGGAAATGCAAGGGCTGCCAATTCCAAAAGAAAAGGCAAAGCCCAAGTACAACCTCTAGCCTTCAAACCCCCCATTTCCTTCAAAAACGTGTGGCAGCTAATAGATATGATCATGATATCATATATGGTTATGCTAAGCCGGATATTCTGAATGACAAGGGTGTAGCTCCAGCACTCAAGCAAAGAACCACTGTACCAACATTGTTAATAACAGCTGACAACAATACTGTTAAAACTGTACCTAAAAAGAGGTATAATAGATATAATTGTTGGTGTTGTGGTAAGATAGAGTATTATGTCATGGATTGCTGACACAACACCAGTGCTAGGAAGAATGTCAGCTTACTTGTGAGGAAGGCTACTGGTAAGAATATCAAGTTTCAATCTAACTTGAACCTAGAACCCAATAAACATTGGGGTTCTAAGGTAAATTAATTTTATTTGCTGCAGGTGAGTTCAAGTTGCCATACCCCTATATGGTACTTGGACAGTGGATGTTCCAGACACATGACTGGAACAAGAAGAATGTTAAAGGACTATACTCTCATAGAGAATGAACCCAAAGTGATCTTTGATGGATCAGAAAAAGGGGTCATAAAAGGGTTTGGTAATATTTCTTCTAGTTCTATAACAATTACTCAAGTGGCTTATGTAAAAGGTTTGAAACATAACTTGATAAGCATAAGTCCGCTGAGTGATCTTGGGTATGACATTTCATTTATTAAGAATGAGTGTCAGATCAAAAGGACAAGTGATCAGAAGGTGATCTTGTCTGGTTATAGAAAAGGGAATGTTTATTGTTTAAATTTTGATTATGAAAACATGAACTCTCTTGTATGTTTAGTTGCAGATGAGAAAGCATATCAGTGTGTCCAATGGCACAAGAGGCTAGCTCATCTGAACTATAAGACTATATGCCAACTTTATAGTTTAGAGTTAGTGAGGAATGTTCCTCAATTTAAGTGCATAAAAGAGGGCATATGTTCAGCTTGTCAAAAAGGCAAGCAGATCAAATCCTCTTTTCATAGTCTTGATACCAAAGACTCTGTGAGGTGTTTGTACCTCTTGCATATGGATCTATTTGGTCCTATGCCAGTTCATAGTCTAGGTAGGAAAGTCTATACTTTTGTGGTAGTAGATGACTATTCTAGATTTACATGAGTTTTCTTTTTGAGGCAGAAATCAGAAACCCCTATTTTCTTTCATAACTTTGTTAAACAAATTCAGAATGAATTTAACAATTTAGTGGTCAAAATCAGAAGTGACCATGGAACTGAATTTCAGTCTGATTGTATGACAAGATTTTGTGAAGAATTAGGGATTCATCAGGAATTCTCCTCACCTAGAATACCTCAGCAAAATGGAATTGCTGAAAGAAAGAATAGAACTCTTATTGAGGCTGGTAGAACTCTACTAAGTGACACTTCACTCCCAGAATATTTCTGGGCTGAGGCATTAAATACTGCTTGTCATGTTCTCAATAGAGCATCTATAACTAAGAACCACAAAAAGACTCCCTATGAGATTATGAAGGGCAGAAAACCAAACATATCCTACTTTAGGATCTTTGGTAGCAGGTGTTATGTGCTTAATACTGACAAGTCTCACCTAACTAAGTTTGCTGCCAAATCCCAAGATGAGATATTTATTGGGTACAACAATAACAGTAAGACATATATGGTCTACAACTTGACTACACAAGTTGTAGAAGAATCTGTTCATGTAGTGTTTGATGAATCTAAGCTAATTAACTGTGAGTTGTCTAGCAATCCTTGTATCTCAACAGGTTTAAAAGAAAAGTTGGACATGCTGACCATTAATGAAGACCAAACTGCAAGACAGGATGTGGAAAATGATGGTTGCTGTCCAGGGGGAGTACAAGGTCCACATGCTGACATTGAAGAAAATGAAGTTCAGCATGGTGGAGAAATTGAAGAAGTTCAAATTGCTGATAGAATGCCTCCAACAATAAGGAATCTAAAGGATCATCCAGCACACCAAATCATTGGTGATCCCAGACATAGTGTGCAAACCAGAAGCAAACACATGAACACAGTGCTTTGCTCAAGTTTCCTGTCACAGTTGGAACCAAAAATATTTGAAGAAGCCATACAAGACTCCAACTGGATTGATGCAATGCAGGAGGAGCTGAATCAATTCAGAAGGTATAAAGTTTGGGAGCTGGTTCCAAAACCAAAGGATCATAATATTATTGAGACAAAGTGGATCTACAAGAATAAACTAGATGAAAATGACATCATAGTGAAGAACAAAGCAAGACTGGTTGCCAAAAGTTATAGACATGAGGAGGGCCTTGACTTTGATCAGACATTTGCCTCAGTGGCAAGGTTGGAAGCAATTAGGCTATTTCTTGCCTTTGTTGCTTTCCAAGGTTTCAAAGTATACCAAATGGATGTCAAGTCAGCTTTCCTAAATGATAATTTGAAAGAAGAAGTCTATTTTCAACAACCCTCAGGTTTTGTTGATACACTTTATCCTGATTATGTTTATAGACTTAAGAAAGCCTTATATGGTTTGAAACAAGCCCCTAGGGCTTGATATGAAACATTGTCTACTTTTCTCATTGAAAATAAATTTTCAAGGGGAAAATAGACAAGACTCTATTCCTTAGGGAGTCAAAGGGCAATATGATCCTAGTACAGATTTGTGTTGATGAAATAATCTTTGGATCTACAGAAAACAACCTTTGTAGGAAGTTTGAAAACTTATGCATGGGAAGTTTGAGATGAGCAGTACAGGTGAGCTCAAATTTTTCTTAGGACTCCAAGTAAGACAGACTGATGATGGCTTGTCCATATCACAGTCTAAGTTCACCAAGGAGTTAATTAAGAAATATGGTATGGAGTCATCCACCACCATGAGAACTCCAATGGGGACAAGTATGCCTTTAGGCAAAGATGATACAGGAAAACCTATAGATGAGTCTTTGTATAGAGGGATAATTGGCTCTCTCCTATAATTAACTGCCAGTAGACCAGACATTATGTATACTACATGTGTCTGTGCTAGGTACCAAGCAAGCCCTAAAGAATCTCATTATACTGCAGTTAAAAGAATTTTGAGATATCTTAAGGGCACACGTAATCTTGGTATTTGGTATCCTAAGAATAAAGACTTTCTACTGACTAGTTTTTTAGATGCAGACTTTGCAGGTTGCAAAGAAGATAGAAAGAGCACCACTGGCACATGTCAGTTTCTAGGTGGTAGATTGGTGTCATGGAGCAGTAAGAAGCAAACAAGTGTGACAATTTCCACTGCAGAGTCTGAGTATATTGCTGCAGGCAGCTGCTGTGCTCAGCTTTTATGGACTCAACATCAACTTGAAAACTATGGTCTCAAGGTAAGTAGAACTCCACTATTTTGTGATTCTACAAGTGCTATTTGTATTGCTAAAAACTTTGTATCACATAGCAGAACAAAGCATATAGAAATTAGATTTCACTTCATTAGAGAGCATGTTGTAAAAGAAGATATTTGTTTGGAATTTGTCACCACAAATAATCAAATTGCTGACATGTTTACTAAACCACTAGATGAAACTAAATTCAATTATTTCAAAATTAAATTAGGCTGTTAAACCTAGAGTAACTTGGTAAATCTAGCTAAGTAATTCAATGTTGACATATAGTAGTTTATGTCGACACAAAATGAAATCTGTGTCGATATATAGTAGTTTGTGTCAACACTTAAGCTAAGTTGTGTCGACACAACAAAATAGTGCTGAGATATTGGTGTCGACACTCAGAGTTTGGTGTCGACATATAAAAGTTCTATCATTTAGATAGTTGTGTCGACACATACAGAAGTCTGTGTCGACATACATATATTAGAGTCAACTATTAAGAAGTCTGTGTCGACACATCGCAAACTGTGTCGACACATAGTGTTGTCTGACTCTGTCGAGACATTAGAGGTCTGTGTCGACACAATCTCTATAGTGTCGACACATTAAGTATCTATTACCCCGCCTTTTGACCTTCTGTGTTGACAAACATATAAATAAGTCACAGAACAACTTTGTCGACTACGCTCTCAACATTTTTGAGACCACATCTTTGAGTCAACAATCCTTCATCTCTCTTCTCCTCAAGTTTCTCGTCATCAATGGCGCCAAAGTTGGAGACCAACATCAACGAATGCTATGAGTTAGTTCGCAATGCTTTTGAGAGTGCAGCGTCTAAGATTAGAGATGTGATAACCCTAGTCCAAGCAAATGGTTTAAAATATCTAGTTTCAGAACATACTAAGATCTGGAAGACGGAGATTCTTGAATTCTATACAAAGGCAACCATGGATTCAACTGGATTGAAGATTAGGTCATCTATTCAAGGAAGCAAGGTGAAACTTACCCAAAAGAGTTTGAGGAAGACACTCCAATTGCCCAGGACTCAGGAAGATGATGAAGTCACATCTTCAATGACAAAAGAAGCGCTTCAATGGTGTGGCATGGATCCCACCACTAAGATTGAATCATCAATGCATAGGAAAGAGATGAACTCACAAGGAAAGTTTCCCTCAGAGATTGTGGGAAAAGTAATTCTCTGCAAACCAGGAGGACATGATATGATCTCAGCCTATATGTTCTGCTTGATGACCAGAGTTATTTTCAGAATAAAAACTAACTGGTCTGCAGTGATTTTTGACAAGATCAAGGAAAGCCTGAAGAAACCTAATCTAGGTAGAATATTGAGTCTGTATCTGGCAATAAATATTCCTGAAGTGCTAAACCACACCACTGGATGTAGAATAAATGACATGAGAAGGATGGATATGAAAATACTATCAAGGTGGGAAAGAGTTTTGACAAAAGATGATTCTACACCACAGAAACAACCACAAATGAAAACGAAAAAGACAACCCCCAGGAAATCAGAATCTTCTAGTGATTCAGAAGAACAAGTAATCTTCAGTTCAGATGAAGACCAGCAAGAATCTATAAGAAAATCATCTTCCCCCAAGAATGTAGATGATTATCAGCAGTAGGGGGAGCATATTCCAGAAAGCACCATCCCACTGGATCAAGCTCAGGATGTGCTTCCTCTAGGGGGAGCCAATGAGTTCTCACCAACTCAACAAGAGGTCTTGCCTCCAGAAAGTGCTCCTGAGAAAGTGCAAGCTGCATTAGAGAGTGAAACAGACACTCAAACTATTCTTGAGGTAATGAATGATATTAATCAAACTGCACTAGCTACTGAACAAGAAACACTAATTGTGGTTCTAACTGATGTTGAACAGACACACCATGACAACATCCCTGCACAGGATGTATCAATGGATGATACATCTGCATTAGATGATGCTCCATTAAATGTACAAGATACAGTTGTTCCTCCAGTTCAACAGCAACAAGAATTTACTCTTGAGGAATCATTTCCTGACTTACAAGAAGTAAGAACTGAGGAAGTAGTGACAAGAACTTGGGGGAGGAGCCAGGGACTCAGGGGGAGTTGACAAGAACTGACAAGAAGCTGCCCTCAAGTCCAAAGGACACAGTGAACCTTGAAAGTTCTTCTAAATCTGATGATGGAGAAGCACTAAGAGCAAAGAAGAGAAAACTGATGGTTTACAAGAAGAAAAGCTCAAATTATAAGAAAGCTTTACAGACTGCCTCACAACCCTCAGCTCTAACAGTTGACTTTAGTTCACTGTTGGTTGCTCTGCAAATTAAAATGGATGAGCAAAGAGCGGCCATGGAGAAATATATGGATGAAAGCCATAAGGATCTTCAGTTCTCTTTGGCTCAAGATATAAAATCAATCAGATTTGAAGTAAACCAGAATAAGAAAAAGATGACAGATTGCTTCCATAAAGGAGGTAATATTGTAGTTTATCTAGCCAAACAACAACAAGGGGCTAGGACACAGATTGATGATATAGTGGTCAAGCAAGGATATGTCCTAGAAAATCAAATTAGAATGAATGATAATCTTACTGAATCACATAATGTGATTGTTACTGAGTTAAAGAATAATGCAACTGCATTAACTGAGGAAAGGGCTAAAGAGAAGTCAGAGTTTGATAAGAAACTTCAAGAAGATTTAGCCACTTTTCAATCTGCTATTCAAGCCTCTCAGAAGATCATATCTACTCTGCTACAAAAGTTTAAAGCTTATTATACAGATGGAACCAATTATCTGGTTAATCAGATAAGGTTCCAAAAGAATGATCTCAGAGATCATATTGAGAGAGAAGTCATGAAGGGGGAGAGGTTGATTGTCAATGCTAGTTCAGAGCATGCTAAATGGATAACAAATGTTGTTAGAGCAACTCTGGGATTTTCACCCCTATGTGATGATGATAATACAGCTGAGTCAGGTATTCAAGCTGCAGGATTTGAAGGGGGTCAGCAGGAAGTAGCTCAAATCATATATCTCCCTTCTAACTTTGAGGAAATTCAACAACTGGTTCACCAGATGTATAGCCCTCCAGAGGCTACTAAGAATGTTATCATTGAGAAAGTGGAAATGTCAGAGGCAACACTGAATAAAGAGCAAGAAGCTTAACTCTCAAAGAAAAAGTTTAAAGAGCAGGCTGAACTGAAGCCTGATTTTGAAAGGTGGAGTCCCATCTCCAGAAATATAATACTCATTGTCTGGCAAGTTGTCAAAGATAAAATGCATGATAGAGGTAAGTGGTATTCTGATGTTGAGTGGAACAAATATCTGTAGAGACAAGATGTGATACATCAGTTCAGAAGGGATCACAAGGCTGGAAAAATGCCTGCTACAACAGTAGAGCCCAGTAAATACTTTCCTAAGCCTTTTCACTATTTTGAAAGGCAAAACTTTAAGGCTGAAGAACTTAATAAGAAGGATCTCAAAGGCAAGAAGCCAGCTAAAGATACTCAAAGATCCAGTACAAGCAAGGGTCCAGTCTGGAAAAGACATAGTGATCAAGAAGTCTGATCAGCCTTAGGATAAATTGACTAGATTTTTATAACATTGTAATCTTCAGTTTTAAACTCCATGTAATTTGTTGTCAACAAACTTTTGTGAAGTTTAAACAAAACAATGATTCATGCTTGTTATGTTTGTATCATATTCTGTGATGATATTATTTACTTGTTTTGTTTATATGTTTCTCTGTCATTGAATGTTCTTATACATCATATTGTTAATTTTATTATAAGTGATGTATATCATTGACTAAGAGTTATGACTTCTCCAAATAAGGGGAGATTGTTTGGGTACATTGGAAAATGTGTACCAGATTTGGAGAATCCTCACCTAACTCAATGATATGCATCAAGTTGTATTTGATGTTGTGTTGAGTTATCATGTGCAGGTTAAGTAAATGGAAAGAAAAATTCTCTAAGTACAAGTGTCGACACTTGGGAATGACTGTGTCGAGACCAAGGGCCAGATTGTGTCGACACCTAAAATTTGTGTCGACACACAGAAAATCTGTCGACAACGCTGTGTCGACATCAAGAGCCAGATTGTGTCGACATTATCAGGAGTTGTGTCGACACACAGAGAAGCTGTCGACACATTCCAGAATTCTGTCGACAACGACTGTGTCGACACACATGACTTGTGTCGACACACACCAGAATTCTGTCGACACCATCTTTGTCAAGACAAGGAGTGTTTGTGTCGACACACAGGACTTGTGTCGACACATTCCATAGAAGCTGTGTCGAGAAGTAAAAGTGAAGCTGTGTCGACAACAACAAGACTTGTGTCGACACATGGACTATGTGTGTCGACACATGTGAAGTATTCAGTCGACATTCTCTACTGCTGAGTCAAAGTCCAATGAAGGCTGAAGTAATACAACTGGAGACTTGACAGCTGTCATTACTAACATTGCTGTCACAACTGTCAGAGGTGTCAGAAGACTGTTTGAAACAGGAACAGACGGTTACCATGGATGAAGCCTATATATAGATATGTTCTCTCAACAATTGCAGTAAGATAGACAGAATAGAGAAAAGTTAATCAAGCTGATCAATTATAATCTCTGAAGGATCGAGGATCCAGAAGAAGAGAAATAAGAAACAGTCAATAGATTGTAGAGAGAGAAAAACAAGAATGAGAGAAGTTCTCATTCAGTGAAGGCAGATCCTGAACAGTCTGCCTGAAGAATTCAGATCAAGTCTGAAGAAGAATTCAGATTAATTTCTGAAGGAAGCTGATTGAAGATCAACTCCACCACCAAGAAGATCAACCCTACTTTGTTCAGATTCAAGAAGCTTTGAAGAAAGCTAAGACTGGTTGATCCTTAAGTTATCAGTTCTATCAAGAACTGATCAAGAAGCATTCAACCAATTCTCTTTTCATCTGGTTGAAGATATCATTATCTTTTCATCAATAATTTGTGTAGGATCTGTAATAGATCTGAGTGTAGGAGATATACTTCTCTGAGTTGTAAGCCTAAATTATAAAGGCTGAGGTAGGGCTGAGTGCCTGAGGTAGGGGAATCTGTTCCCTGAGTTGTAGGCCTGTGAAGGAGGCTGAGGTAGGGCTTTTGCCTGAGTTATAGGAGTGGGGTGTCACTCTGAGTTGTAGGCCTGTGGAAGAGGCTGAGGTAGGGCTTGTGCCTGAGTTGTAGGAGTGTGGATTCACTCTGAGTTGTAGGAACCAGTCTTGGTTCTGAGCTGTAAGATCTACGGATCTGAGAAGAAGGAAGGAAGTTAGGCCGAATCTAGTACACTGCTAGATAGGGGGAAAGTGAATGTACCCATCATTTGGGGAACCACTATAAATCTGGTGTGCAATCTTTGAATGCTATGTGTATGTCAATGCTGTGCTGTGATTTCTGCCAAGTAAATTGCTAAATTAGATTGAATTATCTGCCTAAGTCAGAAAAAGAATTGAACCTATTCACCCCCCACCCCCCTAAGTGTTTAGAATATCTTGAAATCAATTCTTTCACCAAGCTCAACTGGTGGAGGAGAAGAGGTTTGTTAGAAACCAGGCCCGAGAAGCACATTGTGAATTCGGGTCCTGGTCAACTGCAGTCGAACGACACAGCATCCCCAACCAAATCTCCCGCAAGGCTCCGAATTTTAGTACGGGAATATTGTGGTAGGCTGTTCAGGCCCGACGCTTGATCTCAGCACCTGCTTGATAAGAGGGGACTAACACCGCCTCTCACACCCAACTGTGCTTTATTAGAGGGGACTAACACCACCTCTCATACCCAAGTTCGACACCCAGCAAGAGCCGAGCTCAACTGGTGGTGGGAAAGAGTCGACACCCAGCAGGAGTCGAGCTCAACTTGTGGTGGGGAAGAGTAGAGACCCAGCAGGAGTCGAGCTCAACTGGTTGTGGGGAAGAGTCGACACCCAGCAGGAGCCGAGCTCAACTGGTGGTGGGGAAGAGTCGACACCCAGCAGGAGTCGAGCTCAACTGGTGGTGGGGAAGAGTCGACACCTAGCAGGAGGAAGCTCTACTGGAGGTGGAGAAGAGGTCGACACCTCACAGGAGTCGAGCTCAACTGGAGGTGGGGAATATAGTCGACACCCAACAGGAGCTGAGCTCAGCTGGGGGAGGAGAAGAGGTTGACACCCAGCAGGAGCCGAGATCAACTGGTGGTGGGAAAGATTCGACACCCAGCAGGAGCCGAGCTCAATTGGTGGTGGAAAGAGTTCTATACCTAGCAGGAGTCGAGCTCTAATGGTGGTGGGAAAAATTCGACACCAAGCAGGAGCCGAGCTCAAATGGTGGTGAGGAAGAGTCGACTCAGGTGGCTATTAGTCAGTCTGTAGGAGAGAAGCTCGTACAGAGATCACGGACTACGACATCACTCCAATGAGGAACCTGTCTCACCCGAGGGGGTCGATGGCCGATATGCAGGAGAGGAGCTCGTGCAAGGACTCAGACTTACGAAAACTCCACAACTCGGGGACTTCAATCGGTGCTGAGGTAACTCGCCCTGTTGCTTAAGAGTTTTTCCAAAGAATTAGATGCATCAATATCTTTAAGAAAACGTCGATCTTTCCTTCATCAAATTGGGAGGTTGGCGTCCTGACCTATTCCTGATAGTTCCTCCAGTCAGAGGAGAGATACAATCAGGGGTAGCTAGGCTGACATGCAAGGGGGGAGCCGATCTCGGCCGTCAATGTAGGGGTTCAGTCTTACAAGGTTGCTTACATCCTGAGGCATCGTCTCATCGTCTGCCCTGGTCTTTTTAGGAGAAACTGGTCGAAGGCTCGTTTCCCAACCCAACTATGGAGATCGCTTCCAGCTCTGTCGCCTGGCTACGAAGGCCTGGGTACAAGTGAAGGGAAATGTCCCTCGGGGGGTCCTATAGGACACACATTCGAGTCCACCATCCTTCCATATACTTGTACCCTCCAGAGTTTGCGGGTTATCCCACCTTGGAAACATTAGAGACGCGTCCTGCTTTGCAGGACTAACGGACGCTAAGAGTGGGTCCTCCTTCATCGAGTTTAGGAGGTTAGCATCCAAACCTGTTCCTGATAGTCCCTCCAGTCAAAGGAGAGACACAATCATGGGTACCTAGGCCGACATGCAAGGGGGGAGCTGATCTCGGCCGTCAATGCAGAGGCTCGATCTTATAAGGACGCTTATATCCCGAGTGATCATCCCATCGTCCGCCCTGGGATTTTTAGGAGAAACAAGTCGATGCAGGTTTCCCTCTTATGGGTAGAACCCTTTCAGGTTATCATAACTCCAGGTGTTTGAGGAGTTGAAATGAATAACACAGCGGCCTGGTTCCTGAAGTGATAGCACCCTATCCGTATGGAACTCGCAGAATTAAAGGAAAGCACCCTATCCATTGAAGATATCCCCTCGCGAGTATGGAACTCACGGAAATGAAGGAGAGTACCATAGCTGTTGAAGAGATGACCTCGCGAGTATGGAACTCGCAGAATTGAAGGAGAGTACCATAGCTCGTGAGCAGGAAACTCGCAAAATTGAAGAGAGCACCGTGTAAGCATGTAGAACATCATGAGTAGGAGCTCATAGAATACTGGCTTGAAGATGTCATGAGTAAGCCGTCTCATGGAATTTAGGTTTTCGGAGAAGATCATCATAAGTAAGAGCTCGCAAAGCACCTCGTATGTTTTTTCCTGGTGGTGAACTTGTCATGATTCGCCCTGTTTGTTAGTCATACAAAAAGTGCTCGCCGGCTTTACCAAAGCACCTGTAAGTATGAACATGTATGAAAAGCACTATTATTGAAAAGGAGATGTACTAGGCAGGGGTAAGTGTCACTTCCCTACGCAGAGTTTTTGGGGGTCAAGGGGGCAGCGCCCCCTGCGGGGTCCGGGGGCAGCGTCCCCGGAAAATTTTTCATTTTCCACTCCCAAATCGCCCAGATTCTGAGCTATCCTGACCTTGTGGGTAAGTCGCCTGAAGAACTCGCCTATAGGCGATCAACAAAGATACTCGCCTCTTCAACTCGCCTATGGGCGAGTACCAAAGATACCTTCCACTTCAACTCTCCTATGGGCGAGTAACAAAAATACTCGCCTATCCTGCCTGTACTCTCCTATGGACGAGTGCCAATCCTGCCTATACTCGTCGGTATATCGTCGTCTCCAATTCGCCTCCATGAACTCGTCTGCATTTTTTCGCATAGGGTCGCCGCCATCTAGAACTCTCCTATGGACGAGCAACAAGGAAACTTGCCACCTTTATGAACTCGCCTGCATATACTGGCCAACTGTAGTCGCCCTCTGGAACCCGCCAAAGAAGTTCGCAATCTGGAACTTGCTTCTAAACGAGTTACAAGGAAGCTCTCCTCATGAAACCGCCGAGCTTGAAAGTTGCCATCGTGAAGTCGCCTATAGGCGAGTAAGCAGGAAACTCACCCACCTTGCCAAGAACTCGCTCACCTTGCCGAGAACTCGTGAATTGCTGCCTTCGGTCTCAACCTCACCATCTTAAGCCATAAAGTCTTCTCGCAAAAATTTCTTCCTCGGCTACTATCCACGCTCACAACACCAAGTGTTAAAGCCGGGAAAATTCTCTACTCCAAAATAGGATCAAGGCAGCCTAAGGTTACTGATTCTACGATTTGACGTCACATTCAAATGGCTAGTGTGAGAGAGAAGAAACTATCTATAAGCACACCCCAAGTGCTCCAGTAGGGAGCTCTCACCACGTACCCGGAAGTTTGGGAGAAACTTCCCCTCCGTAACCAAAAGGCTGGGCGAGGTACTAGGCGGGCATGGATTTGGCGAGTATCCACTTGGGGGGACCCCAACCTCTTCCAAAAGTCCATTTCTAGTACCCTTGGGGGTTTATTTATAGAGAAATCCTGAGGGGGTATAGGCGAGTATCTGGCCTCTGGTAGCGAGTATCTAGGGCTACTCGCCCACACTCGTGAGGTACTCGCCCATACTCTCCCAAACTCGTCATTGCTCGCCCCAGCTCGCCACAGCTCGCCTCTACTCGCACATGCTCTCCCTTGTTCGCCTCTGCTTGCCTCTGCTCACCCAAGCTTGTCACTGCCCGCCCAATGGTCTGCTAATAGCCGTCTTCTTGGGTACTTCTGATTTCGATGAATTACTGGTTATACAATATCACATTGTCAACGAGAAAAGAAGTAAAAGAAGGTCGAGTCCACAATCACATTATATATATGTATATATATACTAACATCTGCGAACGGGCTCCGCCCGTTCTCGATGTGTCACTGCGGGCTTTGCCTGCAACCAAGCGGGCTTCGTCCACTTGGCAACGACATGGGTCGTGGGCGGCAACATGTGTCGTGGACAGCGATATTGGTCATGAGTGCGACATTTGTCGTGGGTGGCGACATTGGTCGTCAGCGGCGATATTGTTCGTCGGCGTCGACATTGTTCGGGGGCAGCGGCATTGTTCGTTGGCGGCGACATTGTTCATGGGCGGAGACAATGGTTTGGGGGCGGCGACATTGGGCAGGGGCGGCGAAATTTTTAGGGGGGGGGGGAGACGACATTGTTCGGGGGGAGGTGACGTTGTACTTTCCTATACACAACACTTCAACCTCACCGTCATAGGCCCTTGATAGAGAACATTGCTTTGAATCATTTATAATAGGAAGATAAAATTTCATAACCTTATTTTGAATTATTTTTAAGAAGTACAGCCATAGGAATATGATTGTAACACACATCTGTAAGTAACATTGTGAAACCGAGAACTCGATCTCTTGTGGAGTTCACCCTTGGGGAAGGGCTTATTGCACACCTACTTCTCTCTCGTGGGCCAAACAACTAAGGAGAAAGAATTAGGAACAGACCCAAGGACTCGGCATGGTGGTCCCACCATACACCCGGAAGATCTTAGAGCACTTCCCCTCCCTAGCCAAGTGTCGAGCTAAGGATACCTCAAAAGTGAAAGATGATCGGGACACAAGTAAGCATGCCTTCTAAGCTCTCCACTGCTCGATGGAGCTGGCACTCGCCGCCTTATTTCTTGCCTGGGGTAGCGAGTGTGGGACAACGATGCGGAGCACTCGCCAATAGGCATGAGTGCTTTGCAGGCTAGGCACCCACCGCCTCTCCAGCACCCCACTCGCCATCTGGGATTCTTGGACTCAAAAGTATTAAGCCTGTCCGGGGAACCCACTTAGCGAATACGGGGTTGTACACAATCTCAGCTCTTTGTGAGCTTCCGCGAAGCTCGGAAAGAGACATCCAACCAAAGGTGTTTGCTGAGTGGGTGCTAAGCAGGAGGAGAATCTTTTGTGGGCCCGTCCATAGCAATATAAATTTCCGGCCCCGGGCCGATGGTTCTTGCCCTGATTTCCCTCCTCTCGTTCTTGCCTCTAACACAATGTCACTTTTTAAGGAAGCTCTAGAGCATCTTACTGTTGTCCAAACCAAAAATAAGACTTTGATGAGCTCACTCGCCCCTGGCTTGTGCGAAAAGTCCCTAGAACATCCCGAGAATGAAGAAGGACAAAGTGGTCAGGTGCGACCAAGCCAACAGCGAAGCAACCTCACAGAGTCTTTCTCAACCTGAGGTTCCTGCAGCCTCCGCACTCGCTTCAATACTTCTGTTATGAGATGAGATACTAACTCGTTATACCTGCATAGATCCCGCTAGGTGGCCGATGTCCTCCTGCGAGAGAGACGTAATCCTCCGTCCATGTTTCCGCCTCTTTCTAGTTGTCTCAACCGAATTTTCCTTGCAGCTCCCTCTTTTGGAACTACGGGGGCCGGAATTCTGGCATTGATATCCCCCGTTTGCGAGATACCTGCAGGTCTTGCCTCGACTCCACCCCTAGTGGAGGCTACCCCCAAACTTTCTGCCGAGCCATCAATATTTCCTCCGGGCCTTGGGAAGGGGAGAATAACCTTCAACACCCCCTTCGAGGGGCGGCCCGACACTTCTCGCCATCCCTCTGATAAAGATGCGAGTACTGGACCAGGTAATGGATTAACACCTCGCTAGCTGAGCGCCACAGCTTTAGTATTATAAGTTGATATATCCAAACTCAAAACACTTTGGGAATACGAGAATAAAGAGTAAGACCCGCTTATAAAGAAAAGTAGTACAACAAACATTATTTAACGCAGGCCGGACAAAATTCCAAACAAACATCATCATAACTGCAAGGGGAAAAACACTCTCCCTTTCTGGCCGGCGTGCTACGGATGTTGATATTGAACAACACATCTCCTCCCGGAGGAGGAACCCTCCAACCTGGAACACTTCATATGATCTTGCCTCTACCTTCTCTGGAGTATAAATAAAGGGCGATTGCAACACCTGCGAATACCTAGCACAACATCACATCATTTGCTCACATTTCCCCATTGACCCAAACACTAAGGGATCTCCCTCAAACGCCGAGAGAAGGCCCCACCCGCTGTGGGCTTAGCCCCGGGCTTGCCTGCAGCGGTAGTTCCAACAAACACAGGTCGAGCCTTGCTGGACCCCACCCGCTACTTCGGGCTTGCCCCAACATTCTCGTCAACAGAAGGGGACTCTCGCCGGGACACTACTGCTGCGCGGGATTGCACGCCTTGGCAAACACAAACCAAGCAAGTCCCTCTTTGCGAGTGAACCAGGAGTCTGCCGAAACCATCTCCATTCTCATACGGAGCTAACCTTGTCCCTCAAGCTTCCGCCACGAGGAGCTCCTTGTCCGGGTTCGAGCTTGGAAAACAACAACACAAACGACATCTTGCCGCAACGGAAAACTACCTAACTGCAACATCACCGTCGCCAATCACCCACCATGTCGGGATCTCTAATGAAGTTGGGGGACGGACTCAATCAACCCGGCGGGACGCCCCTCTCATTTGAGAGTTTGGTGCCCAAAAATAAAAGAAAACCCCATCCTAAAGGAGAGGAGAGATGTCCTTCACTCCTCTTCCTTGTCATCAAAAATAGCGAGGAAAACTTCGTCCAAGCTGATCCGGGCTCGGCTCGCGAGATCAAACCCTTCCTACAGCTTCTTCTTCTTCCTCCTTGCTCTATCTCAAGAACTGAAAGAGAGGACGCAGCCCACCCTAGAGGACTCCAGACCATTCCCAAAATCTGGGAAAGAAAGGCTCAATCCTGGGCCGACTACGCACCGTGTGCCTCACTCCATGCCTGGGCGGGAAGGGTTCAACCCGAGGTCGGGGCCGTGTGGCCTGCCGTGTGCCTCCACGGCCCCGAAACCAACCCGAGAGATGATGATGACCCCCTGGTAGGCCGACACCGCGGAAAAACGTATCGACACTCGTCTTCCTCTCTTGTTACTTTATGAGCCTTGTAATAATAACTGTCGGCAATTACGCTGAGTACAGACAATGTGTTGTGGCTGTATACTGTTTGATCTCGTTTTCTTTTCAATTATGTATATTATATTTGTTTTTGTTAAAACGCATGTTTTTATTTGCGCTGCCCTCCATGCTTAGACCACTATCGCTGGAAAGAGAGTGCAGGATCTCGCCAAGGGCCAAGGCGGGATCTGAGGCAAGACCCAATAAATGCGCTATCCGCACTCCTTTCACGCTAGGATCGTTTCCCGCCCAAGCTTTTTCTATAAATAGGGCATCCACCCACCGCATTAACCATCGTCTTCGATAGCTCTTACTCGCCACTTTTTGTTCCTTTGCACCCGCGCTTTTGCTTTTCACTGTTCTTCTAGGCGAGATGTCGGAAGAAGGAAACGGCAGGAACAAGTGTGCGGCTGCATTCGCCGATTATCCCTTTGTGAACTGCAACCTATCCTCGGAGGAATACCATTCTCTAGTCAGCCTCTACATTACGTCAGACTTTACCATGTGACATCCATCAGATGATGAGGCGATTAATCATTTCTCGTCTTTCGAGCTTGCCATTCCCGCCGAGCATTTCGAAGTAGGACTCCGTCTCCCGCTATGGCCTAAAGTCCGTCAGGCTCTTCTCTACTTCGGCGTAGTTCCCGCCCAACTTAACCCAAACTCCATAGCCCTGCTGGTTGCATTTGCCTATTATATGCCGTCAGAGCAGATGGAATTCAGCCTCTCGGTCTTCCGCAAGTTATTCAACTTTCGCGCCAAGAGGGAAGGGATTGCTTTTTTCTCCGATAGCAATCTGAAGGGGAAAGGTCTCGCCAACAAGAACCATAATTGGGTCAAGAATTCATTTTTGTTTCTGCTGACTTCAGCAACCTCCCTCTCTCGCCGATCCAACAAGAGGAATCCACCTACCGTCCTCCCAGTCTCGGCATCCACGAGTCCAATCTCCACCAATTTCTCCAAGGGAAGGACTTTGACGTTATCTTCTTGAGGAGGAACATCGACATGGTTCTGCCAGTTCTCGTCGGGGAAGGTAATGAATGCATTCGCTATTCTAGAGATCATAAGGTCTGAAAAATTTTCTAACTTCTAATGTTCGTGCAGGGGTGCGAGATCTCCCTCTAAACCCTCCATTTGTCGTCAGCTCCGTACCCTCAACGGAGATGGCACGTGCTGAGGCTGCCGCGGAGGCCTATAGGAGCTCTTTGAAGCTACCGCCGAGATCCAACACTAAGAAGTGGAAGCCTAACGCACCGCCATCCCTGCCTCTTTCCAAGAAGTCTTCAACGACCGAGAAGCTCCTCGCTGCCGAGAAGCTGGAAAGTGCCAAGAAGCTGGATAGTGCCGAGAAGCCCCTCGCTGTCGAGAAGTCCCTAGCTGCCGAGGAATCACCCACCACTGATCTAGGCAAGGGTAAGGAGATTGTCGCAGACTCTCCTGTGAACTATGCTGGCGGTGTAGTGAGGAAGAGGGAGAGCGAGATCGGCGGGACGTCGACACAGGCTGAGCCGGAACCCAAGGGCCATAGGAACTTCGGCCTTGGCTAGGGTATGTTTAATGACGGCGGCGATCACCTGTTGGTGTGGGATCAAAACGTCAACATGGCCTCTATCTCCACTATACTCCCCTCCTAGCAAGAGGGCGAGATGGTCTCGGGCCAGGCTTATGCATTGGCCTTTGGTATGTATGGGTGGGATAGTGCCGCCTACTATGACAGGGCTTTGACAAAATTACTCGCCTATGCGAGCTCGAGGGCTCAACTCCGCGCCCTCGAGCTTGCGCATATGACAGTACGCTGCAGCGTCCGCTTTGCGCGACAACTGGCTGATGTTAGCGCAGCGCGATCCACCCTCTACACGGAGGTGGGGTCTTTGAAAGAGGAGCTCGCGACCTCCATGAGGGATCTCACCCTTTGGGAGGCTGGAGTGGTAAATATCTTCTCGCCTGCTGCACACTTACCGTACTTTATTATTTCCCTGACCCCTTGTTATCTTGCAGGTTGTCGCGACTGTCGCCAAAAAGGACGTGCGCATTGCACATCTTGAGGATGAGAACCGGCGCATAAGGCCTCAGAACCAACAGTGGATCGACTCTAAGGCCCCTGCTCCCCTGGGCAATAGGAATAAGGCTCTGATGTATACACAGCACGAGATCGACCTAATGATGCAGGAGTATGCCATCACAGGGGCCAGACACGCGCTCTAGATGATGCAGGAGGCCGGCTTTCTGAACTGCGAGGGCGAGAAGGTGACGGCGAAAATCCTGATGCCAACGCTTTTCCTGCCTGTTCCCGAGCCAGCTGAAAGCGAGGACGATGTTTCTGATGAGAGCGAGCACTAGGCCTCGTGGCCTTGAGGCCCTGGCCCATTTTAATTTTTGTTTCTGTTCTCCCTTTGGGCCCTGCCCCCTTTTGCTAATGTAATAGATTTGATGAATGGAAAACATAGTTATAAGAATTTCATCTTTCTTTTTGGTGTCGAGTGTCATGACGCTTGGAAATGCTTCTGGATCGCGTTTTCGCTTAGACTATAGCTGGGACATCTCGAGGGACCTTAGGATGACTTTCTGCTTAGGATTAAACCTCGTTTCATTCACACCCCCTAGGCTTACGCACTTACAGATTTTCGACCTGTGAGGGCGAACTCTGAGCATCCGCACTTGGCCGTTTATTCCACATCCTCAGGCCCTTTGCCTTACGCCTTTCCTTCAATAGCTATGTGTCGGCCAGATCCTTCATTTAGCAAGATATCCTTATTAGGCGAGGTCCCCTAATTAGGAGAGATCCCCTTGGAACCTTGTCTTTCCTCCCAAGAAGGCCTTGGCTCCAGAATGAGAAAGGATGTCCATCAAGGATCCCGACCCTGCCATCTAGATAAAAGCCTGACAGCGGGAGCATCTCGGGACTTAGCTCTAGAGCGATTATCATGTCCACTGAGGCCCCCTGCCCTGCCAGCTAGATGGAAGCCTGACAGCGGGAGAAGCTCGGGACTTAGCTCCAGAGCATCTATTATGTACACCGAGGGCCCCTGCCCTGCTAGCTAGATGAAAGTCTGACAGCGAGAGCAGCTCGGGACTTAGCTCCAAAGCATCTATCATGTCCACCGAGGGCCCCTGCCATATCAACTAGATGAAAGCCTGACAGCGGGAGCAGCTCGGGACTTAGCTCCAGAGCATCTATCATGTCCACCGAGGGCCCCTGACCTACCAGCTAGATGAAAGCCTGATAGCAGGAGCAGCTCGGGACTTAGCTCCAGAGCATATATCATGTCCATTGAGGGACTCTGTCCTGCCAGCTAGATGAAAGCCTGACAGCATGAACAACTCGGAACTTAGCTCTAGAGCATCTATCATGTCCACCGAGGGCCCCTTCCCTGCCAACTAGATGAAAGCCTGACAGCGGGAGCAGCTCGGGACTTAGCTCCAGAGCATCTATCATGTCCACTAAGGGCCCCTGCCCTGCCAGTTAGAAGAAAGCCTGATAGTGGGAGCAGCTCGGGACTTAGCTCTAGAGCATCTAGCATGTCCATGAGTGCCCCTACCCTGTCAGCTAGATGAAAGCCTGATAGTAAGAGCAACTCGAGACTTAGCCCCAGAGTATATATCATGTCCACTGAGGGCCCCTATCCTGCCAGCTAGAAGAAAACCTGACAGCGAAAGCAGCTCGGGACTTAGCCCCAGAGCATCTATCATGTCCACTGAGGGCCCCTGCCCTGCCAACTAGATGAAAGACTGGCATCGGGAGCAGCTCAGGACTTAGCTCTAGAGCATCTATCATGTCCACCGAGGACACCTACCCAGCCAGCTAGATGAAAGCCTGACAACGGGAGTAGCTCGTGACTTAGATCCAGAGCATCTATCATGTCCACTGAGGGCCCCTGCCCTGCCAGCTAGATGAAAGCCTGACAGCGGGAGTAGCTCGGGACTTAGCTCCAGAGCATCTATCATGTCCATTGAGGGCCCCTACCCTGCTAGCTAGATGAAAGCCAGACAGTGGGAGCAGCTCAGGACTTAGCCCTAGAGCATCTATCATTTCTACCAAGGGCCCCTGCCCTGCCAGCTAGATGAAAGTCTGACAGCGGGAGCAGCTCGGGACTTAGCTCTAGAGCATTTATCATGTCCACCAAGGGCCCGTGCCCTGCCGGCTAGATGAAAGCCTGACAGCAAGAGCAGCTCAGGACTTAGCCCTAGAGCATCTATCATATCCACCGAGGGCCCCTGCCCTGCCTGCTAGATGAAAGCCTGACAGCAGGAGCGGGTCGGGACTTAGCTAAATCTGTCATTCGTTCACGTACACTGCTGCAAAAAGACCAAGAGTACCCAGAAATTTTGTGTACATATATAAAAAAGATAGGGTGTAACGTACATGGTTCATGGGTGATCCTCCACTTGGTGGAAGTCGTGGTAAGGTATCTCCACCCTACCTCCCTGTCATCTCCTCTGGTGGCCTCTCCTCCTCCTTTCCTGGACTATCGCCATAGCCTAGTGCTGTTCGGGGAGAGGAGGCCTCTGGCCCTGCCTCCCGCCTAAATGGTGGAACTGACCCTGGCCCCCCTGGTGGTTGTCCCCTCCATGGAAACCTCTCTGTTGGCCCTGATCTTGCCACTCCCGCCTCCAGCCGAGCCGATTGTTTGGTTCCTGGCTCCCTTACCTTGACTGTTGTTCCCGATGTCGGGGTTCAACTCTCCTTACTTCCAGACCTCGGCCTCCTCCTGACCCCTTCTCCTCCCCAGTAGCCTACCTTGCCAACTTCTTTGCGAACTCGGGGTTTGATGCCTCCCTGTCGACTTCCCTCGCCTCCCTCTCCATCAGCTCCTTGTAGGAGAGAGGTGGTACCCTCTTCAGTTCCATCCTGAAGAAACCTTGTTGTAGCCCCAAGGGGAAGGCCATCATCAGGGTGTGCCCCGACATCTCCTGGACCTGGGCGACCTCTTCCTGGAACCGGATGACGTAACTCCCCAAGGTCTTGTTTCACCCCCTGCTTGATGTGGAACATGGACTCCGACTGCTTCTTCCTCTTCTTGGAAGTAGTGAACCTCAACATGAACCCCCGACGCAAGTCCACGAAGCAGTAGATTGAGTTGGCCGGTAGCTGGTGGAACCACTCCCTCGCCTTTTCCTTGAGGGTGATGGCAAAGAGTCTGCACTTGAAGGCATCCAACATCTGCCTTATTGACACCATATTCTCGAACCATTGGATGTACTGGACCGGGTCATCCTTCCCGGTGTAGTAGGACATCTCTAGCTCCCTGAACCCCTCTGGAACTGGAGCTGAAGAAAGCAACTCGTTAAAAGGGCTGCCTCCCCATGCTGGACAAGCCGGAGGGTCTCGCACTCCCACCTCGCCGAACCGGCCTCCACTCGTCGAGCTGGGGAAGAGCACTTGCCCAGGGAGATCTCGCCCACTCCCTTCCGCCGCTACCTCCTTCTCGGCTCACCTGCCGGGAGCGTCCTTGCCAAGTGCTGGGGCGACGAGTACTGGGGCTGCCGGTGTCGAGCACTCGGCATGCACGTCGAGTACGAACTTAAAGAGGTCAAGCACCTCCTGCCTGAACTCCTCGAACATCCCTATCGTGGCGAGAGGGGGAGGGGGGGCGATTCGGCCCTGTCCGGACCTTGTCTTTCTCCTTTTGTCATCGGGCCTGCTAAAGGTTTTCTATGTTGACCACTCTACACACTCACTGCACCAAAATGTTGAAACTAAGAACTCGGTCTCTTGTGGAGTTCACCCTTGGGGAAGGGGTGATCACACACCTACTACTCTCTCGCGGGCCAAACAACTAAGGAGAAAGAACTAGGAATAGACCCAAGGACTCGGTGTGGAGATCCCACCACACACCCGGAATATCTTAGAGCGCTTCCCCTCCCTAGCCAAGTGCCGAGCTAAGGATACCTTAGAAAGCGCAAGAAGATCGGGGCACAAGTAAGCATGCCTTCTGAGGTACCCCATTGGGTCTATTTATAGATTTCTAAAAACGGCCTATAAATAGCCAACCTCCGCTATTCTGAACATCTATGTGCAGCCCAGGTTGGCCTACCAACAACGTAACTCCGCTGTTTTGAAAGGCTATGGGTAGACCAACAGGGGTAAAATGGTAAAAACACCTCATAAAACAGTTGGGCGAGTGGCCCTCTGAAACCTCCACTCGCCTAGGGCGGCGAGTGCTCGATGGAGCTGACACTTGCCGCCTCCTTTCTTTCCTGGGGTGGTGAGTGCGGGCCAGTAGTGTGGAGCACTCGCCAATAGGTGCCAGTGCTTTGTAGGCTAGACACCCGCCGCCTCCCCAGCACCCCACTCGCCATCTGGGATTTTTGGACTCAAAAGTATTAAGCCTGTCCGGGGAACCCACTCAGCGAATAGGGGGTTGTACATAATACACATATACATATAAAGTTCATACTTGCAATGAAAAAAGCTCAGAATAAAGTTCATACTTGCAATGTAAAAAATCTCAAAAGACGATACATTTCAAAATAATATCAGAAGAGCATTTCGCAATGAAAAAAATTCATGAACACGCAAGATATATATAACAGCAGTATTGATTACATATATGAATTCAAACAATTAAAAACTGCAAAAACGCAAAAAAAAATTGTAATAATCTCGCATTTGAATTCATATCAAAATATTGACATCTCCTTCTTATGCAGCAATAGATTACATTCAGTGGTCTTGAGAGATTTTGTTTCAATCAAAGATGTAAAGATAAAAAATCAATAAATAACAGTTTTGTAATGTGTTAAAACAATAATATTTAAATCATAACATATATTCTTTGTTAGGTGTTACCTCCTTATCATATCGAAAACAAAATTTCACTCTTCTCTCGCATTCAAGCCTCTTGGCACGAAATTGGTCTTCGTAAAGTATGAAGCTTTTACGTTGGACCGGGTCACCCCTGTTTGGCAATGACGGCGCCACCTCAGATTGATTTTGGGTTGTCATCTACATGTGTTTGAAATGAAGTACAGATCCAAATTAGAGCATTAGATCAAAATTAAGTCTGAATTTGATCAAAATTAGCTTTTGGTGTAAAACAAAAAATATTTATCAAAACTGATTAAACATTTCAAAGACTTGAGAAAAACAGGCAATATCTTTCAAAACAGTTAATCTTCAGTTCTTGTCGAAAACTTCATAATACGATGAGAATTTTACTAATCATCAAAAATGACAATAATACAATGATAATAAGATACTTTGACATTCAATTTGTATTACAGCCGCATTGGAAGTCATTTCACAATCAACACCGATCATGACCGTCTATTCTGCATAAAAAAGATTTAATTTAGCGGTTGATTGGAGTAGGTGTAGTGTTGTGAAAATAATGAGCAAATGACCTACCTTGATGATACGTTGTATGTTGCTGTCTAAGTTGTGCAAATTTTTTTTTGTAAATAACGTTCATTGCGTAAATGCCTTCATGACCAGTTATCCTGCCATTCTTTATCAAAAATTTTGTTTTTTCACTTGAAACACCTCGCGATAAAGCTACGTACAACTGGTCATGACTGAACACATTATTTGACATATATATTCCAACATTTATGATTGTTTGACCTTGAGATTTATTAATCGTCAGTGCGAAGCTTAGCCTCAATGGAGACTGTTTGTGCGTTAATTGAAATGACAGTCTAATATCTTCAGCTGTCTTCAATGGTATCCGTGGCAAGAAGACCAAGTTTCTTTGAAAGTGGTCTTTTAAAATCTCTGCTTCTATTACATTTTTCGCAAACCGACGATAAATAAGTCTTGTTCCATTACATAGAACTATCTTTGAGTCAATATTTCTGATTAACAAGATAGGAGCTCCGATTTTTAACTTTAACTTATGAGGCGGCAAGTACAGTGTCAATGAATTTAGAAATTCAGGTTGATTCAAACTTCTCCTATCATCAGCGACAGAATCATAAGAGTAGTATATAACTTTTTTGTCGGGGAATTGCAGAATAGTGGTGTTGTTCAACATATTTGCATGCTCATTTAGCGGTGTTAATAAAGTTCTGTCTCAAATATAATTTTTATCGCTAACGTGCAACCCTAAATTTGGGAACGTAACATCTATTAAATCATTAATAGATTTCTCACATTCCCATGACATTCTCATTGGATTGGGGATCCTAATCATATCATCTTGAATAGTCATCTCCAATTCATTTCCAACTCGAAGGAGATATTCAGAGAAGTTGTTATCATTTTTGGCTCGCATATTTTCTGTTATAGTTAATATCTTGACATAACTCCATAAATCTAATTGAACGATGCTTGCATTAATTATCTGTGCTCTTGTTCCATTGATAACCATCGGTAGTACCTGACGAAAATCTCCTCCCATAATTATAATTTTCCCTCCGAATGGCTTGTCTACATCAGTAACATCATGAAACGAACGATCAACTGTCTCGAATGTCTTTTTATCAGCCATGGGTGCTTCATCCCAAATTATGGCCTTTTATTGTCTGATTACTTCTACGAAATCTGACTGTTTCTCAAAATAGCAAAATGATTTGTAATACAATTTAATTCATGTTTGTAATTTTGAATGTGCAGTCCGACCTTTCGATAAAAGGGTAACAACAATACCAGAAGTAGCTGTAGCTATATTGACGCATCCTATTTTTTCTAAAAGTGGCAAGAATTGCACGATACAGATATGTTTTTCCAGTTCCACCAGGTCCATCAACAAAAAAACACTCATGTGCTTTGTTCTTTATAGGCTCGCTGATCACATTGTAAGCATGTAATTGACCTTTATTGAGTAACGTAACTGCGTTAAGATCATCCTGTGTAATAGATATTGATAATTCATCTTCTATAAGACCGGATAGGTTATTATAATCATTGAATGATTCATTGATGGGTGGTAAATCGAACTTTTTAATAGAGCGTTTATATTTCTTCAGGATATCATTGAGGCTATGAAGTAGTTTATTCATAATGTACAACTCGTTGGTCGTGCTAGAACTTGGATAATCTTCGATCATGTTTGTATAATTTTTGGTGGCTGGAGAGCCGGCCGCCGCTGGCCGCCCCGCTGTCAAGCGCAAAGCCCACACGCATATATATGTAATATACACGGGCCGCGTATAAACAGTGTTGCCTGTCGCTGTCGCCGAAACATGTCATCTCCTTCCACTGTCTGGAATCGAGCCAGATCGACACTAATGCGTCTCTGTGTCATACGTCATAGGGAGCCATTACTCCCCTCATAGTCCATCTTGGAAATGCTTCTCACATGATTCTAGATGCCAGATTCAGTTAGAAAGAAGGTATGGTGATGAATTCTCTATTGGGTTCCTATTTTTCCTTTTATTTTCATTCCCGATCAAGAACGGAGATTCTGGAATTAATTGAGGCTCTGTTTGGTTGGGCTGTTGCTGATGGAAAGCTGCTGATGTCCCAACTTTTCCGCCTGATAGAAAAATTGCTGATTTCTGGAAAACAGAGTTTTGTTAAAAAACTGTATTCGGGTACCTCAATACAGAGTTTACAAAATGAAGTTGGGTTCAAAAAGTTGTTTGCCCGATACGCGCGGAAAATGAAGTTTTTTCGCGAATAATATAGGTTTTTTTCAAATATAACACAAAATAAAATCCATTCATTCTAACAGTTAAGGGTGGTGTTGAAAAGGAAGCCACTAACTCAGTGCTTCAGCAAGTTTGAATGCACACCAATACTATGTGCATAAAAATGGTCGGCCATCAAGCTGGAATTTTATGTGCAAATTGAAAATCACTCTCATTAAAAACTAATCATGATTTGGGCATTCACTGCAATGGGTAGATTGCATTCATAATAGATTGAAATATTTCCAATACTATGTGCAGGCAGGGCCATTGAACGATAATAACAGAACTTATATGTCACACCAATACCATGTCTCTCGCACTCATTGTATAAAATAACAGTAAAAAACTATCTCTAAACATTCACCTAAAATATACAAAAAGTTTAATCAAAATCTGTGAACCAAATAAAGTAATAGTTCACACTAACTAAAATGAAAACAATAACGGCCGGTGGCCATCGATAACGGGCAGCGACGGTGGGAGGTGTGGCAAAGATTGCGAGCAAATTCTTACGGGCAATTCGCATACGAGATTCGTGAAGAAGACAATGAGGATGGCGAAACTTCCTTCTGAGAATCGATCGTGAGAGAGGATGAGCGGAGACGTTTCGTTCGCTTGATTTGAAATATGCGGAAAATGGCGACACCTGGAGCAGTGGAGGAGGGAGAAACGGCGGGGGGAGTCGTGACCCTAAATTGGAGAAACGAAGGAGCTCTGCTTAATCGGTAGCAAAGAAGAAGAAGATGAATCCGGCGAGGATTGTGTGATCTGGAAGGAAGAATCTGGCTTCGGGAGCGCGCGGAAGGGTTCCTGAAATCGGGAGATCGGGTGGCGACCGAGAGGCCGGCGGCACGCGGTTGAGGAGCAGTTGCGACGGACGGGCAAAAGGGTGAGGACACCAGAGGAGCGGCTGGGTTGTCCGCAAGAAAATCCGCGGCTGGAATAAGAAGAGAACGGCGGTATTTACCGACCAGAGTGCTTTGAGTATAATTCCGCGGCTGGAATAAGAAAGAACGGTGGTGTTACCGACCAGAGTTTTGCGTATAAGTGCAAACAAACACTGCTTATAACAAAAACTTTAGTTGGGTGCAAACGTACCGGTTTAGAATCAGCCCAACCAAACGCTCTAGTTGTGAATATTCCCAACGTTCCGCCTTAATTTTTCTCTTTTATAATTCGTATTCCGGTTACCGGTTGGGTTCCGGTGCCCGTACGCGCGGAGAAGGAATTTTTTCGCGATATTAGGTTTTACACCCGTTCATTTAAATCGTCGCGCTGCCGCTCCCGTGCCGCTGTCGATCCCGCTGCGGATCCCGCTCCGGTTGCCGATCCTTCTCTTCTTCCTGCTCGTAAGTTCTTCTTCTTCCTCTTCCTCTTTGTCCTCTTCTTGTCCTTCTTCCTCCTCTTCTTTCCTCTTCTTCCTCTTCTTCCTCCTTTTCTTCTCCTGCCGATCCTTCTTCTACTGCTACCGATTCTTCTTCTCCTTATACCTATCATTCTCTTCTTCCTGCTGGATGATTTACATTTGTATGGTGTGTATCTGCGTGTGCAAGTGTGTGTATTGTATTTTTTTATAGGGTAAATATGCCCTTATTGCTACATTTGTGATATGTTGAATCTCTATTATGCATCAATTTGGCCATAATGAACCGAATTTAGAGAATACTGATGATACTTTTGCAATTTAGAAGTAATCTTGTTTTGATGTTTAATTGTTAAGATTTATTTGGTACAATTGGGCTGAGAAAATAAAGTTTCCAACTGGTGTATTGGAGTATGGGTTGATCCATAAGTTAATTTATATATTCTTGATGTTGTAGTGAAATTAATCTTGCTTTCTTGCTAAATGGAGATTCAATCTATTAACATATACTAGCAAATTCCGCTTATTGAAAAGTTTAGTAGAAAAGTTAAACTAGACGAAACCCCAAGTGATATATGCACGAGCTTCCCACATTTTCCATATAGGCCCATATAACAACATTGTTTATGTTTAAGCCTCAAATATCAAAGGTTTATCAATTGTTTATTTACATATATATATTTATTATCTTTAATACAACGTATCCCGACGTACACGTAGCCTTGTTTTTTTAATTTTGCCGTACCTACCTGGTACCCGTACCCGTACCAGTGTTTCCTAGAACTAATCTTTTTTTGATAGCAAATAATTGATGTTTATAAATTTTATAGTGTTCAAAACTTCTGCTCTATAGTTTTTTTTCTTTGAAAATTGTTTTTGTTTGTTTGTTATTTTGCAGTTAAATAGTTTCCATCATAAAAATCTTGGGTGTCAATAGACTAAGTGTATATGTTAGCAAATTTCTATCATCCCTAAGCCAAAATGTGATGACCAGTTGCACCAGCACAAGTACATACGTCCCCATGTTGATTAAGATTATGGGTCTTTGGGAGTGTGATTTGCATGGGTTTTATTTCCTTATAGTTAACTAAACATGGGGTTTTGAAGCTGCCGCTGCGGATAGAGAGACTTTCGTCGAGGATGGAGATGATTTTGGGGCTTGCTATCACAGAGGAAGCTTTTGTCGAGAGGAAAGGGAACTTGCCCTTGTCTACTTCGTAAGAGAGCATTGATGCCTCTCTCCTCCACGCCTGCGCCAACATAGATCCCCTACACTACGACATCACTGTTTCTCTCCTCACCTTTTCTTATTCTTGCATCGGAAATGAAATTCCATGCATATCCTTCTGCCTGTGCCTACAGTCGTTTCCTACCGCCGAATATTGTTGTCGTTGCCTTTCGCAGATGAATGATGCTGATTTCTTCCGCCGATAATTACCATGGTTAATTCTTACATTAAATTAGAAGCTCATTCACATATATTCTTTTGATTTCTACTTCAGAAGAATTCACGTTCAGAGGCTTTTATTTTTTAAGATTGAATCAGATAGTTTTGATTTTAAGTAGATCTGTTGAATTATAAAACCATAGTTTTGGTAAGAAATAAACATGCTGGTTTTTAAATATAGAATGGTTAAAATATATCTGTTAATTATAATGATTATTTCTTACTTCAGAGGAATTCAAATTTTTATTTTGATTGGTGAGAATAGACCTGCTGATTTTGAAATATAAAACGGTGAAAATGTTCATAAAATGATTAAAAATTTGATCCTCTTAATCATGATTAATTGTAGAACCGGTCATACCACATGCTTCTCAAATGCCTAAGAGGGAGAATGTTTCTATAGTATATTATAAAACAATATGAATATTTGTCGGTTCATTAAACAGTTGGACTAACGAAATTTATTTTTCAGACCCGCCCGACCAACCCTTCTCCGACCACAACTTCATCTCATACGCCTAAGAGAGAGAAAGTTTTTATACTATATTATCAAACAATATGCATATTTCTCGCTAATGTTGTCGGTTTATTCTCAACCTTACAAAATTTCTCCTCCTTAAACAGTTGGGCTAGCGGGATTTATTTGCCTGCCCAACCCTTCTCCGACCGCGACTTCATCTCCTTAGGACGCGAATCCCTCTCTCGACGCTCCCACGAACCCTCCAGCCTTCACCTCGCCTGCAATCGATGCTTGGTTCCACCATCTGAATCCGTCGTGTGACACCGCCTCCGTCTGCACTCGAAGCTGCCGCCGCTTCCTGCAAACAACTCCTGCCGCCGACTTCTACTTCTAGACATATCTCTTGGATATTCCCCTCTTCTCCATATAACTCTTGGAAATTTTATCAAAACACCTAATAACCTATTTTAATTTCAGATGTGTTCTGATCTCATTATTAAATTTATTTATGTAATTATGTTAAGTTTGTTTATCTCAAGTATTTTGATAGTGCCATGCACCATACTTTGTAGAGCACAAATAGTCCTTAGCTTGCCCAAGATTATTGTAATAGTGGGTGTAATTTAGTTAAGCTCATCCCGATATCTTAATTCTATTATCGGACTCTGTCTTCATTCAAAGTCCTCTAGGAAGATTGCCCATAAGTTGTGCTAACTCAATTTGTTCTCTAGAGTTCTTTGGTTTACTGGCTTAAGCTGGAGGATTAAGATGTTTGATGAAATTCACTGCCAGTAGCACTCAGATAAAAGATACAATAAAGCTTGAACTACAAACCATCACAACTCTCTTTTCAGTGTGCTACAAAGCATCATATTCTTAAGTTCTTGATTTTATGAAGACTTTTTTAAATTGCACTCGGTCCACTATTTCTCTATGGGGTACCTTTATCTCGAGTGTTATATCATGAGTTGATTAGGCTTGAAACTTTTTGGCATGTTCTCATTTTAATGAGGTACAATGCTGCTCCACTTGTCACACCAGGCTGCATGCTTATCTTTTAACAAAGTAGAATCTGTGTGCCTCCAATTCAAACTCTTTAACTATTTATCTTAAGTTTGTATGGATTACACTACCAAATGAGAATATGTGTAACCCGCTTGCCCGCGGGAGCATACTGCAAGAGAGCATCGAGTGAAGCCTCCCCATTTCATCCTCCGCCCAAATCAAACTCGAGAATCTCGCTAAACTACTGATCTTCCTGCAACCAATGCAAATCCATATTTCCCTTCATCGCTTGCCCTCGTCACATAATCTTGTCGAATGATGCCACACGTCGAATGTTTGTCGAATCTCCTTGCAACCAAAAGCGAAGCCTTACTTCCTGTCATTACATGTCCTCGCCACATAATTCTGCCGTCGAATGATGCCGCCCGACGAATGTTGCCGCCCGACGCATGTTGCGGCCTGCCGACTGATGCGGCCCGCCGACTGATGCCATCCACCAACCGATGCTGCCCACCAAATATTGTTGTTCGCCGAATGCTCGCTGCACGGGGGAACTCGTGCACTGTCACTCGTATATATAATGCCAATACTAATTCCTTTGTGCATTGTCACTCGTATAGATAATGCCAATAATAAGATTTTTGATAATCATTACTATTCACAATATAATGAGGATTATTTATTAGTTTATTGGAAAATATTTTTTAACTTTGTTAAAAAAGTAGTTCACTAATAAAATGCTAGCTAAATGATTTTTTCTGCCTTAGATGTGTATATTATTATCTCTCGAAATTTAAGTTTTATCTTGACTTACATTGAATGCGTTTGAATTGTCTTTTGCAGGTTCTCAGTGTTCTTTGTTCTCAATCCTCTATTATGGCAACTCGTAAGTTTTCATATGCTTTATACATCTATCCTTTCTGGTTTTGCAAATGATAATATTTTTTTTCTTTTTACTTAGAGTTTATTATTTTTGAGACATTTAATAATTTGAGTTAGGGTTGTGGCTACAAGAATGCAAAATTGCATGCCACCAATTTTTTAAATACAGGTGTAGTTCGTGAACCACATCATATTGCACATGTTGTAGAGATTTATAAGTGAAAGTCAAATGATTTTTGAAATGAATTACTCCACAAGTTTGTGGGGTAAATACATAAATCTTGTCTTATGTGTCACAAAAATGTTTCACTTACAAGTTATTTGAGTATGAACCAAATCAGTTAAATTTGGCCAGTCAAATTTAATGGGTGGACTAATATATCATGTGGACCTTTAGAAAATTAGTAAACTAGAACCATGTCTTATTATGATGAATGCTTATTCATTGTGTGTTTGAAAGAAAGTAGCTTCATTTTATTTATTTAGAACAACAACATCACTCAAGTGTTCGTAGCTTCATTTTTTTTATTTAGAACAACAACATCACTCAAGTCTTCATCCCACTATAATGGGGTCGGCTATATGGATCTTGTCTCCATTGTGCCCTATCTTTAGTCATAACCTCACTAATGCCCGAAGAAGTTGTCTAAAAAATGAAGCTCTTTCTCGTACTTTTTTCCTTATTCGCCTCAATATTGTAAACTTATATAGTTGAAAACATGTAAGATCTTTGACATTGACTGTGAAAATTTTCATCCCAATCTAATATGATTTAAATATTTAGACTTCGAGGATCTGTTTAGGAGAATAGTCTAAAGAGGTTTTGTTTGTGAATGCAGTTATAAAAAGTACAGGTAGCATTTTGATTGGTGTGGTCACATTATTTTTCATAAATGATGTTTTAGGCTGACACACTAACTTCAATCATGTATATGTGGTCAAGCTTTAATGGTCATGAATTCCTAGACTCCATAAATAGAAATTTGGGAGAAAAAAGTTATGATTATTTCAAACGTTAGGTTAACCACCAACATTTAGTTTACTAACACAATTTCACACCGCCACCCCTCAAACACAACCATCCCAAACAAATCGTAAGCTAAGATAGTCTGAGCCTTTACCTCACAAACAAGTTAAACTGCCAACCTATTGTTATGCCCCCACACCCGCTTGGGTTCTCGGGACATAAATACTCGCGGCGGACCAAGGAGCGCGCGCAAGACAACGGGGCTGAACCATCCTGTTCAGCCCCCACTCATTAAATCAGCCAGAAGGGGGGGCTGAACCACTCCGGTTCAGCCCCACTTGGGGTGGCCGGCCGGCCCCCTCCTTTCCCCGGGTATTTATAGCCCGGGGCTGCTTTTGGGAGGATCATTGAAGACATATCAGGTTTCTTTCCTCTCTTTCCCTCTACCCTAACCCTAGTCTCCCCTTCCTCTCTAGTCTCTTTTTTATCTCTCTTCTTCTTGCACGTTTATATCATTTGGTATCAGATCATCCTTCCTGCGACCATGGTGACACGCTCGGAGGCGGAGACCGCACGATTGGCTACCCTAGAGGAGAACTACGTAGGGTTGGCGGATTCGGTGGCGGCCATGGAAGGCCGCTTGAACACGTCCCTAAAAAACATGGAGGAACGCATGGATGGACGTATGGAGGAGATCAAGGCGCTGTTGATGCAATCGTTGAAGGGCAAGGCGGTTCAAGGCAGCGATTCTGAAACCGAGGCGCCACAAAATGTTCCACCGACTGTCAACGGAGGATCGGCGGGGTCGGGACATTTCGGTCCCGGCGGAATCGGGACCGATCCGGGCCGCACGGAGCCAGCGGGCGCCGGATCGGCCCCCGCTTGGATCGGGGCGCGGCACAGCCACCCTGGCTGGTCGACAGCGACCGAAGTGGCCGGTGGTGGCCGCCCAGGGGGTGCCTACCCCGTCCGCCAACCTGCGGCCTGGGCCGGCCAGCAAACGCCGCATCCGTGCGTGCAGGCCGGGAGCGGGGCAGGCGGACCTTCCGCCGCCCAGGAAGGGACCGCGGCTGACCTATGGAGGACCCGGGACGCCCCAGCAGCTCCCTGGAGACCACCAGGGGCTGTTGACGCCAATTTCGGAGGGAGAACAGGGTCTTCTACCGACGCCGCAACACGTGGGAGGGCCGATGAGGTTTGGGAACGCGGCCCGAGCAGCTACGCCGACAGGGATTTCAAGGCGGGGGACAGCAATGGGGCGGCGGCCAAGGGGGAGCGAATTTCCATGACCCTTTCGGCCGACCACAGCACGGACCGGAGTTCAACGGGAGACATGGGGATATGCAACAACGGCCCTACATGCCCCCAATGAGAACTCGCATGAATTTCCCTAAGTTCCGCGGCGGGGATGCCTTGGAATGGGTGCAAAAGGCGGAGTTATTTTTCACTTATCAAGAGATACCGAATGATCAGTGGGTGCAGCTGGCTTCTTTCCATCTGGAAGAGGACGCATATCAGTGGGCTCAGTGGTTCATACGGGCCTACGGATACGCAACATGGGCGAATTTTGTGGAAGGGTTCGTGGCACGTTTTGGGCCGTTGGAGTACGAGGATGTGGAGGCCACGCTACAGAAACTCCGTCAGAAGGGCACAGTGATGGAATATCGAGCGGACTTCGAGAAGCTAGCAAATCGGGTTAATTGGGAGGAGAAGACGCTCCTCAGTTGTTTCATATCCGGCCTGCGGGACCATTTGAGGGATGAGGTCCATGCGTATATGCCACGCAGTCTAATCCATGTCATCAGTCTGGCCCGCATACAGGAGGAGCGCTTCAGCCGTCAGAGAAATCGGGCCCCACCAAGGGTCCCGCCCGCCCCAGCAACAGGCAGAAGGGAGCAGGCACCGGCAGCCCGGCCGACAGTGACGCGGCTTACTTGGCCTGAACTGCAGGCCAGGAAGGAGAAAGGATTGTGTTTTAACTGCGACGAGCAATACGCACCGGGGCATCGATGCCAAAAGGTGCAGGTCTTCATGCTGCGTGGGGAGGACGAGGAGGAGGACTACCCGAGCCTCGAGGCCGAGGAGGAGTTGGATCTGGCTGAGTTTGGCGTTTCGATTCAGGTCATGGAGGGATGTGTGGCACCCACCACTATGCGGATCAAGGGAAGGATTGGCAAGGAAAGGGTCACCATTCTCATTGATAGTGGGAGCACCCACAATTTCATCAACCCTGAGGTGGCGCTGAAGACAGGACACCCCGTTGACAGGAACGCGGCGTTCCAGGTGTTGGTCGCGGATGGAAGCAAACTGCGGTGCGAAGGGGCACTGAAGGGCGTGGAGATACATCTTACAGGATATGTGTGTCGCACCGACGTCTACCTCCTTCTGATTAAAGGGTCTGATATGGTACTTGGGGTACAGTGGCTCCGCCAACTGAGGCGGGTGACCACGGACTTGGACCGCATGACACTGGAGTTCACGCAGCAGGGGACGGATTACTGTTTGCACGGTATCCGATCCGCCCCTCTCAAGGAGATCTCCCTACGGAGCCTGCAGAGACTGGAGGAGCAGGATAGTATGATGGCCATGATACTAGGGGTGGCGGCAGAGGGGGCCGACACGCAGGCGGCGTTGGACCCGATACAACTTCTTTTAGCTCAGTTCGAGGACGTCTTTCAGGAGCCGCACACTCTGTCTCCATCGTGTTTCCGTTATCACCGGATACAGCTGAAGACAGGGACGGACCCTACCAATATCCGTCCCTACCGCTACCTGTATGTTCAGAAGGCAGAGATCGAGCGCAGCGTACGGGAGATGCTAGCGACAGGCATTATTCGGCCCAGCACCAGCGCGTTCTCTTCTCCGATCATCTTGGTCAAGAAGAAGGACGGCTCCTGGCGATTCTGCGTCGATTACCGGGGGTTGAATAGCTCCACCATCAAGGACAAGTTTCCCATTCCTATGATTGAGGAGTTGCTGGATGAGCTGCATGGAGCGAGTCTGTTCACCAAACTGGACCTCCGGTCCGGTTATCATCAAATTCGGATGAAGGAAGAGGATGTCCACAAAACGGCGTTCCGCACCCACGACGGTCACTACGAGTTCTTGGTGATGCCGTTCGGGTTGGCCAACGCTCCCTCCACCCCAGGCTGTGATGAACGAGATCTTTCGACCACTTCTTCGCCGGTATGTCCTGGTATTTTTTGATGATATACTAATGTATAACAGGGCTTGAGACGACCATTTGGAGCACGTGCGACATGTCCTCACCATACTGCGGGAGCACCAGCTATTCGCCAAAAAGTCCAAGTGTTCTTTCGGACAGAGTCAGGTCGAGTATCTGGGGCACCTTGTGTCCCCCCGGGGGGTCCAGGCAGACCCACAGAAGATTGCGAGTATGGTGTCATGGCCCCAGCCCACGACGGTGCGAGCCTTGCGTGGCTTCCTCGGGCTGACGGGGTACTACCGCCGTTTTGTAAAGGACTACGGCAAGATTGCTCAACCTCTGACACAGCTGTTGCAGAAGGATGCGTTCCAGTGGATCATCGAGGCGGATGAGGCCTTCTGGGCTTTAAAGCAGGCCATGACCACTATACCGGTGTTGGCGCTGCCGGATTTTAGCAAGGAATTTGTGGTGGAGACTGATGCTTCGGGCGTCGGCCTCGGGGCAGTCTTGATGCAGGAGGGCCGCCCGCTCGCTTACTTCAGCAAGGCCTTGGCCCCACGGACGTTGGGGCTTTCAACGTACGAGAAGGAGATGTTGACAATTATACATGCGGTCGAGATGTGGCGACCCTATCTTCTGGGACAGCACTTCCAGGTCCGTACGGATCACCAAAGCTTGAAGCACTTCTTTGAGCAGCGCTTGGCGTCTCCACTGTAGCAGAAGTGGTTGACCAAGTTGATGGGGTATAATTACGAGATTGTGTACAAGCAGGGCAGAGAGAATGTGGTCGCCGACGCACTCTCCCGCCTACCTGAGAGCTCTCTCTCTCATGTGTCGGGGCCGGTGATCACCACCTTGAACGAGATACAGGCAACAGTACTCCAGGACCCCGAGCTACGCACCATTATCGAGGCACTACAACAGGGTCAAGCGACGGAGCCGGGCTACCATCTTCAGGGCCAGCGGCTGTACTTCCAGGGCATAGTAGTCATTCCCTCCGCGTCGCCATGGCGGACGGCGATGATGCAGGAGTTTCACGCTTCACCCACAGGCGGCCACGCAGGGATTCTACGGACACTTTAGCGGCTCCGAGCAAATGTCTTCTGGAAGGGGATGCGTCGCGATGTCCAGCAATTTGTACGGGAGTGTGAGATTTGCCAGCGGCAGAAGTACGAGACCACATCACTGGCTGGGCTTCTTACACCGCTCGAGATCCCGCACCAGGTGTGGGACACCATTTCCATGGATTTCATTGACGGGTTGCCCAAGTCCCAAGGCAAGTCCGTCATCCTGGTGGTGGTAGACAAACTTTCCAAGTATGGTCATTTCCTACCATTGAGTCATCCGTACACGGGGGAGACAGTTGCATAGTTATTTGCGCGGGAGATTGTGCGCCTCCATGGCCTTCCACGTTCCATCATTTCCGACATGGATCCGGTCTTTATCAGCAGTTTTTGGAGGGAGCTCTTTCGGCTCCAAGGCACTACGCTACGTATGAGCACAGCCCACCATCCCCAGACGGACGGACAGACAGAGGTCCTCCACAGGGGGGTGGAGACCTACTTACGATGTTTTGTGATGGACGAGCCCCGCACGTGGAACCGTTGGTTGCATTGGGCGGAGTACTGCTACAACACGTCCTTCCACACAGCCAGCAAGATCACCCCCTTCGAGGTGGTATACGGTCGCCCTCCCCCTACTTTGAGTTCTTATGAGCCCTCCGGCACCGCTCTCCCAGCCGTGGAGCGGACACTTCAGGACCGGGATCGCGCTTTAGCCTTACTTCGGGACAATCTGCGGGTCGCTCAGGACCGCATGAAGGCACAGGCAGACAAGCACTGTACAGAGCGGGAGTTCGCAGTGGGCGATGAGGTTTTCCTCAAGCTCCAACCTTACCGCCAGCTGTCAGTTTCTCGGAGGATGAATCAGAAACTCGCCCCACGTTACTACGGGCCATCCCGCATTCTGCGTCGTGTGGGCCCAGTGGCCTACACCTTGGATCTTCCAGCGGGGTCCCGCATCCACCCGACATTCCATGTCTCTGTTTTGAAGAAAAAGCTCGGGGCTTCCGTTCGGGCCAGCCCTTTCCTTCCCGAGGCGGCCAGCACGGGTGAGTTACGACCGACACCAGAGGCCATTTTGCTTACCAAATGGAAGAAGTCGGGCACGGAATATCGACCAGCGGTGCTCGTCAAATGGCAGCAGCTGGACGCAGGGCACAACTCATGGGTTGACTTGTTGGAGTTCCGCGAGCGGGTTCCGGACTTCCACCTTGAGGACAAGTTGGTGCTTGATGGGGAGGGGAATGTTATGCCCCCACACCCGCTTGGGTTCTCGGGACATAAATACTCGCGGCGGACCAAGGAGCGTGCGCAAGACAACGGTGCTGAACCATCCGGTTCAGCCCCCACTCATTAAATCAACCAGAAGGGGGGGCTGAACCACTCCGGTTTAGCCCCACTTGGGGGGGCCGGCCGGCCCACTCCTTTCCCCGGGTATTTATAGCTCGGGGCTGCTTTGGGGAGGATCATTGAAAACATATCAGGTTTCTTTTCTCTCTTTCCCTCTACCCTAATCCTAGTCTCCCCTTTCTCTCAATTCTCTCTATTATCTCTCCTCTTCTTGCACGTTCATATCGCCTATCTATACATAAGATATATTATTCAATGTTATTGTTGAATTGTCCTTAGTTTGGTTGTATCAAGGATTTGCCTATACACTTATAATGTTTCTAATATATGCATATCGTATGAACGTCAGGTCATCAGTATGAATGCTGTGTTGATATCGGTCATTTTTCCATGCTTACAAATGCCTATTGCTTGGTTACTAATGAAGCATCAGAGAACTTCTACAGGTTTGTTCCTTGAGTATTCATTCTTCTTTCTATTTTTATACTTACCCAAAACCTCCTTTTACTTGCAATGTGGATGTTGATCATATGAATGACTTGTTAGTGTGTTCGAAAGTAAGCTTCCCGGTGATTTTCCTGTGGTGAAAACCTCTCTTGCAAACACTAGAATAATAATTGGTCTTCTGTGTGCGGGTAAGATTTAGGGCCCTAAATCTCTACATGCTTTTATGTGTTGTTCATTCATTCCATTTCTTTTCAATAGGGAATAAGAATGGGCTTCTTGTGCCTCAGTGCACCAATGATCAAGGTAAACTTTTCTTTTTAGTCAATTATTATTGCTAGATAATAGATTATCTTAGTCAAATTTTTGCGCAGTGTTTGGCAAAACTTGAGATTCCATACATGTATTATTTAAAAAAAAATACATCTTTATATATTCATCTGCTATTTAAAAATAAAAACTCATTTAGAATTAAATTAAAAAGAATATTCAGGTAAAAAATTGGCATTCATAAAAGGTGTGATACTGCTGCTGCAAATTATGTTCCGAGAGGCTTCTAATTATATAACAACACGCATTTCTCATATTAACATCACCCTAATATTTACGAGCATGTATGTCATTAATATCAATCCCAATACCCTGTGCGAAATGAAAATAAACTTGTTTTTACAGCTCAACCTAAAAGGCAGAAAATAATTATATTTTATTATTTTAACTGTTCATTTGAACCCATATAAAATTACATATGATTGCTAAATGTTGCGCAGTCAAATCTTTTCAATTTTCTTTATTTGTGAGAATATATATTTATACAAACTATATTAAAGGATATTCATTTTGATAAAACATTCATAATCTCCATACTATCACTATATTTCCACACGTTTGATCAAAAATTTTTTATCTAGTTTCATCTCGAGTGAAATACAATGTCGTATCTTGATAGGAAGAGAAAGGGGGAGAGAGAGAGATCTAAAGGAAAAGAACTTGAGAATTATGGTTGAGTGGGAGAGAAAAGAGAGTACCTTGGAAATAATCTTGCCTATCCACCAAGAGAGCCGCCCTGGGTTATTTATACCCGGGGATGAGAGGGGCCGGCCGGCCCCTCCCTATATGGGGGCTGAACCGGTCTGGTTCGGCCCCCATACCGCCGATATTCAGATAGAGGGAGAGGGTTGGTTCAGCCCCGTTGTCGCCTTCGTGTTCTTTCCGCCTTCGCGTGTACTGACGCCCAAATAGCCGGGCTCCGTCCGGGGGCGTAACATTCCCTTCCCCATCAAGAACCAGCTTGTCCCCAAGGTGGTAATCGGGGTAAAGCTCTCGGAACTCCAGCAAGTCCACCCATGTGTTGTGCGCTGCGGTCATATTATTCCACTTGACTAGTAGCTCAGGACGGTACTCAGCGCCGCGTTGCTTCCATTTGATCCTCAGAATCTCCTTAAGCATCGGACGCAGCTCGCCCGTGCTTGTGGCCTCGAGCAGTAGAAGACTGGCCTGAACAATGTCGCCGATCTTCTGCTTCAATAAGGAGACATGAAAGGTCGGATGTATCCTCGATCGTTCGGGCAACACCAACGTGTAAGCAACAGGGCCCACTCGCCGGACAATCCGGAAGGGACCATAGTAATGAGGTGCCAACTTCTGGTTTGACCGCTGGGCCACAGACAACTGCCTGTAGGGACAGAGCCTTAGAAAGGCCTCATCCCTTACCTAGAATTCCCGCTCTTTCCAATGCTTGCCAGCCTGCGCCTTCATGCGGTCCTGTGCTGTCCGGAGATTCTCGTGCAAAGTGGTGAGTGTGCGATCACGATCACGAAGTGCACTGTCAACGGCGGGCAACGGCGTACTGCCGGCCTCATAACTGCTCAAGGAAGGAGGAGGACTACCGTAGACGACCTCGAACGGAGTCATCTTTCTAGCAAAGTGGTAGGAAGTGTTGTAGCAATACTCGACCCAATGCAACCAACTCGTCCAAGTGCGCGGCTCGTCCATAACATAGAAACGGAGGTATGTTTCCACGCCTCGATTGAGTACCTTTGTCTGCCTATCTGTCTACGGGTGGTGAGTTGTGCTGAAAAGTAAAGAGGTCCCTTGTAAGCGAAAGAGCCCTGTCCAAAAGTTGCCGACGAACGTCAGGTCATGATCCGAGATGATCGCCCGTGGTATGCCATGAAGCCGGACAATCTCGCAGGAAAAAAGAGTGGCGACAGATTCGCCGATGTAAGGATGGCTCAGCTCTATGAAATGCCCGTACTCGGACAACTTATTGGCCACCACCAGGATGACTGACTTGCCCTGAGACTTGGGCAGGCCATCAATGAAGTCCATGGAAACAGTATCCCAAATCTGATGGGGAATCTCCAATGGTGTGAGTAAACCGGCTGGGGACGTGGTTTCATACTTCTGGCACTGGAAAGTCTCACACTGCTGAACAAACAACTGTATGTCCCGACGCATCCCCTTCCAAAATACATTGGCCCGTGCCCGCTGGAGTGCGGAGAACACCGACATGACCACCCGTCGGAGAGGAGTGAAACTCATGCATCATAACTGCCCTCCAGGCCGACTTCGAAGGAATGACCACACGACCCTGATAGAACAACCTGTCATTTTGAAGTTGGTAGCCCAGAACTGTCTCACGTGTCTGTCGAAGAGCCTCCACAATAGGTTGCAACTCGGAATCATGTTGTGCCTCGTCCTGTATCTAGTCAATGGAGTCAAGCAGTGGTGTAGAAATCTGAGCGAGGGCGCTCTCAGGTTAGCGGGACAAAGCATCAGCAACCCGATTGTCCTTCCCGTGACGGTAGACGATCTCATAATCATACCCTAGAAGTTTGGCCACCCACTTTTGTTGGAGAGGAGAAGAGACCCGCTGTTCCAAGAAATGTTTTAGACTCTGATGGTCCGTCTGGATTTTTAAATGTCTTCCCAACAAATATGGCCGCCACAGGGCCACTGCATGAATGACCGCCAACATCTCCTTCTCGTAGGTGGACAACCCCAGCGTCTGAGGAGCCTACGCCTTGCTGTAGAAGGCTCTGGGCCGCCCCTCCTGCATCAATACAGCACCGAGCCCCACTCCTGAAGCATCAGTCTCCACTACAAAATCCTTGGTGAAATCGGGAAGCGCAAGGACCGGCATAGTCATCATGGCCTTCTTGAGTGCTTGGAAGGCCTCCTCCGCCTCATACTTCCAGAGGAAGGCGTCCTTCTGCAGCAACTGGGTAAGAGGTCGGGCGATCTTGCCGTAGTCCTTCACAAAGCGACGGTAGTATCCGGTTAGGCCTAAGAAGCCCCGTAGTGCCTGTATAGTCTAGGGCCGCGGCCAAGACAACATACTCTCAATCTTCCGGGGGTCGGCCTTGACGCCCTGAGCCGAGACTAAATGTCCCAAGTATTCCACCTCCTCCTGACTGAAGGAACACTTGGACCATTTGGCATAAAGCTAGTTCTGGCGAAGGATGGAGAAGATTTCTTCAAGATGAGCTAAGTGCTCCTCCCAACTGGGACTGTATATGAGAATGTCATCGAAGAAGATCAGAACAAAACGACGAAGGAGCGGACGAAAAATATCGTTCATGTTGGCCTGAAAGGTGGGCGGCCCACCGGTCAGCCCGTTGGCCATTACCAGAAACTCGTAGTGGTCGTCGTGTGTCCGGAAAGCTGTTTTGTGGATGTCTCCCTCTCGCATAAGAATCTGATAGTAACCCGATCGCAAGTCCAGCTTGGCGAACCGCTGCGCGCCGTGCAGTTCGTCCAACAATTCTTCAATCAAAGGAATAGGAAATTTGTCCTTTACAGTGGCACTGTTCAACGCTAGGTAGTCTACGCAGAACCACCGCGAACCATCCTAATTCTTGACCAAAATGATCGGGGCAGAAAATGAGCTCGTACTGGGGCGGATGATCCCCGCATCTAGCATCCCCCGAACACTGTGCTCGATCTCAGCCTTCTGTATGTGCGGATATCGATATGGCCGGATGTTGGTAGGCTCCGCCCCCACCTTGAGGACGATCTGATGATCCCGAAAGCGCGGTGGTGGGAGAGTGCGAGGCTCCTGGAATATGTCAGCATACTGATCTAGGAGAGACTGCATCTGGACGGGTACCTCAGTTGGCCCAGTGTCGGCCGACTTCACCCCCAAAAGCACTGTCATCATGTTGTCTTCTTCCCCAATACGTTGTAGGCTTCGGAGATACCTCCTTCACTGGAGATGATTTTAGGCCCCTCATACAAAACTGCTTCCCATGCTGTAAGAACTCCATAGTCATGTGGTCCCAATCAAAGGTGACTCGTCGTAGTTGTCGCAGCCAATGTACCCCAAGCACCATGTATGAACCGCGGATGGGAACATGATAAACATCTATATGACCCGTGTAGCCTTGTATGTTGAGCTCCACCCGCTTCATCACCCCCTCACCCTGCAGCTTGCTCCCATCGGCCACCATAACCTGAAAGGAAGCACCTCGATCGATCACGTGTCCCACTCGGCGCGCCACCTCGGGATGGATGAAGTTGTGGGTACTCCCACTATCTATCAGAATCGTCACATGTTCCCGTCGGACCTTGCCCGCCATGCGCATAGTGAGGGGAGCATTACAGCCCTCCATAGCCTGTATCGATACTCCAAACTCAGTCACCGCCGAATCCTCTGTCAAGTACGGCTCGGGGACCATGTCCACCTCCTCCTCGGCATCCTCATGTAGCATGAACACCTGGACTTTTTGACATTTGTGCCCCGGAGCGAACTTCTCATCATAGTTGAAGCACAACCCTTTTTCATTTCGTGCCTGAAGTTCCAACCAAGTCAGCCGAGTGACAACCGGCTTGCTTGGACCTTGGGATTACCTTCTCACCACCGCCGTGGTGGTAGTAGTACGTGTTGTGCTGCGGGAATGTTGCCTGTTGTAGCGTTCCTCCTGTATCCGAGCTAAACTGATCGCATGGTTCAAGCTGCGGGGCATGTAGGACTGGATCTCATCCCGCAAATAATCCTTGAGGCCCGACACAAAACAACTGAGTAATGTCTTTTCTTCCCACTGTACTCGGTTAGCCAACTTCTTGAACTCTGTTCGGTTCTCCACAACTGTACCCTTCTTGCGCAGCTTCTGTAGGAGTGCCTCAAAGTCTTCGTACTCCAATGACCCAAAGCGAGCGTTGAATTCATTCACAAAGTCGGTCCAGGGCACGCAGTCCTTGCCCCTCAGGAACCATTGCACCCACTGGAAAGCATCATCCTCCAGGTGGAATGATGCTAACTGCACCCACTGCCCTTCGGGAATCTCCTGATAACTGAAAAACAGTTCCGCCTTCTGCAGCCACTCCTGGGCGTCACCCCCATTAAACTTGGGAAAATTCATCCGCGTCAACTTTGACGGCATGTACGGCCGCTAGCCGGCCTATCCACGCCACCCCGCCTCTTGTCCATACTCCGTCGGCCTTCTTGGTTCCCCGGGTTCAAAAGGCATTCCCGGGAACCCTTGACGAAACGGCCCCGCCGCTGGAACACCTTGACCACCCCACTGCACGCCTCCCCCGAACCACACGGGCTGCCCCCTTCCGGCCGGGTGAGGCAGCAGGCCCTCCCCCCTCCAAATGGAGGAATCGGCCGCCCCGATGTCCTCCCGCCTCCCTCCCATTCTTCGCCGACCGCCTCCAAGGCGGCTTCCCCGTCTGTGACTCACCGCCAGCGCCACCTGCGCCGAATCCCCCTGCGCCAAACCCGCTGCATGGGCCCAAGCCGTCGCCAGCCCCTGCGCCGAACCCGCCTGCGCCGAACCCGCCTGCGTCAAATCCGCCGCCCTGGCCAGATCCGTCACCTTCTGCGAGTCCTGCGCCCCGATCCCCGACCGAGCCTTCTGCCGCCCTTTGCCCCCCGTTTTCGCCGCTCCTGTGTGGATCGGACCGTGGAACGGAAGATCCGCCCGGATCCTCTTCCAACACGGCCTTACCTTTCAGATTTTGTGCCAACAACGCCATGATCTCCATTCGGGTGTCGATCCGTTCTTCTAGCCTTTGCGTGGATGTTTTCACATTTTTCTCGATGGCGGCCACCGAATCTGTCAACCCCATCAGATTTTCTTCTAGGGTTTCCAAGCGGCCGATTTCGTCTTGCGTTCGAGTAGTCACCATGGTGGAGAAAAGAGGCTCTGATATCAAATGATAGGAAGAGGAAGGGGGAGAGAGAGATCTAAAGGAAAAGAACTAGAGAATTAGGGTTGAGTGGGAGAGAAGAGAGGGATCTAAATGCATTCAGTTTTTTGTTCTTGGATTGCCATTTTTAATTTGTTTTTAACATTTTTTTTATTTGGATATTTGTATAATAGTTGCGATCTATCCTTGATTCTAAACAGAGATTCAGCACTTGAGGAATACTCTGCCAGACAAAGTGGTTGTCCAACGGATTGATGTGGGACCCTTATATCTCGGTAGGTGCATATCCTGCAACGACTACATTGCTCTCATGCATCCCAATCTTGAACGGGTAAGCCTCTTGTCATTCAATATCGCAAGATATTAATGGCCTAATGTGCATGCGAGTATCTTAAAATTTTAGTAAACTTGCAATAAGTGCTCATATTGTCTATTAAAATGACAATAAATGCGTACTGAATAAAAAGTATATCGGCTCTCCGCATTCGTACTTGAGGAATACTAGAGACATCGTCATTGTTCCTTTTTTTGAATTAAATGTATTGAAAATTTACTTTAAAAAATTTCATATGAAATGCATTCAGTTTTTTGTTCTTGGATTGTCATTTTTAATTTGTTTTTAACATTTTTTATTTGGATATCTGCATAATAGTTGCGATCTATCCTTGATTCTAAACAGAGATTCAGCACTTGAGGAATACTCTGCCAGACAAAGTGGTTGTCCAACGGATTGATGTGGGACCCTTCGATCTCGGCAGGTGCATATCCTGCAACGACTACATTGCTCTCATGCATCCCAATCTTGAACGGGTAAGCCTCTTGTCATTCAATATCACAAAATATTAATGGCTTAATGTGCATGCGGCCAGTGCCGTCCATAAAAAGTATCTTAAAATTTTAGTAAACTTGCAGTAAGTGCTCATATTGTCTATAAAAATGACAATAAATGTGTACCGAATAAATAGTATATCGACTCTCCGCATGCGTACTTTGTTGAACTTTACGGGACACCGTGCACCTTTTTGTACATGTCATGTACCGTGATTTGTTTGGCATTATAATTCAACATGACCATTGTGTTTGGTCAATTTGTTTTGGTTGACTACTCTTGTTTTAGGGAACTGAAGAGCTCATAGCAAATGTTCTGGGAGTCGATGTGTTCAGGAGAACAGTCAAAGGTGAAGATTATGTCGGTGACTTTTGTGTGTTCAATAATAAAGGCGGAATGGTAAGAATCTGCACTTTCCTTCTGGTTTTTCATATGTTGAAAGGGAGTCTTACTATCTCAACCTTGATGAATCTGCAAGGTTCCTCGGCACACATCTCCTGTGGAACTGAACGGGCTCTCGGCGCTTCTTGAAGTGCCGCTTGTTGCCGGAACAGTGAATAAGAGAAGGCGTGCTATTTCCGCGGGCTTGATTGTGAACGACTGGACTGCTTTTTGTGGTTCGGACACCACGACCACCGAGCTCTCGGTTATCGAGAGTGTGTTTAAGCTTAGGAAGGCTCAACCTAGTATGATCGTGAGTTAGATGAGGAAGTTGCTCATCCACAGTTACATGTGAATCTTTAGTCGAAAGGGAAAGTTTTGTTGTGATGTGCACAAATTATTTGTTGTTTAAGAATTTTATTAAGCACGTCAGCTGTTTGGAATACTGGGTTATTAAGTATTTAAGTGTTTTGATTTTGTATTTTATGAACATTTTGGGCATCATAGTGAAACACTAAATTATGAAGAAGAAACTATTATGATGGAAGCAAGTAGCAGGTGGTGTTTAGAAGTCTTCTAATGAAATTGATTTTGAATTTATTGTGACAGGTTGTTATACCTGCAATTCTAAAATAATATTTCTTATTTTTTTTTGCCCTTTTGTTGCCACCTTTTTTCTTGGAAGGTGGTAATCAAGAGCTCATCTATTTTGTTTTTCGTGATAGCTAGCATGCGACAGAGAACATTGGATACTTGGCATTTGTTGGCGCTGCCTTTTGCCATTCTCAAATTCATGTTTTAGTGTCATTCTCAATTTGATGAGCCATGTGAAACTTGGGATGTGCGTTTTTTTTCAAAAGATGGTTGTGAGACTGAAGTTTGAAAATTCAATTTGTGTATTGTCTATTTGATGACTCCAATAAAAGCTGTTAAAAGCTAATTGGCAACTTCTGCAAGATTGTGTTTGGATGAGCATCTCTTCTGCTTGAGATGGGCATTAATGAAGGAAGGCTCATAGCTCCTTATTGAAATATATTGTAGATTATAATGTTGGTAGATACAAAATCTGTTTTCATTAGAGAAGAATATAACTTGGATGCAAAATTATGCTGTTATTATCTCTTGATTAATAACCAAAAAAAATCTTGTAAATAAAAATGAAATTGCAGTTTGGTTGCGAGAGATTATGGCCTCGTTTGGTGTAGAGGTAGGGTGGCGCAGATTTCTTCTGCCCGCCGGCCAAACCAGGTCTATATCAAATTACTCAATAAATGTCAAAAAAATAAAAATTCAAAACATCTATATTATATACCAAATAAATTGATTGTAATCCTGAAAGACCAACAACAAATACATCCCTGCGGCTCAAACGCCCCGATTATACTACATTCATCCGATTTCACCCGTCCAATTTCACACAGGAAAAAACTTAACCCCCCGACTTCTCACCTCCGCTGCTCCAGGCCCAGGTCGACCGAAGAACTTTTTCTCTCTCGCTGCATTCCGGCCTTGTTTGGTGGAACTTTTATTATGTCCCAGTTGAGCGGTAAAAAACGGCTATGTGTGTTTAGAGGCATTTCACCGACAAACGCATCAGACAAAAATCAAGTATTTCACACGTTGAGTTGCTGTGATCGAGTGGTCGCGCTCAGGCATTCACGTAGAGCCCTAGTCAATCCTCCCGATTTCTTCTCCTCCAGTGCTGGATGCCTAGAGAAATTCCTCTCAATTCTTCTCCCCCAGCGCTCGAGCTCCAACAATTCCTCCCTATGTCGTCTACCTCCCAACATTTCTTCTCCTCAAGTGCTCGCGAATCTTCTCAATATCTGCTTCCTCCCTCTGATTCTTCTCCTCCAAGCGTGTAGCTTTGGCCCAAGCGAGTCATCTCCTCCAGTGCTTCTGCTCGTCGCTCTGCATCTTCTCCATGTGATTCTGATTGGGCATGTCAAGGTGGCTGCCAGGGATTTGCAATTTCCAACTGGTACTTCCATTATTTATATAGATCCTTGTATAATGTTTTTTGTTAAATTTTAGTGGGGGTTCATATTTCAATTATGATTTATTGTTAATATTTTATTGTAGAGCCAAACAGATTAAAATGATTCTTCCTTCATGACCGCAAAAAGGAAAATTTCTTCAAACATAACTCAGTTCAAAAACTATAGTTGACGACCACGACATTCACAAACCGCAGTTTATGATTGATGACGGCCACTGCGGCAAACTAGCCTCTGTTGCTTACCTGGAACGAGAGCTCTCTACGGTTTTCCACCGCAGACCACTCCTCTGGATCGACAGCTGTAACAATCTAAAATATGTGAAAACAAAAATACAGGAAAATGGCTAAGGGAAGGAGACCTAGGCTTCGTTTGGGGGGACTTATTTTCACCAATCAAGCGGTTACGACCGCATGAACCAAGCCTTAATTAGGGCCCGGTTCATGCGGTCGCAACCGCTTGACTGGTGAAAATAAGTCACCCCCAAACGGAGCCCTAGTTGAGAGAGAAGAAGAATGGCCGGGAGGTTGGCCCGAGATAAGAGAGAGCTGAAGGGGCTGAGAAGAGATGCAAAAACAAACCAAAACTTTATTAAACTTTTCATAATCTCATATTACAAGCAATGACCCATATTATAACACTAATTTGACAATTACACATCATTTAATCTCTAACATTTGGACATGTGTCCCGCTGGCTGTTACAACAACCCGCTGCCCGACCACCTAGGAATGCTCAAGGTCTTCTACTACAAGCTCCTCCACACATATTAACCTCTGCGAATCCATCGACAGGTATGCTCCCCTCCTCACCAGGCGTGTTCTATGTCTTTGAATTCCTCTCGCCAAACCTATTTCATAGCATCGCTTGTAACGCCCCCGATTTTCCGTTAATTATTTAATTCAGTAATGACGTATTTATGACATCAGGGCGTTATTTTTAACGTCAATTTGACGGCACGACCCCGTTAATGTGATTTTGTGTCTGTTAGGTCCGACTGACCAGATTTTGGGATTTTCATCGAAAACTGAATTTTTTCACGTTGAAAATTAAGTTAATTAATTTTGAACTTGCTTGTCAAATTTTGTCGCGATCCGAGCATTTTTAGAGTCTCGGCGCGTGTTTGTAGTTTTGTATTATATACGTTTGTCATAAACTTTAGAAATTAATATCTCGAGAACGGTATGTTGGATTTTAGTTTTGTTTTCGCCGTTGGATTCGTCGCGCCGACATTCGCCTACGATGCGAATTTCGTTCGAATCGGGTTGCGTTTAGCCCCCCGTATCGTCATTTTATCCCAGAATAAAAGACAAAACTGATTTCTCGAGAAATGCGGCTGATTTCTCGAGAAAAGCGGCTGATTTCTCAAAAAATGCGGCTCATTTCTCGAGCAATGCGGTTGATTTCTCCAGAAATGCGGCTGATTTCTCGAGAAATGAGGCTGATTTCTCGAGAAATTTGTTTCAGCCTGCACATTTTGCGAAATTTCGGGCGCCATTTTGAGGGTCAAAGCGACATCGAATAAAAAATGGTTGAGATGAAAGTTGTTTGTCTCGACGGGATCTACAACTTTCATGTTGATTACTTTTCGATTTGAGGCATGGTAATCTTCTATTTTCGTTTTCCTCGCGCATGCGTTTAAGGTAAAAATATATTATGAATAATAATTAATATTTTCTTAATATTATACATACATATATATATATATATATATATATATATATATATATATATATATATATATATATATATATATATATATATATATATATATATATCTGTGTGTGTGTGTGTGTAAAAAAGAAAGGCAAAACTTCTTCTTCTTCATTTGAGCCAAACCAGAGCGGAGAGACCGAGAGCGAGAGCGAGATATACGTGGATCTTCCGGTGTCCGCCGACGGAGCTGCGATGCTCGAAATTTTCAACGGAGCATATATCGGGAAAGCTCTCGACGAGAGATACGCAATCGTGGTGAGTTTTTCCCGTTTCGTGAGCTTTTCTCGTTAGGGTTTTTTATCCCTAATCTCTATTTCGTCCGTTTTTGTGTCGATTTCAACTCCTCCCGCCTTCTCTTACCCCGATCTACGACGAGGTGCGATTCAGAGATCTTTTCCGGCAAAACCAAGACAAGTGGTGGTATTTCCCTCCTCTCTCCTCTTTTGATCATGGTAAGAAGAAGGCCCTTACGTTGCAACAAAAATAACTTTCCCATGTGGAAAGAAAGGATAAAATTTTTCATGGAAGCGGTGGATCCAAGGATCTTCATGATCGTTGAAGAAGGCCCTTACGTTCGCATGACTGTGTCCACTATCGACCCTACCAAGAAAGTTCACAAAAAGCTAATGGATCTCGACAAAGACGAGATTGCACTTGTCTCCCTCGACAAGAAAGCTAAGAACATTATAACAAGTGCAGTCGATGACTGGATGCTGCAAAATTTGATTCACTGTCAATCGGCTAAGGAGATGTGACATTCCTTAGTCACTTTGATGGAAGGAATTGAAGAAGTAAAGGATGATCAGAGATCCTTTCTCAACCAAAAATATGAAGCGTTCCGACAATGGAACAAGGAAACAATTGCCGACACATTTGAAAACTTCTTCAAAATTGTGAATGGCCTAATGGTGTATGGTCGTGTCTTCACCAACGGAGAACTGAACGACAAGTTCTTGAGATCCCTAACCAAGGAATGGGATAACAAGGTATGCGCCATCAGGGAGTTCGGGAAGCTAGCTGAAACGGACCCACAAAATCTCTTTGGAAAGCTTATGTCTTATGAACTCCAAATCAATACAAGAAAAGCTGAAGAAGAGAAAGGCAGGTCTTCACTAAAGGAGAAATCTGTCGCTTTGAAGGCGGACACCTCCAGAAATACCAAGGCTGCCTCCCCCGCTCCAGCTCCAGAAGTTGATGAAGAAGAAGAAACATTAGAGCCTAGCACTTCAGGCTCTGAACTATCAGAAGGAGAGTTTTCCTTACTCTTGAGGAAATTCAAGAAGTTTCTTAATAAAAAGAAACAATGAAAAGGCAAGGATGCCTCATACAGAAGATCGCAGCGCGATGGCGATCGACAAAGAAAAGTCTCAAGCAGCCACGAAAGGTATAATACTAAACAGAACAAATACGTTTCAACTGACATCATTTGCTACTGCTGTAATAAGCCAGGTCACGTCATTGCTGACTGCCCTCATAAGAAGAAGGAGGGTGGTAGAAGAGAAGACAAGAAATCCTCACACAACAAGAAGAGGAAAGAGAAGAGCCTCATAGCCAAAAGGAGAAAGACTCTTAGCGACTCCGACTCATCTGAGTCAAGCGAAGAAGAAGAAGCTTACTTTGGGCTAATGGATCAAACAGATGATGAACAAGAGACCCAGTTCACTAGGAAGGTAAACTTTCATACCCCTCATTCAGATTCTGAAATCTCTGAACATGATTGCGAGGGTAGCTCCTCTGATGATGAGTCAGAATTAATGGCCCAGTACAAGGAGTTAATCATGACTTACGACAAATGTCGTCGAGTCGTGAAGACCCATGCTAAAGAGATCAAATCTCTAAAAGCCGAAGAGAGCATCTTGAGAGAGAAAGTCGCAAAGACTGACTCCCTCGCAGAAAACTTCAATAATGCTATTGAAGAATACAACAAGGCTCTTGAGCACCTTGACCTTAAGGAGAAGATCATCAAGGGATTGGAAGCCGAACTTGCGGCTGAAAGGAAACTTGTTGAGAGTTTCTCGAAGCCCAAGACAGTTCTTCCATTCGTTGCTGAATTCTCAGCAAAGGCCAAGGGAGCTGGACTAGGCCATGAAGAAGCTCCTAGTAAATCCTCTAAGAGAAACAAGAATCAACGGAAAAATAAGGCCGTCAAAAAGGCCTCAGCCGAAGAAAAGGGAGAAGCCCCTCAAAATCAAACCACATTCAAAAAGGTCATCTTTCCATCAAATGAGTTTGATTTTGACTCATCATATGGGCACTTTACTAGGCCTACTTATGTAGAGCCAAAGTCTCGCTATCAAGGATGGGCTCGACCCCAAAACTTTGGCGAAAGTGTCTATAACGCACCTTATGAAGAAGTTATTCTTCAGAGCTTTGGCCCTTTCAATCATGGACATAACTTCAAGAAGACACCAAAGACAAAGCCTGTTGTAGAGAAGCCCATAAAGGAGAAGAAGCCATGTGATTACCATCATCATGAGGCATCTTACTCCAAGAATGCTACCCCTGCTAGACCAAAATTCCAAAAAGTCAAGCAGGAAATCTTGAGGCAAAGGTACAACAGATTTGACTATTGGTGCTGTGGCAAGGTTGGTCACTTCGCCATAGATTGCTGGTTCAATTCCAGAAATGCTGCAACCCCTCATGTCAGCAATATGAGAAAGACCGCTCACAATGCTAACACTCGTAGGGGGAGCACTCTAACCCGAGACCAAGGACCCAAACGTGTTTGGGTTCCTAAGGCAACGTGATCATGATTGCAGGTATGTCCAAAGGCCAACAAAACGCCGATCTGGTACTTGGACAGCGGATGCTCTCAGCATATGACCGGGACTAGAAGCCTCATTCAGAACTTTACTCCAGTCGTGAACGGACCAAAGGTCATCTTTGGAGGTTCAGACCGTAGAATTACTAGAGGCTATGATATGATTACTAACAGCAATGTATCCTTCTCGGATGTGGCCTATGTCGAAGGATTGGAACACAATCTCATTAGCATAAGCCAACTCTGCGATAAAGGATACATAGTTGAGTTCCATGCTGATAAGTGCTTGATAAAATCCGTTGACAATATGAAAACGATTCTATCCGGCACTCGAAGCAGGAATATTTTCTGTTTAAATTTCATTTGTATTGATTCAACTACACCAGTGTGTCTTTTAGCAAAAGATAGTGCATCTCTTGGTGATCAATGACACAAGAGACTAGCACATATTAATTTCAAAACTATTAATAAACTATTTTCAATGAACTTGGTACGTGATGCCCCGAATTTCAAATGCGTCAAAGACAGACCTTGTCATGCATGCGTAAAAGGCAAACAAACAAGGGCTACCTTTAAAAGCATTATTGGCAAAGACTCTAACAGATGTATCCATCTACTGCACATGGACTTGTTTGGTCCACTACAAATTAGAAGTTTGGGAGGTAAGGACTATACATTGGTAATTGTTGACGACTACTCGCGCTTTGCGTGGGTGTTCTTTCTGAAACACAAGTCAGATACCTTCGACATCTTTACTAATTTTGTCAGATAAGTCCAGAATGAATACAACTGCTCCATAGTCAAAATCAGAAGTGACAACGGAACAGAGTTCAAATCTGGGGCCATGACAGAATTTTGTGAAATCTTAGGTATCTTTCATGAGTTTTCCTCTCCTCGTACTCCACAACAGAATGGAGTGGCTGAGAGAAGGAACAGAACACTCATAGAGGCCTGCAGGACCATGTTGAGTGATGCTTCACTACCGGAGTACTTTTGGGCTGAGGCCGTCAACACTGCATGCCACGTGCAAAATCGAGCACTCATAAACAAAGACCACAATAAGACACCTTACGAAATTCTAAAAGGCAGGAAACCAACAGTCTCATACTTTAGAATCTTTGGCTGTAAATGCTTCGTACTTAACAATGGTAAGTATCATACCACCAACTTCAGCGAAAAGAGCTTTGAAGGTATTTTTGTAGGATATAATAGACATAGTAAGGCATATAGGATATTTAATAGAAAAACCCTAGTGGTGGAAGAATCGATACATGTTGTATTTGATGAGACGAGCTTGCTGCAAAGCAATCCGTCTAGTGTGCTCATTGAAGATGCAGGTGAAAAGCTGAAAGAAACTAGCTTGGATGATCCGTACGAAGACAAAGATGAGAAGTTCGTTAAGATCACCACTCCAACTCCTATTGGAGAGGCTGATGATCAAAATGAAGAAGTCATCCAGGATGAAGAAATCCCTCAAGTGATTGAAGACAATCCAGATGCAAGAACTCTAGAGCTCCTGACCATGCTGAAGCTTGGTCTCCAACTTCCAAGTCTCTAATTTTGGACACACTCAGGCTAGTTATGGATCACAATGAGAACAGGAGCATTCACTACAGTTCCCAGGAATGGGAGTTATATGAGAAATCAATGCTAAAAACGAAGATCCATGACAGAGAGTTTGAGAGAAATAATACTGCTGCTCCTCCAAGGCCTCATAAATATTTCCCTAAGCCTTTCAGCTATCTAAGGAGACAGCAAGAAAAGATGGAAAAGCAGCAAACCCAAGCCTAAACCTAAAAGATGTTGAGAGATTGAAATGACAATGTTGAAGTATTAGACCGGGCGGCCTTGCGGTCTTGTCTGGCGGTTTGTTGACCGAGCGGTCTGGCGGTCTAACTCAGAAGCCTGGAGACCGGGCGGTCTTTCGGTCTCCCGTTGCGGCTTGTTCTTATCGGTCTAACTGCGCAGCCTGTGCGGTCTCCTTTATTTCTAGCCACTCAGCACTTTACATGTTTAGTCCCACATTGTTTGTTTGTACTCTCTCATATCTCCTCCATTCTATAAAAGGGAGGTCATACCTTTGTAAATGATATCTTTTTTGGATAATAAAATTTCAATTATTCAAATTTCTATCCGTTTATTAGCCACGTGTTCGCTACTTTTTACATGGTATCAGAGGACTCGGTCCTTTCCACCTGACTCTGCTCTCTCTGCACGTCCGGCTTGTTTCTTCTTCCGCGACCTGTTCTCGCGGCTTGTTTTTCTCCTCTGACCGCTGGCTGTTCGCGCGGCTTCCCCTGTTCGCGCGACTTTCCTCGGTCTGTTCTCGACCTGGATTCTTGGGTCCTTTGCTTCCTCTTCTCTTCTGTTCGCTCGAACTTTTACAGATCGCGCGACCTCTTCCCAGTGCATTGGTCTGCTTCCTGGCCGCTGGTATTCTGCCACCGTGCCGCTGCAACTTCTTCTCTTTAGCCCGCTGCGGTTTTGCCTTGTTCGCTGCGGCTTTCTTCTCGTGTCCCGGCCTCTTCCTTAGGTCGTGCGGCTTGCTCTCCTTCTCTTTCTCGCCGCGGCTTCTCTTCTTCTTGCGCGGTCTCCTGCCGTCTCTATGACAACTTCCGGTCTCTCCACCCCCGTTATCTCTACCTCCACTACTCCTGCAGCTCCTCCTCCTACTCCTTCGGGCAACCTTGGCACGCTTTCCAAGCTTGTTGGATCCAACTATCCCGATTGGAGCATTTCTTTCACCTTTCTTCTTCGCTCTCAGCGCAAGCGTCATCACCTCACCGATGACCCTTGTCCACACTTGGCTGGCCAACAACCTCTCTGATGAGTGTCTTCCCGTCATTCGCCATGATGAGACGGTCAAGGCCGCCTGGCTTCACCTAGCTTCTCTCTATTCGAAGGGGGCCAGACGTCCCGCATTTATACTCTTTATGCGGACCTCTTCGCCCGCCCCTCCATGTCTCCTGCTGCGGCTTACCAGCAGGTTCAGGCTCTTAGCGCCGAGATCCTACAGAATCTTCCCTTCTCCGCAGACTTGGCCGACCAGCACAAACACTTCCAGGAACTCCTGGTTGTTTGTTATCTTCTCCGTCTTCCCGACTCGTATGATATGATCCGCCAGCAGATCTTGGGTGAGGCGGAATCTCCTACTTTGGATGCCACCGCGGCTCGCATTGCTGCTGTTACTTCGCTGCTCCAGGTAGAGTTTAAGTTGCAACTGCGGAAGCGATATGTCCCTACGGACTATCTGCAAACTCCATATTGAAGGTTCCACAACCTTCGACGGGACAAGTTTTTCGTGGATGACTACACCCATGAGTTTTTAGTATTGCAGTGTAGGCTAGACCTACACGAGGAGGATGATTGTTGAAGCTAGGAAAATTCCCAACCTCAGAAATAGGATCAAAGCAGCCTAAGGTTACTGATTCTACGATCCGACATCACAATTCAAGTGGCTAGCACGAGAGAGAGGAAACTATCTATAATTACACCCCAAGTGCTCTAGTAGGGAGGTCCCACCATGTACCCGGAAGCTTAGAAGAAGCTTCCCCTCCAGAACTAAAAGGCTGGGCGAGGTACTAGGTTGGCATGGACTGGGCGAGTATCCACTTGGGGGGACCACCACCTCTTCCAAAGATGTCATTTCTAGTACCCCTGAGGGTCTATTTATAGAGAAATCCTGGGGGGGTATAAGCGAGTATCCAGCCTCTGCGAGCGAGTATCTAGGGCTACTCTCTCATACTCACTCAAGCTTACCACAGCTCGTCTCTACTCGCCCAAACTCGCCTCTACTCGCCTAAGCTCGCCACAGCTCGCCTCTGCATGCCCAAGCTCGCCTTTGCTCACCCAAGCTCGTCTCTGGTCTGCGAATAGCTGTCTACTGGGGTACTTCTAATCTCGATGAATTACGGGTTATATAATGATATGACAGTGTCTCGTTATCTGAACGGGTTCTATTACGCTATTAGAGATGAGCTAGAGTTGCATGACTTTAGAGATTTGGGAGAAGTGTCTATTCGAGCATGTAGAGTGGAAGCCTCGCTTCAGAAGAGGACAATTGGGCATAGGTTTACTGATAGACCTTCCTTGAGCACCACCACGACTGCACCCATCCCTAAGACTCCTGATGTCACTATTGGGACCCCAACTCCTCCCACCGTCCTCACCCGAGGTAAGGAGCCCATGGGAACCAAGCCCAACACTAGAGTATTCCGATGTTTCAAGTGTATGGAGCCTGGACACAAATCTTCTGAGTGCCCGTGATGCCACTTCATCGCAATTACAAATTCCTCTGATGGGCGTGAGGCAGAGTATAGAGTCTTCCTTAATGACTCCAAACCTGAGCCCGATCCCGAGTCTGATAACGTTATTGAGGTTGAGGGAGAACAAGCTGAACACCTATTTTGTGTCCTTCAATATAGCTTGATTTTCCATAGTGAGTCCACTGAGCGAGATTTCTAGAGACACGAGATATTTCATACCACTGCGCGCATTCAGGGACATTTTTGTTCCATCATCATTGACAATGGTAGCATGAAAATTTTTGTTTCCAAACGTATGGTTGAGAAGCTAGGACTCGAGACGCACCCCTTAGAGAGACCCTACCACTTATTTGGGGTTAATAGTCACATGACTATGCCTGTTACTCATCGTTGTCTCGTAGAGTTCTCTATCGAGAATGTGTATCAGGATTCGGTTCTTTGTGATGTCGCTCACATCGATGTCTGTCATATCTTGTTAGGTAGAGCATGGCAGTACAACCGACGTGTTGTGCATGATGGTGTAAGGAACTCTCATTCCTTTGATCACCATGGGCGTAAGATTGTCCTTCTTCCCCAGAAGAATAGTTTTGTTCCTAAGGCTCCTGGGAGGTCCTCGTCACCATCTTCGTCACCGTCCTTAGTTACCACCACACCACTTCTATTTAGTGCCACTTTTCTGCCTGGACCCTCGCTCTAGGAAGACACACTTGGTTCTAGTGAGACATTCGACTGGGACGTTGGTCACACTTTTGGTGATCCCACTTTTGATCCACCTTATGTAGAGTTTGTTTTTGGTGAACGTTCTAGTTCACCTCAATACCCTACGATTATGAGTGTGCTTGCTTTCAAAGTTTTTAGGCTAAATCGCATTAGCGAATTGATTCGGTCCCTAGATTGTTTCTTACTCATAGGGACACACGATTTAAGGGATTCCTCTGGTTGATTTTAAATGGTAAACTTGAGAACGGATTTAAGTTTGTCACGCTAGTTGGATTCTCGCGAGTGTTGACCTTGAGGTAATTTGTCTTAAGTTAGCGTATGACGCTATATGATTTAATGTTTCCGCATGTTGTTCTTCCTTACTCTTTGCTTTGCTTCTCACCCCCTTCATTCTCTTCCCCACTTTATGATGCTCCTTTTTCCGTTGCTCTGTGTTTTACTGGTCAAGTACGTATTATGCATAAAATTATGACTAATGGTTTGGGAGTACTTTTGGAAAACTGTAACTCCATGACTGACTTTATCACCGGGAGTTGTCTTTTTCCAAGGGTGTTTGGTTTACCGCATCTTTCAGGAAAGATGGTGACATTCCAGATCATGCGCCGCAACGACGGGTCCTTCCTGTGTTCCACCATCTACCGCAGCAGGGCAGTGACTCAACAATTCCTTGGACCAGCTTTTAGTTCTTCCAGTGACGGGTCTCGTCATATTCTCGACGAGGTCGAGTCCTTTCAACCCCGGGAGAATTGATGCAACCCATGTTTGCATCTTTATTTAAGTACTTTTTGTAGCGCACTGTTTCGCGCATTTTATGCTTTATTTTACGCTTGTTGTATCACGCTTGTTATTCGCGCATTGTGGTTGGAATTATTTGAGTGACCGACCAATAATATCATAAATGGACAGGTCCGTCAAATTAGGAGTAGCGCTAAATTAAGCAAGCAGATAAATTGAAATATAAAATATCCTGAAATTAATATTTTGAAGGGTGAAACCTAGTATTTACCTTATGATTTTCCACCACCCTTTAAGATTCCAAAACATTTAAACCTTTGAACCCCCCCCCCCCCAATTCAATCATATCATTAACTCTTTGGATGGTACAGGCAGCCATGTTATAACTCCCCCCCCCCCCCAAAAAAAAAAAAAAAATTTAAATTAAATTAAACCGTCCACTATTGTAACCCCCCCCCCCAAACTTTATATCCCTTATTAATGAGAATTAAAAAGAAATAAATCTTTTTAAACCCAGCCCTCCCCCTGATTACAGCAGGCTGGGAAAGAAGAAAACGACGACTCACTGTAGACTTCGTCGTTTTCCACACCCGACGCGATTACCCGGTGTATCCTACGTCTTCCTCGCACCTCCTTGGCCCGACGTTGCCTTCCCCTACCCCTACGAACTCTGTCGACCTAGTGACAGGCCGCCTCATACGAGAACGAGCAGCCCTGGCTCAATTTTGGCGTCGGCTTGTTAACCCAGTCCCGCAGTCCTCCCAACTCACTACTCCACGGATCGCCACCACCTCTTAAAGCTTCGGCGTCGTCCGACGTTCCAGATCCCGACATCCACCGGCAGGATCGAACGGCCCTTTCTCGTATCGGTGCTGTCATTCCTTTTCCAGCCTGTCGCCCCTCCCGATCCCTGTCAGTGGCGGCGAAGAGCCCTTGTTTTCCTCTCCAGATAATCAATTGATTCTCTGACTGGCGTATGGATTTGGTATACCGTTTCTCAAACTCATCTCCCCTTCATTGTTAAAATAATTTTTATGCCTCATTCATATTTGACCAGTTAAAAACAGAAATTGCTTGCTTAAATTAACTTTAATTTTGTTTGTCGTCAATTCAAAAATTGAGCTTGCTTTTCCTTCTTTCCAACGCATGTGGAAAAATTAGTCAATCAACGAATGCGAGCGAGCGTTGGACAATTTCTGTGTGTTTGATAAAGCTTGGACGGTTATCAATTGCAAACACCCGTAAAACTCCCGCTAGCGGCCCCAAAATTAATCTGTTCTCAAAATTTGTCTTTAAAAATCAATTTTGAAATCCGGAATGCATCAATATGTATGCTCGGCAAAAAGAGAACTTTCAAGATAATTAACTGTGAATTTGGAAATATGGCATGGTCGCCCTCTTGGTAGCCTGTCGGCGGCCGAAAAGGGGTGGCCGACTTGGCCACCCTCTCGGTCGTACGCCGACGGTCGTACGAGCGGCAGGCATGGCCTCCCTCTTGGCCACGTGCTGACGGCCGAAGGTAGGGGGAGGGAGCTGTCGGCGACCGGGAGTGGCCCTGGCCGCCCGGCGCCGGCGAGGCGGCGTTGATGGCGGTTCGGGAGTTATGCGGAATGGGATTTGTGCGCGGCAGGATAGGGCGTGACGATCGCGTGTGTGGTCAAACCCATGATTCCACTAATTTAATGGAGATCATGGGGGGGGGGGGGAAGTGACCATGTGCACACTAACTCTTCATAAAAGGGAGTTCATACTCATCAATTGCCCCCCAAATTTCTCGGTATTAGAAACCGGTACAGGTGAAGAATGAGGATTTCTTCCCTTGAGAGCTCTTGGCAGGTATTGCGACGATGACGAATGGTGAAAGGCCGGAGAAGGAAGACGACGACACCATGCAAATTCAGGTAAGACATTAGAGCGGGGTAACACGGCGGGGAAGAATGTCGAAGCACGTGGTCGGAGGCAGGCTCGATCGCGGGTGCGCGCGGCTGTGTCCGCGCAGGCACCTCTCTGCGCACGCGCATTTGGGCGTGCGGTTAGGTGATTGCACAGACACTTATGCTCGTGCAGGTACCTGTCCACACGCGCGCGTTTGGGAGCGCGGTTAGGTGTCCGCGCGGACACCTAACCGCGTGTGGGTACAGGTGCACACGCCCCTGGGAGCGCGCACGCTGGGGCGTGCACACCCCAGACCACGCGGGCGGACTTGCGTGCGCCCCTGGGCGCGTGACTTGGTCGCATGGCCCAGTGCGCGCGGGCACAGGGCCACGTGTGCGACTTTCCGCGTGCGCGTGCACCTGGTTGGGCGACTTCGCGCGCACCTGGCCGCACTACTTGGTCATGCAGGCCAGTGGGGGCATGTACCTGAACGCGCAGCCTGGGGCACACATGCACCTGGTTGCGCGACTTAGTCGCATATGCTAATGTGCATGCGCACTTGGTCGCGCAGCCTGGGGTGCGCGCACACCTGACCGCGCGGGCTAGGATACGCGCGGGCGTCTGCGTTGGTCGCAGGGTGTGCGAGCGAACCCAGATGTGCGCTTGCTTGGTTGTGAGCACACCTATCTGCGCGATGTCGGGTGCCTGTGTGCGTTCTTGGCTGCGCGTGTTGTTGGGTTCGTTCGAGGATGTGCGCATACACGTCCATGCCCGTGCTAACACTTTTGTTGCATAGGACTTGATCTTTGTTGTCTAACCCCAAATTTTGTCTCCTTTTATTTTAGGCTCCAAAACGTACCGCGAGACTGATGCATTTGCGTTCGTGCCTTACCGATGATCAAGTTGTGATTTGGAGGAAGAGATACAGTTTACCTGTCAATCTTGACGTGAGGATACCACATACAGAGGAGAGGGTTAAAAACCCTCTGAGGGGCTGGCTGACGATTTGCGAGGTTACTATGAGGTCAGGCTTTCGGCTTCTGCCATGCGAGGAGGTAGTAGACATTCTGAAATTTTGTGGCCTTTCGATGTCTAGTTTATTTCGCTTGGGATTGTGCGTTTGGTAGGACTGGTCGCATTCTTTAGGGAGCATGGTTCGAGATTCTCCTTGGACTGCTTTAGAGACTGGTGCGATGTTCGCGTTGATGGTGGTGGCCGGGTTGAGATTTTTAGTAATAAAATCTGGCTTGATTTCGAGACCCGGACGGACCGTCGTCACGAGAATACTTTTTTGGCTATGTTAAAAATGCTTGGGGCTTGTCGTAATTGTGAAATGCGATGCCAGACCGTTGTCGTCGACAGAAAGGGAAGGAACAGGAGTTTTCCCCGATGCTTGGATTCACAGAGCCTCGCGAGTTGTCCAATCGCCTTTTTAGTATTTCCTCGTCCATGGAGGAAAAACGTTTGCTGAGTTGCAGGTCTCTTCCGGTTCAGTGCGGACAGTCGAGACTTCTCCAGTTCGTGATTGAATGAGGAAAGCCATTACAGTTTCCTATGGTGATGAGGGTGTAGAGCCTTGTATGACTTCTCTAGATGAGGTTGTTCCTTCTGTTCTTCGAGCTGAGACTGCTTCTGTCGAGGTTGATGTTCAGGTGCTGGGATGCTCTGCCCCCAGGCCCCTCTTTTAGAGGTTTCTACTTCACGGGTTTCCTCTTCTTTGAAGGCGATGGGCGAAGTAGTGCGTGAGCGTGCTTGTTTTGATTTGATTTTCTTTTGTTGTTGTTATGTCGTGCTGATTTTTCTCTATTTTTTCTTTGTATATCGAGACCCAGGCTCATATTGCTGTCACTTGGAACGATCATTACATGAGCTTGAAAGACGGATATCTAGCTCTTCAGGAGAAGTTTCGGACAGCGACGAGCTCACTTGCTTCTTTGAGAGATGATCATGATCGGGATATATACCGATTCCCACAGATTGGGTCAGAGCTGAAGGCGGAATTTGAAGAGGCTCGAGCGTCCTTGGAGGTGGAAAAATCTATGGTGGAGAGAACGCGCAGATGCTGAAGAATGCCCAAGTGAAGATTTCCCATTTAGAGATGAAGCTTGGGGCGTTGGAGGCCTGGGTGGAGACGCTTTCTTCTGAAAGTCCCATGTCAAAATTGAAGGCTGTCGGTCTTACTGAATACATAGATTCGTCGAATTACATGCGTGACCGTTGCTTGATTGGTGAGGAGATTCGTGAAGATATTTGGACTAGAGTGGTGGAGCCTCAGATGGAGGACGCTCGTTGGCTTGCACTCAGGAGAGGGGTGTCCAAGGCCTTTCACCTGGTTGCCAGAAGTTTGAAGTGTGATGTATCCAGTCTTAGTTTTGATGATATCTCAAATGACGAGAGCTCGAGTCCCGATTCTAATGTAGATACGACTGATGTATAGTAGCGTGGTTTCTTTATTCTTGTATGCTTGTGTCTTCTTTTGTTGAGTCTGTTGTATGTTTGTCTTTTGCTTTTGATTATCATTGTTTATGCGTCGTTTTATATGCTTTGGTATGCCATTATTGTAATGGGGTTGTTCTTCCCTCTTTTACTCGAATGTTGTTTGTAAGTTTGACTTGAGGCATTGCTTTGCGTGGGTTGTATCCGTGGCTTAATTTGTATGTGGCTTGCTTGTAGCTTGGTTTGCATGAGGGTTGCTTGCGGTTTAGTCGATCGTGAGGGGGGCAGGCCTTGGCGAGGTCGTGGCGTAGAAAGGGAGGTCGGTGAAGGGCTTGCCCATTCAAACCGCATGCGCGGTCTTACCTAATTTTCACCAGTGGGGCTCGTGGCTTAATTTGCACGAGGATCGCTCATGGCTTAGTCTGGAGGGGGGCAGACCATGACGATGTCATGGTGTAGAAAGGCAGGGTCGATGAATAGCTTTCGTATTCAAACCGCATGTGCAGTCTTACCTAATTTGCGTGAGTGAGGCTCACGGCTTAGTTTGCACGAGGATCACTCGCGGCTTAGTCATGAGGGGGGCAGGACCTGACGATGTCGTGGCATAGAAAGATATGTTCGGTGAATAGCTTTTGTATTCAAACCGCATGCACAGTCTTACCTAATTTGCGCGAGTGGGGCTCGCGACTTAGTTTGTATGAGGATCGCCCGCGGCTTAGTCATCAGGGGAGCATACCCTCACGATGTTGTGTCGTAGAAAGGCAGGTTAGGTGAATAGCTTTCATATTCAAACCACATGCGTAGTCTTACATAATTTGCGCGAGTGGGGCTCACATCTTTGCTTGAAATCGATCGGGCTCCACTGAAAGAAACACAATACAATATTTAAATAAAGATTGTTTCCACAAGTCTGGAGTTGCAGTTTTTACAATAGTTAGTCAAAAAAGTAGCAGTTGAATGAGAGCTGGGAGTAAAAAGTTATGATTTAGGGAAAAAAGCGGCGGGAGCGGGTTTGAAAAATGTCCAAGAGCGACTGTTGGAGTATTACGGTGTGATCAGAATCAGCCTGAATGATAACGAACTGCACATCATAGGTTGCTTGTTCAGGCTCTTTTCCTAGAGTGACCGGAAGAATGATGATGCCTGTGACTGGTACTTGAGTGTTCCACGGGATGCGTGCGCTAGCTGTCCTTGGCTTGAGGTCACTAGGTGTTAGCTTGAGCTGAAGTAGTGTTGATAGGAACAATACATTCACTGTAATCCCTTCGTCTACCAAGACTTGGTTTAACTTGGTTGGTGGTTCGCCGATGTCGATGGTTATGTTTCTCATGTTTTGAGCAGGAGGCTATTTCTCCTTTGATAAGAACTGATCGACTGCTCCTACACTGACGAGTAGCTGAATTTCTCCCTTCAGTTGATTGCATCTGTCGGTGCTGTGGCCAAGCCCTTGGTGATATTCGCAATATTTCGATGGAATTTTCTTAACCTTGGGCGAGCGGCCTGGCTTATACAATACCGGGTGATTGTGGATTGCTTGGAAGATCTTATCTTGGGGGGTGTTAAGTGACACGAACTTTTGATGTCAATGAGACTCTTTTGTTCGGCATGTACTTGTGTGTTGGCTGTAGTTCCTTTTTGGCTCCTGGTACGAATTGTTCTCTTGTTTTCTCTTTTGCGCTTTGTATGGGCTTGGACTTCCTGGCGTGTGCTTTCCATCTATCATGAATCTTTTGACGAAGGGATCAGCCAGTTCAGTGTAGTTTATCTTCTTTTCTTGCAAAGAATGAAATCAAGTTTGAGTTTGACTTTTTAGTGTTGTCAGAAATATTTGGGTCATGAGTTGATCTGAGGCATTATGAGCATACATGATGGCTTTGAAACATCCAAGATACGCCAGTCGATTGTCGATTCCACTGAAACTATGGATTTCTAAGTTACCTTATGGAGCGAGGCCTGCCTAGGAGGCTGACGAGTTATAATTGGGTAATTGTTCATTTAGCCCTTGCTTCCTGACTGACGTGTTGTGATTCATCATGTTTCTAACATCCCCATCATGTTGAGGATCATCGAGGTAGTGATCACACAAATCTTAAGTTAGTGTTGTCAGAGTAGGGGAGCTACTTGTGCTTGAGAATTGTTTTTCTATGTCGTACTCCTTGTGCTGGGAAAGCTTGGTTGAGGCGGAGAGTTCCCCTGATGGCGGTGCATTAGCTTGCTCGAATGGCATTGTGGAGGAATGCTTTACTTCTCGACAGATGGCGAGCATCAAGGCTTGAAGTTCATTTATTTGCATGACGTGTTTTGCAGATACGCCATTAAGCCTGCCAATAGCTGCCACTTGGTTGGTTTTATCCATGTTGGAGGGGGCCGACTTGATGCGCCCCTCGGGGACTGGTTGTATAACCCATATTCGTCGAGCATGGATCCTACCACGGCCAGGTCAGTAGAAGTCAAGGTCAACAAGTCAAGGCAGAAGTCAAAGCCAGCATGCAAGATTGCGGATAGCCTGGGTGAGTATGACGAGCTTCCCTCGCATACTCGCCAGGTGGGCGAGTAGGCGAGATACTCGCCCAGCCCGTGCGAGTTCCCCTTGGAAGTCGTCTTGTCGCCAGGGGTGGGGTATAAATATGACCCCCCCCCCTTTTGTATTTGCTTATAAATAGGACCCCAGGGGTACGAGGCGAGGCACTGGAAATCCTCTGCAGGATACTCGCGAGCTTCACTTTTGAGATACTAGCCGAGTCTTTGGATTTCATTTCCTTAGAGATCAAGTCGCGACCTTGCGACTTCGTCAGCTAGTCTCCCTCGTACCAAGTTCGGCCATCTTTGGTTGAGAAGGGGTTGCTCCTTTCGAGCATCCTGGTACGTGGTGGGACCTTCCTGTCATAACATCTGAGGTCTTGTTTGACTTGGTTATTCATCCTAGTCACCCTAGCCGTCTGATCTGACCTCTGAACCGGTAACCTTAGGCAGCTTGGTCCGAATTCTGAGGTTCGGATTTTTCCTGGCTTCAACACTTGGTGCGGTGAGCGTGGATCGCATCCAAGGAGGAAAGTTTGGTAGTTGAGTAAGATGTCCAATGGTGGCGAGCATGGAGAGTTGGTCGGCAACTCAGCAGGAGGAGGAGAAGTCGCGCGAGGTCGCGAGTTTGTGACGGTTTCCGCGTTTGAAGAGTTTGCGAAGAGGATCAAGCAGACCATTCTCGCAGGGTTTGCTCATCGACCCGATGTCACAGAGACTTCTCCCCGTCGCGTGACACCGCTGGAGGAGGAAGAGTCGCCGAGGCGAGCTGGAAAGGAGCCCGCTTGGGCGAGAGAAGAGCGATCGATGCAGTCGTGATATCATCCAGCGGGCAGTCAAGGGGTAAGCTTTCGGGATCCGATGTCGTCGGCGAGATATAGAGATACTCGACACTGTAGCGAGTATGACGTCTCCAGCGAGGATGAAACTCGCCACCGCCAGGGAGGGAGGAGCCCCTTCTGTGACGAGATCCTCGCCTCCCCAGTTCCTGAAGGGTTCAGGGAACCCGTTCTCACCTACTACTCCGACAGAGATGACCCTATCAGACATCTTTAGTGGTTTGAAGACGTCGTCTCCATCCGCAACATGTCTGACGCCTTCAAATGCCAGTTCTTCTCCATCACCCTCAAGGGCAATGTCAGGGATTGATTCCATCAGCTACCAACAGGGTTCGTGTACTGTTTCTCCGACCTGCGTCGGGACCTCATGGCGAGGTTCGCGACATAGAAGAAGAGAAATAAGGAGGGGACAACTCTCTTCAAAGTCACCCAGGGGCAGCACGAGAGCTTGGGTCACTACATTGATCGTTTCCAGGAGGAGATTTTGGAGGTAGAAGAGGTGGACAGCTTTACGCTGATGGCAGCCCTGAAGTTCGGGCTGAAGCAAGGTTTATTCAGCATGGAGATGGGGTCTAATCCCCCGCGATCCTTTGAAGAGATGATAGAGATGGTGAACACCTTTGTTCGCGATGAAGAAAAGAGCAAGGACTTCTTGGCGAGGCTAGATGGATATGACTCGAGGGATAGGGGAGAGCAGGACCTTCGGGGTCGAAGGCACGGAAGACGCCGGAGAGGCAGGTGGAGAGGAAGAAGGAAGAGCCGAGGAGAGAGGAGAGGAGGACAAGAGAAGAGCCCCAGAGGGTTGAGAAAAGGAGGCAGGAGAGGCCTCGAATATAAGAAGATAGGAGGCCAATGGAGGCCCATGAAGGAGGAATGGGGGAAAGGCGATTCCAGTATCCCGAGAATCGCCCCAGTGGAGACCACCAGCAAGGTAGCATTTCCAGGAGGAGATGAGAAATGATAACCGGCAGGAGGGAGGCCGAGGAGGAGGAAGAAGGGAGACGATGACCATCGCTCGCCAAGACAACAAATGACACTGGAGGGAGCAGCGGGCGATGCGTCAAGAGGCGGAGATTCGCCTCTACTGTGATATCCATCGAGTAGAGGGGCACGGGACCTTGGCTTGCCCGGAGTGCTGTGAAGCAAGGAGGAGGTTGGAAGCAGGAGCAGCGGAGAGAGAGCAGCAAAGGCAGGAGGCCCCGGTGGGGCAGGTGGCATTCCAAGCTCCAGCGAGGAGGAGGAATGAAGATCGAGTCGACTTGGGAGGTCGTGGAGAAGTGATACATGGCCTAGGAGGTGGGCATGTAGGAGTGATCAACGGAGGGGCCAGACTCTGAGCTTACCGCAAGGGAAGTCTCCACCAGATCTATCAGAAGAATGTCACCTCGATGTCACATAACCCGCCGCCGTTGGAGGAGATCACCTTTTTGGAGGAGGATATGATGGGGAATGAGAACCCCTTCCATGACGCCTTGGTGATTCAAGCTGTAATCGAAGACTTCACCGTCGACCGAATCCTCGCGGACAACGGTAGCTCGGTGAATGTCATTTTTAAGATAACCTTCGTCGAGCTTTAGGTGGAAGCATCCCAAGTCCAGGCTGCAGATGGGCCCCTCTTTGGCTTCTCAGGCGAGAAGAAAGAGGTGGAAGGGGCAGTGGAACTATTGGTTATACTCGGCAGGGACGTCGATCCGATGCCGCTTCATCATCGTCAATGCGCCGAGCGGATACAACTCTATCTTCGGATGGCCCCTCATCAACTATTTCAAGGTCGTTCCATCATCATATCACCAGTGCCTGAAGTACTTCCGCGGGGATGTTTAGATCAGGATCAGGGGAGATCCCAAGGCCTCCAGGGAGTGCTATCTGAATTCCGCCAACACCATCAGCTGTATGGGTGATGCAGAGAAGTTGGAGGAGCTGCTGGAGAAGGAGAAGGGGTTGTGTATTGCTGAAGAGGTGGAGGATGTGGAAGTGATCTCTCGGGGAGGAGAGCCTGGACTGCTGAAATTTGGAGGATCCCTGCTGCTAGAAGGGAAGATAGAGATGGTCGCTTGCCTGCAGGACAACGTCGACGTCTTTGCATGGAGTGCCATCGAGATGCCAGGGGTGGACGTCGATGTTGTCTGCCATCGCCTCAATGTAGATCCCGCGGTGGCTCCCATTCATCAGAAGCAGAGGAAGAGCGCCGCCATGCTGGCCGAGCTGATCAGGGAGGAGGTAGAGAAGCTACTGGAGGCAGGTTTTGTCTCGGAGATCCAGTATCAAGGCTGGGTCTCCAACATTGTAATGGTGAAAAAGCCTGGTGGGGGGGTTGACGTCTATGTATTGACTTTTCCATGTTGAATAAATCTTGCCCAAAGGATTGCTACCCCTTGCCTCAAATCGACGTGCTGGTTGATTCTGCCGTCGGATTTCTTGTGATGAGTTTTCTTGATTCTTTTTCAGGGTATCACCAGATCTGGATGCATCCCCCCCGACTGCCGCGACGTCTCTTTCATAACTAGCGATGGCTGCTATAGTTACAAGATGATGCCCTTCGGGCTCAAGAATGCTGGCGCGACTTATCAAAGGATGATGGATCAAATTTTCAAGGAGCAGAAGGGGCGGAACTTGGAAGTTTATGTGGATGATCTCCTCGTCAAGAGTAAAAGTGTTGCAGAACACATAACGGACCTGGTGGAGAGCTTCGCTACCCTGAGGAAGTATAAGATGCGACTCAACCCGGCCAAGTGCATCTTCAGTGTAGGAAGAGGGAAGTTCCTAGGTCACCTCCTCACTCCCAGGGGGGTGGAACCTAATCCAGACAAGGTGAAGGCCATTCTAGAGATGTCGTCTCCAAAGGATCCCAAGGAGGTTCAAAGGTTGACAGGAAGGCTGGCAGGCCTTAATCGTTTCTTGTCCAAGGCAGGGGAGAAGTGCTCTACGTTCTTCAAGACCCTTCGGGGAAATAGAAGTTCGAGTGGACCGCGGAGTGTGAGGAGGCCTTCAGAAAGCTCAATCAACAGCTAACCCAAGCTCCTCTCCTCCAAGGCCCGCAGGGTAATGAAGATCTCTTTCTCTATCTGAGAGTCGGGGTAGAGGCAGTTAGCTCGGTTTTGGTCCGAGAGGAAGGCAAGAGGCAGCCCCGGTCTACTATGTGAGTAGAGTGATGTGGCAAGCGGAAACGAGATATCCTATCTTGGAGAAGCTGGTGTTTGCTTTGGTGGTTTCAGCTCGGAGGCTCCGTCCATATTTTTAGGCTCACTCCATCACGATCGTCTCTGATCATCCTCTACGCAGTATCCTGGATGGAGTGGAGCATTCTGGCAGGTTGGCAAAGTGGGCGGTGGAGCTAAGCAAGTTTGATATCTCTTACTCTCCAAGGGTAGCGATCAAGGCACATGCGGTGGCGGATTTCCTTGCCGACTTCTCGGCCGAGGTTGAAGGAGAGGAAGGCTCTTCTAGCCCAGTTTCATGGAAGATGTTTGTGGATGGGGCTTCGGGCAGATACTCCGTGGCAGCCGGAGTCGTGCTAGTGAGCCCCTAGGGAACTAGGATCGAGCAAGCAGACAAGATCCTCTTCCCAATTACAAATAATCAGGCAGCATACGAAGCCATGGTGGCTGGCTTGCGTCTCGCCTAGGAGTTGGCAATTCGAGATATCAGGTCCTTCACCGACTCGATGGCAGTCGTGTCTCAGATCAAAGGCGAGTTCGAGGTGAATGACCCGATCCTGCAGAGATACTTAATTAAGGTGAAAGGTTTGATCAGGGGGTTGCAATCTTTCTTCGTCGAGCATGTACCCCGGGAAGAGAATTCAGAAACTGACTATCTTGCCAAGTACTGTCCCCGGGCCGGGGGTACCGTGACTGAGCTATTCCGACAGTCCATCGAGGAAGGGGAGATGATGGAGATCGAGCAGAGGGCATCCTGGAGAGATCCGTTTGATTCCTTCCTAGCAACAGGTCAGATTCCTGCCAGCGAGGGGGATCAGAGGAAGTTCTGTTACAAAGCTGCATACTACTTACTTCAAGAAGGAGAGCTCTATCGTAAAACCAACTCAGGTCCTCTGGCCCGATGTCTCTCGGAGATTTAAGTCCCTCGTGTCCTGGAGGAGATTCACTCGGGAGAGTGTGACAGTCATTCAGGGACTCGCACTCTGGAACAAAGAATTCTAAGGCATGGCTATTTCTGGCCCACCATTCGAAAAGATGCGGAAGCCTTCTCCAAAAAATGTCTCCAATGTCAGCTTTTCGTGCCTCTTTAACTACAACCAGCTCAGCATCTGCGCTCGATCACTGCTTCATGGCCCTTCACCATCTATGAGATGGACTTGATCGGTCCTTTTCCTCAGGCCAGTGGACAGAGGAAGTTCGTCCTCGTCGTGATCGATTACTTCTCCAAATGAATCGAGGCAAAAGCTCTGTCCAAGACCACTTCGCAGATTGTAAAGAATTTTATTTGGGGAGAGATCGCATGCAGGTTCGGGATTCCTCTCACCATCGTCACCGACAATGGGCCACAGTTCGCCAGCTTGGAGTCAGAGGACTTCTGCAAGCAGCTAGGGACAGATCTTTGATTCGCCTCTGTGCATCATCCTCGCAGCAACGGGCAGGTGGAAGCCACCAACAAGTTGATCATCAACCTCCTCAAGAAGAAAGTCACCAACTTGAAAGACAATTGGGCAGAGCAGCTCCCCTCTGTCCTCTGGGCTCTGAGAACAACTCCAAACTCGGCCACGAGGGAAACTCCCTTCAAGTTGTCCCACGGGTCTGAAGCACTCATCCCAGTGGAGTTTGAGGTTTGGAGCCCGAGAGTCATAGCAGCTGGAGACAACAATGAAGAATGACGCTTGGATAATGAAGACGCCCAAAGGCTCTCGCTGGATTTCGTAGAAGAGCTTCGTGACTTAGCCTCCATCCGCCAAGAGGAGATCAAGCGACGCATGGCGAAACACTTCGACAAGAATGACCGCCTAAAACATTTCCTCGCGGGAGATTTGGTCATGAAGAAGGTGGACACCGCAGGAAGAGGAACAACAGTTGGTAAGCTGCAGCCTAATTGGGAAGGTCCCTTCATCATCCAGGAAGTCTTGGCCACCGGAGGCTATTATCTCCAGGATCAGGTTGGAGAGCAACTAGGAGGTACTTGGAGTGTGGATGACCTAAAAAGGTTATATCCCTAGCGGTCAATAATGTATTTTATTTGTACATGTTCTCATACATATATACAGATAGTGACAACTGCTTGGCTTCTCTTTATGCATTTTCATCTCAAAATTTTTGAGGCCTTAAGGTGCTGCTCCGAGATCGATCCGAGAAACCGGCCGTCGACCCATTCCTCCTAGATAGCTCAGTGCAGACGATGGAACGATGCCTCGGGATATAAGTGTCCTTGTAAGACCGGACCCCTACATTGATGGTCGAGATCAGCTCCCCCCTTGCATGTCGGCCTAGCAACCCCCGATTACATCTCTCCTCCGACTGGAGGAACTAGCAAGAACGGGTTTGAACTCCAACCTCTTGGATTCGAGGAAGGATCGACCTTGCCAAGCTCTCATCTTAGGAAATGACCCTTTCATTATTCTTAAAGGCAGGATAACCGGCCGAAGAGCAGGGATAGACCCAAGGGAATATGTTAGTCGTGAGTGCATCCTAGAGGACCCTCGGAAGAACATTACCCATCGCTCATGCGTTTACGCTTGTAGCCAGGTGGCAGAGCTGAAAATGATTTCAACGATTGAATTGGGAAACGTGCCTTCGACTTGTTTCTCCTAAATAGCCCAGGGAGGACGATGGGACGATGCCTCGGGATATAAGCGTCCTTATAAGGCCAGACTCCTACATTGACGGCTAAGATCAGCTCCCCCCCTTGCATGTCGGCCTAGCTACCCCTGATTACATCTCTCTTCTGACTGAAGGAACTATCAGGAACAGGGTTGGACGCCAACCTCCCAACTCGATGTCAGCGAGATCATCGCTATCTTTGTAATTTCTTCATCCTCAAAGATATTGACACACTTGATTCATTGCCAATCTCTCAAAGCAACAGGAAAAATAACTCCAACCGTATTTCAAGTCCTTGAGTGGTAGTGTAGCCGTAAGTCCAAGTCCCTGTATGAGCTCCTCGCCTGCATATTGGCTAAGGACCTCCTCGAGTGAGATCAAGATCCTCGTTGGAGTGATGTCAAAGTCCGAGATCTCTGTATGAGCTCCTCTCCTGCAGACCGACTACTTGCCTCCCCGAGTCGACATACACCACTCTAGTTGAGCAAGGCTCATGAGAGCTGTTGACCCCGACAATGTTTGAAGTTCTCAAGTGGTAGTGTCGCCGTAAGTCCAAGTCCCTGCACGAGCTCCTCTCCTGCATATTGGCCAAGGACTTCCTCGAGTGAGCTCAAGATCCTCGTTGGAGTGATGTCGCAGTCTGATATCTCTGTACGAGCTCCTCTCCTGCAGACCGACTACTTGCCTCCCCGAGTCAACTTACACCACTCTAATTGAGCAGGGCTCCTGAGAGCTGTCGACTCCAACATTCGAAGTCCTTGAGTGGAAGTGTCACCGTAAGTCCCAGTCCCTGCACGAGCTCCTCTCCTGCATATTGGCCAAGGATCTCCTCGAGTGGGATCAAGATCATCGCTGGAGTGATGTCGTAGTCCAAGATCTCTGTACGAGATTCTCTCCTGCAGACCGACAACTTGCCTCCCCGAGTCGACTGATTCTCACCCCCAGTTGAGCTTGACTCATGTTGGGTGTCGACTACTCACAACCACCAACCAAGCTCAGCTCCTCATAGGGTGTCGACTCTGGTCTTTGAGCCAGTAAAAAATAAATGAATTACGCAGGTGCGATCAGGCATTGGCGAGCATGTGAGTATGTATAGGCGAATATGCTACGACGACCATTACAAGCGAGCGAGTATGTTACGACGAGTATAAGCACAGGCACGGGTGAGTATCTGGAAGCGAGTTGTTGGAACGACTAAGGTCGTGCGAGTAATGACTGCGTGATTATGAATGATGTCAACACGCGGGTAAAGCATCGCGAGCACTCATCCTCCCTGTGTCTATGAGCCTAGCGAGTATCATCAAACAACACATGAAAGTAAAGAGCGACAATGTTGTAATTCAAACTTGTATCAATATATATTTCAAAAAAAATTACAAGTTACAAAAGTCGGCGGTTAAAAAATTTCGCTAACTGCTATATGCGAGTATGACAAATATTGTCGAGCAACTAGAACTCATCGTCGCCAGTATCAGGCCGATATTCCTCATCTCCAATATCAGTATCCTCCTCTTCCTCGCCGTCATCCTCGCTCTCCTCTTCACCACTACTGCTGCTGTCGTCACTGCTGCTACCGCTGCCACTGCTGCTAGAGCCCGAGGATGGAGAAGGTAGGCGATCTGGCGAGATCGATTCATCGGCGAGCAGCTCGGGGAGAAGCTCATCAACAGTGAGCTCCTTATCCCCCTGGACGAGCTGGTCGTTGAGCCTTAGCCTCGCGAGCATGATATTCCCCGTAGCACGAGCTATCTCGCGGCGGACGGACGACCTCTCCTTCCAGAGAGAGCAAGATCACTTGATCGCATAGTGAGGGTCGTCCTCCGGCCGCGGCGCTTCTTGCCGAGGAGCTGAAGAACTCGCGTCGCCTTCAAGGGCAGTCAGGCGACTCTCCATCTCGGCAGCGCAGACTTGGGTCGCTTCCAACTCCGCCTGAGACTTGGCGAGTTTCTCCTCGCACTCAGAGAGCTTCTTGGAGGTCTCAATCTCGGCAGCTTGCGACAAAGAACAAAAAGTCAGCGAAATGCATCCAAGTCCAACACCAGCAAGGTCTCGAGCCGGAAGCGACTTACCTCATATTCTCTCCATCAGACGGATTGCATGCCCAAGTCGATGGCTTTCTTGGTGATGACTTTCAGGGTCACCGTCATCTCCAATAGCTTCCTCGCCGAGTAATGGCCTAGCTCGACAGATCGTGCGAGCGAGCATGCCGTCTGTTGGGCGAGGTCCTCCATGCTGAGCTCCGTCATTGACTCGGCATCAACTCGCCCGTACAGCGTATGGAGGACGGCGAAGGCCTCCCCCTTGTCCTCGCAGTCTGCCGACCATGAGGGGATGTTGGTGCTCAGCGTCACCAGGTGTTCATCCGCCGACCAAGTCACCAGCTGGAGGCTGTAGGCGTCCACCGCTCCTCACCCTAAGTTGAAGTTGGGGTGGAAGTGAGGAAGCCGAGCATCCAGCGGCGATTCTTGGTCGTTATGTCGCGGCGACGACACCTTCGCCTTCTTGGTCGCGGTGCCCGGCGACCTGGTCTTCCCCTTTCCTTTGGCGAGCCTTTTCTTCTCGCCGTCATCGAGCGGAGGGTTGGGCTCATGAAGCGAGTTGGCGAATTCCTTCACCGGAGGCAGCAACTTCTCCGGGAGCTCGCACGGTACTACAAAATGTCGAGCAAATATCAGTATCAAGCTACAACTAGCGAGGCGAGTATGCAAGAAATGATCCTCGCACGAAACTTACCCTCGTTGGGATGGATCTCCAGCAGAGTGTTGACATTTAATCGCCAGAAGATAACGTCGAACCGGCGACCATGGAACGACTCGACTAGCTGCTCGCGGACACCCTCCAATATCGGCGGGAGGAAGGCAACATCGGCGGGTTGGTGCAGCCTTCCCAGGACGCCCGCGAAGTCGTCTTGGACGACGACTAGTAGCTCGCTCCAGCGATGGACTTTGTTCACCATCCCCACCAGTGTGCAGACATGGCTGCTGAAGTATACGACCCCCTCAGTGGTCGCGGCGAAGGCGAAGATCTTGCGGAAGACAGAAAGGTCGAAGGAGACCCTCTCCTCCCACAAGTAGCAGAGGAACCCCATGATGATCGCCACACCATTGGGGTTGATCTGCGCAGGGACAATGCTGAAGTATCGTAGGATCTCGCAATACTCCGGCCACAGAGGAAGTCGCAGACCGGCGTCGAAGTGACGGAGTGGTAGGACCATCGCACCCTCGATATAGGTGTTGAGCCTCTCAGTGCGACTAGGGAGCCTTGCCGAGCATCCTTCGGGCAAAAGCCTCTCCTTGAAGCTCTCCAAATCTCGCTCGGTTGTTATCGACTTCTTGAAAGCCGCATCAGCAAAGTTGGCGGCATGGGCTTGTCGGCGAGCACTGGCGTCGTCTCCCACCATCTTTGCGAGTTTGGCGAGCTGAAAGAAGGAAGAAGGGCGAGAAAAGAAGAGAGATCGAAGCGTGCGAGTAGCGAAAAATACTCGCGAGCTTGGGATCTAAATTCGCAATAGCATACTTAAGTCCTACCTACCCCCTATATTTATAGGCGAAGGCAAAAAGGGGGGAGGGGGTATATCTCTGCCCCGGCGAGTATCGTCTGAAAGTCGCGGTCTTGGAGAGCTTGTGGACCTCGGCATATACATCGTGTAGCGCAGAAAAAGAATATCGCGATGATTGTCAAAACCTGCACAATAAAGTCGACACATCACATAATAACGGACATCATAAAACATCAAGAAAGAAGACATCAAGAGAAGAACAAGGCGTTATATACAAACTCGCTTATTACAGCAAATAATTGTTTATTATAACAAGTCGCACAAGGCGAGCTTCAAATAGAAGAAAGAAAAAATCTAAGTCCTAGGATGTCTTTCTGGTGGATGAGGATGTCGCCCGGCCCAGCCCATCTCCCGCGCCCGCCGATAATGCTCCGTCGCCACCGACATCGCATCGTCGCGAAGCCGCAACTGCTCCCCCATCCTCGTCAGCCGCCCAACGGAGCCCATACTTGCGCGGATACCGGCCAGCTCGTCGAGGACGAGCTGGTGGCGATGGTTGTTAATCACCAGCTGGCGATCATTCTCCTTCACCATATGGAAGCGAGCTTCATAGCTCTCCCGACCTCTTCAATCTTCGCCACCCGCACTCTTCCAGAGATGATATTCGCCGATGTGATTTGCAGATCGCCAGCTGGTCTAACTTGCTCTCCAGCTCCAGGTAGGCGCGAGCAGCGGCGTGGCGATACTCGCTGCCTGACAACCCGATGACGTCAATGAAGGCCACCCCTAGAGTCGTCGGGCGATCTGATAAAACAAGAAAGTCGCCAGATTAAGAATAAGAACACTTAGTCGCCAAATGTAGCACTAGTGACGGCACTTACTGCGGCAAGGAGATCTTGATCGGCGAGGAGAAGGGCCGCGAGTTGGAGAATCTCGCCGGTTAGAAGATGGGCCACCAGCGTGCTCGGCCGCCTTGCCCTACCCCCGACCTCCATGGCCAGAATACCCCACTCTCGGCGGGAAGTAGCTCGGTCGCGGCTTGACCGGCTTCCTGACCACAGGCTGCGATGAAGACGGCGGGGGCTGCGACGAACTCGCCGGCTAAGGCGGAGTCTTCAGCGGAGGAGGAGTAAGTCACGTCGTAGCAGTTTGTGAAGGCGCGACAAGAGGCGGTGGAGACAAAGATACACTCACAGCCGGTATGGCAGCCACGTTCGGAGGCGGCGGCGACTTCACAGAACTCGTCGCCGGTAGCACAGAATCTCGTGCAGGGGCGGACGGGGCCTTACTCGCCGGAAGGTCCTTGCTCGCCGGCGCCACCTTTTGTGGAGGATCCTTCAACAACGGCTCCTTGCTTGTCGGCGCCACCTTCTTTGGCAGAGAATCCTTCAGCGATGGTTCCTTGCTCGCCGCGGGAACCGAGGCCTCAGATACCCTCTTGGCGCCAATACTGATCTGGACCGTGTGCGCGGTCCGACTGATCTCTCGGCCGAGAGGGCAAGCAGCGGCGCTGAGTTCAGCAGGGCGACATTCAAGACCACGTCGACTCCTTCCAAGGGGGAATCTGCGAGTATCAAAACAGAATCAGTGAGAAGTATAACAGCGGCCAACAGATGAGAAGGAATATCTCGACAGCATGGCAACCTGGCAGGGAGACGACTTCGACCTACTGAGGTGCCGAAGTGGTGGCGAGTTCCGGAATGTCTAGCGAGCCGAGGAGGCTCGCGTCAGGGGCGACTACATTTGGGATGTCGTCAAGCCCGAGATCACTGAGTAGCCTCAGAGTGCTGGCAGAGCGTGCGAGATTGCTGGTGGAAGCCTCGACTTGCGAAGGAGGTGGCGGCGGGTCAACCGCGTCAGAGGCGGGCTTCTTGGTTTTCTTGATTTTCTTCTTCTTAGGAGGGGTAAGTCTGCGACGACATCCTCTTCACTCGGCCTTTTGGATTTAGCGATGCCGAGAATGCCAGTGAGAGCTGCGAGGCTATCTTGAAGAAGTTTCTCGGCATTCGACATTGTGCGCGAGCTCTGGCGATCCGTTTGAAGAGCCAGCCCCCCCCCCATATTTATAGAGATCGGCAGGATGTTATTAGTTGCAAGCAGGTCTGATACTGGGCATAGCAGCTCGCCGAATAAGTGTTGGATGATTCTTTCCGAGCTACTACGTCTCTCAAAAATAATGGGGATTGTGTACAACCCATATTCGTCGAGGATGGGTCCTACCACTGCCAGGTCAGCAGAAGTCAAAGCCAACATGCAAGATCGCAGAAGTCCTGGGCGAGTATGGCGAGCTTCCCTCGCACACTCGCCAGGTGGGCGACTAGGAGAGATACTCGCCAAGCCCATGTAAGTTCTCCTTGGAAGTCGCCTAGTCGCCAGGGGGTGGGGTATAAATATGAGCCCCCCCTTCTTGGATTTGTCTATAAATAGGACCCCGGGGGTATGAGGCGAGGCACTGGAAATCCTCTGCAGGATACTCACTAGCTTCACTTTTGAGTTACTAGCCGAGTCTTTTGATTCCATTTCCTTAGAGATCAAGTCGCGACCTTGCGACTTCGTCAGCTAGTCTCCCTCGTACCCAGTTCGTCCATCTTTGGTTGAGAAGGGAATGCTCCTTTCGAGCATCCGGGTACGTGAAGGAACCTTCCTACCGCAACATCTGGGGTCCTATTTGACTTGATTCTTCATCATAGTCACCCTAGTCGTATGACTTGACCTCTGAACCGGTAACCTTAGGCGGCTTTTGTCCGAATTCCGAGGTTGGGATTTTTCCTGGCTTCAACATTGGTCTTTTGGAAGTTTGGGCGTTTCTTCTTGTCATTGAAACTGTCATTAAGTATCGCAGGTGTACAACCCTGTATCCGACGAGTGGGGTCGCAAGGAACCAGACCAGCCGGTTCAGATCACCCCAGCCCCAAGCGAGCTTGGCAGAGAAATCCGAGCCAGAGCTCGGCATTCGTCGACCCCGAGCTCGACATTCGTCGATCCAAGTCCACGTTTCGTCGAGTTGAGCTCGACTAATGGAGGTCGATCGAAGGGCGAGCTTAGTATCCTAGCTCGCACTCGCCCTAAGGAGCTCGACCGACAGCAGGCGAAACAGATCTTCAGGGGTGGCCAAGCTCCCCAGCTCGCCCAGGTCCATGAGGTATTTTTTACTATTTTGCCCCCGCTGGCCTGCCCATAGCCTTTCAGAACAGCGGAGTTACGTTGTTGGCAGACCAACCTTTACTGCACATAGTTGTTCAGAACAGCGGGAGTTGTCTATTTGCAGGCCGTTTTCAAAAATTTATAAATAGGACCCAAGGGGTACCTCAGAAAGCACGCTTCTGGTGCTCCCTTGCTCCATCTCTCAAGCGCTTTCTGAGGATACCTTAGCACAGACTTTGGCTAAGGAGGCGAAGCGCTCTAAGATCTTTCGGGTGTATCGTGGGTCCTCCCCGCCGAGCCCTTGGGTCAGTTCTTCCTTGTTTTCTTTGTTGTTTTGCTTGTAGGAGAGAAGTAGGTGCGCGATCACCCCTTCCCCAATGATGAACTCCACAAGAGACCGATTTTCGGTTTCAACATTGTGGTGCGGTGAGCGTGGAGAGTGGTCAGCACAGAAAACCTTCAGCGAGCTCGATGACAGGACAAGGATCTGACAGGTCGGACTCGCCCCCCCCCCCCCCCCCCACCTCTGGCCACGGTGGGGATGTTCAAAGATTTCAGGAACGAGTTGCTGGGCCTCGTCAAGTTCACACTCGGCGCGCGGGCCGAGTGCTCGACTCCAGCTGCCCACATCGCAGCCGCCCTCTCTCTGGGCGAGGACGCCCCAGACAGGTGAGCTGGGAAGGAAGTGGCCGAGGAGGGCCGAGGATGCGAGCTCCCCGGGCGCGTGCTCTTCCCCGGCTCGGTAGGCGGAGGCCGGATCGGCGAGCTGGGCCCGCGAGATTCGCCAGCTCGCCCAGTAGGGGGAGGCAGCCCCTTTAACGAGTTGGTCTCTTCTGCTATAGTTCTAGAGGGGTTCAGGGAACCCGAGTTGTCCTACTACACCGGGAAGGGGGACCCGGTCTAGCACGTCCAATGGTTCGTGGACGCGATATCAATCCGGCAGATGTCGGATGGGTTCAAGTGCCGACTCTTTGTCATCACCCTCAAGGAGAAGGCGAGGGAGTGGTTTCACCAGCTGCTGGCCAGCTACATCTACTGCTTTGAGGACCTATGTCGGGGGTTCATGCTGAGGTTCACTACCTCGAAGATGAGGAAGGAGTCAGAGTCCCTGTTCCACATCAAGCAAGGAGTGAATGAGACGTTGGGGAGCTACGTCGACCGGTTCCAGGAGGAGGTAACCCAGGTCCAGGAGATGTCTGGCCACAGTTTGATGATGGCTTTCACCCTGGGACTGCAGCAAGGTTTCTTCAGGACGGAGTTGAAGAGAGTGCCCCCCTCTCCTACGAGGAGCTGATGGAGAGGGCGGCGAGAGAAGTTGATGGGGAGGCGTCAAATCCGGAATTTGCCCGGAAGCTGGCTAGGTGGGCCATAGAGGAATAGAAGGAGCCGAGAGGCGGAAGGGGGCAGGAGGAGAGGAGAGTCGAGCCCTGGCAGAGGGAGCAGAGGCAGCTCCAGGGGCAGCAGCAGCCCAGATGTGGGGGTCAAGAGCCAGACCGTCGGTTGGGATGGAGGCCCGAGTGGCAAGAGCAGGGGCCATAGAGAGGGTACCAAGGAAGGGACCACAATCAGGGGGCAGGACCAATTCCACCCCCGGGTTGGAGGCGGGAGCAGAAGTCTCCACTCCCCGATCAATAACAGGCTATGACCATAGCCATAGGGGAGAGGTGGAGAGTAGCAAGTAGGAGTATGAGAGAAGTTAGGGTGGAGTTGCCCTACTGCGACTTCCATCAAGAGGAGGGGCACACCACAGCCACGTGCCTGAAGTTCCTTTAGATGAGGGGAAACAGGGAGCAGTAGCAGCAGCAGGGGCGACATGAAGTGAGGATGGAGGAGGTCCTGCCTCGTGTGGAGGAGGATCGATGCGAGGACCGGGTGGACGTCGGGACCCGAGGGGGATCAGGGTGATCCATTGGGGGGGATTGAGGCCTCCCGGAGGCTGAGCCTCCATACCATGTATCGCCGGAGCGTTGGCTCCACATCCCAAACCCCACCCCCAGAAGAGAGGATTACCTTCTCAAGGGGCGATATGCCGGATCATGAGGATCCATTTTGCAATGCGCTGGTCATCCAGATGGCCATCGAAAATTTCACCGTCTCCCGGATCCTCGTCGACAACGGAAGCTTCGTCAACATCGTCTTTTAGAAGGCGTTTGACGCGATGAAGGTAGAGGCGAAGAGGGTGTTGGCCTCGGATGAGCCCTTGTTTGGATTTTTGGGGAGAGGAAGGAGGTAGAAGGAGGAGTAGGGCTCCATGTCACCCTGAGGGGGGGGGGGGCAGTCCTGAAACTACAGGTTCGTCATTGTGGATGCCCCCAATAGCTATATTGCCATCTTCGGGAGCCCTTCATCACGCATTCCGCTGGGTCCCCTCATCGTTTCATCAATGCTTGAAGTTCAATGCCGAGGGGATCAGGTCC
>CM077153.1:216757129-216959094 GCA_039583875.1 Platanthera guangdongensis
TACAATAAGGAGTGTCTGCAGTGGGATTTGGCTTGGGAGCTGGAGGAGGAGGAAGCTTTCTTTCTTTGATAACAATCTCTTTTTCTTACTTACAGCATTCTTCATCAGAGTCATCATCATCATCATCTTCTTCAGAAGCAGAACTTTGAGGGATGTCATAGAGAGCATCGAAAGTTTTCAAGGCTTTATCAGAAATAACAGCCTTTTCTGGAGGAGGGGCAGAAGGTTCAGGAACTGGAATATCAGCAATAGGAGAGGAGGGAGCTGCACAGGAGACAGAGAGAATAGGGACAGAGCATGCAGTTGCTATCATATTTTCTTCTTCAATGTTATCCTGAATAAGCTATCCAATTTTGGCAGGGGGGGAGAGTCATCCATAACAAAATCTGGTGCTGAAACTGGCACTGAAGTATCTTCTGGAATGACATCTGAGCTGAAGCTGAGATGGAGGCTGAAGCTGAGAGAGCAAAATTGTCACAGAGTTGGCTTTGAAACTGCTGGACTGGTGGAGAGGTATAAGGTACATTAGCCAAACTTGGCTTAGTAAAATCTGCTGGAAAGAATTACATGTGTGCAGTATCAAAATTACTCAACAACACAGATAAATTCACTGTGGGATTTAAATAGAAATCACCAACAGGTGTTATTTGTGCAACTGACTCATCCAAATCAATATCAATATCCATAAATTGAATTAACTCAATCATTTCAGAATCAAAATCTGACAAAGTTGTTGTATCCTCATCTGAATCTGCATCTGCTGGAGAGGGGAACTGCTGCTGTACTGCTGCTCCTTGCTGTAACTGCATTCTGCTGCAACTTCATCACTAAGCATCTCCCCCTGCCTGGGTTCAGGAATACCTGGAGCCAAGCCCCTGAATGAATAGGGGGCAGCAGATAGGATAGAGATCTGGGCAGGTAAGGAATTGATGGAGGTCACAAGAGGTGTAATGGCCTCTTGGATGAGAGATTTGATGAGAGGAGTGAGCAAGGAGAATGATGGTAGATGGATCAAATGTGGAAGGGAAGAGGATGGAATGGGAGGCGGAATAATAGATGGAGTGGGGGCATCTGGCATGATTGTGTCTGAGGGTATGTTGTAAGATGGAATGGTGGATAAGTGTGGGGGAAGAGGAGACTGGGAGGTGTAAGAATTGTCCCTTTCATGAGGGGAACTGGAGGATAGTGAGGGGGGGGTTGTTGATAACTTACGAGGGGAAGATGGAGGTGTAGATGGAATGTTTGTAATGTCATGTGGTGGAGATGAAGGAGGGGTAGAGACATGAGGAGGCTTCTTTGGAGGGAAGGGGTGCTGGAAGAGATGGTGATATGGTGGGACCTCTTCAGCAGGGAGGGGAGAGGCCTTACAGCCCTTGTGCTCTCAGAATGGTGGGATAGAAGAGGAAGAATCCTTGGAGGGTTTGGAGATAGTCCTCTCCCACTGCCAAACAGAGCGCATGTGAGGCGCTTTGCTGGCATTTATGAAGATGGCCGGGGAGACCATACATTCAGCAGCCTTCTCTAGAAGAAAAATTCCCATTTCTGCCAAAGCAGACTTCCTTCTTGCTGTTCTTTTCTTTGATCAATTCAAGGAAAACCTTACTCCAATCAACATGTCTCTTATTCACTACTGCACAATGATTAGAAATTGGTGACGAGTAATATAGTCATGAGCAGAGTGCTTGGCCATCAGTATTTTTCCCGCAATTGTCCGTCAGAAACTGGTACGCGTGAAAGATATGGTACCTAAACACCTAGAGGGGGGGGGGGGGTGAATAGGGGACCAAAACCTTTTTAAAAACTTTGTTGGCAGCACAACAGTTTTATAACACAGATTTCTGAAATAAGTTCTCACAGAAACACAGCTATTCACAACACAGCACATCACAGCACAGAATACACAAGATTTTATAGTGGTTCCCAATCTTTGGGTACATCCACTTTCCCCCTTTGCCTATCTAGCAGTGTACTAGATTCGGCCAAACTTCTCCACTAGCTCAGAACCCAACTAGGTTCCTACACCTCAGGCCAAAGCCTTACACTCAGCCAAAAGGCCTACACTCAGCCACAGGCTACACTCAGCCAATCAGGCTTACACTCAGCAATTAAGGCCTACACTCAGAGTTCTTCAACTCCTACACTCAGGCAACCAAGCCCTACCCTCAACCTTTATACTTTATAATATAGGCTTACAATTCTCTCAGATCCAATGGATCCTACAAGTTAAAATACAAATAACAATAGCTAACTCTACAACTCAGAAAATAAGAGAGGAGTTGAGAGATTCTTGAAGAGTTCTGGGAAGAACTCAGTTAGATCCAAACTGACTTAGCTTCCTTCAAAGCTTCTTGATTAGAACTGAATTAGTCTGAATCTTCTGCAGTTTGTTCCTTGACCTCTGCTTCTTGAAATCCAGATGACTCTGAATTCTTCTTCTCAGCCTTAGTTCCAAAGACTGAATTCTTGGTTGGAGCTCTCTCTCTCCAACTTCTTAGATCTGCGATGCACAGCAAGATCTTCTTGTGTTGATACTCAATATACCACTTTTTCAAAGATCTGAACTCTCTCTATCAAAAACTTTTTCAACCATTCTATATTCACTTCATCAATCTTGGTCTGTAAACTATGGGTGCCTATTTATAGGCTTCCTTCATGGTAACCGGCTGGTCCGGTTCATAACAGACTTCTGATATCTCTGACAGTTGATGTAGACCGGCTGGATCGGCAGCTGTCATGTCAACCAGTCACTTCTTGAAATTCCCTAACTGTCAGATAGTGTCGAGACTTTCTGTTCTTAAGTGTCGACACTTATAGACCAAGTGTCGACACATGTTGTGTAAGTGTCGACACAAGTCTACAAGGTGTCGACACAATTCCTTGTATGTCTCGACACAGATTCTTCTGCATGTGTCGACACTGAATTTGAGTGTCAACACAAGTACTTGTTCTTCATTCTTTAACTGTATTCTTTCTAAGTGTCGACACATCTCCTTTGTGTCGACACATCTTCATGTGTTGAAACTGTCAAGTGTCGACACTGCTTCTTGGTGTCGACACAAGTCTTCATTTTGTTTCTTCAGCTGAGTGTCGACACATTCCCTTAGTGTCGACACTTGTACTTAGAATATTTTGTAACTTTTCTGTTCTTTGCTAAGTGTCGACACAGCTCCTTGTGTCGACACTTTCTTCAAGTGTAGAGTCTTCAACTAAGTGTCGACAATTGTGCTGAGTTGTCGACACTTTCTTCAACTGTTGACTCTTCTGCATTGTGTCGACACATTGTGCTGAGTGTCGACACTTACTTCAAATACTGAGTCTTCTAGCTAAGTGTCGACACATTGTGCTGGGTGTCGACACTTACTTCAAGTGTTGACTCTTCTGCACAGTGTCGACACATTGTGTTGAGTGTCGACACTTGTTACTTAGATTCTGCAGACTTTTGCTGAGTGTCGACACAACTCCAAGTGTCGACACTTTCTGGTGTTGACTCAGCTCTTCTAGGTGTCGACACTTTGCTAAGTGTCGACACAGCTTTTCTGCATTCTTCTACACTGAGTGTCGACACAGCTCCAAGTGTCGACACTTTCTGATTGGTGTCGACTCTTCTTCCCAGGTGTCGACACAATGACTCCAAGTGTCGACACTGCTTGTCTGGGTGTCGACACAAGCTTTCTCAAGTGTCGACACTTTCCCTCTGGGTGTCGACACATGGACTTAGAAACTTTTAGCTTCAGTCTAGTGTATACCTAACCTGCACAAGTAACTCAAACACACATCAAATACATATGATGTATATCATTGAGTTAGGTGAGGCTTCTTCAAATCAGGTACATTTGACCAATGTACCCAACAATCTCCCCCTATTTGGAGAAGTCATAACCCTTAGTCAATGATATACATCACTCATAATTAAAAAATTATAAAATGATGTAAACAGGTATATGTCAACAGAGTTAAACTTAAACATGTAATAAAGCAACATGTATACTCATACAGCATTACAGAACAAACAAGAATTAGACACATTCATCTGAAACAATCATGAAATTTATTTAACAAAAATTGTTCAAACATTGTTTGTTAATTACATTTTCAATGATTTACACAAAATGTTTGATGTAACAGATTACAACATTCTTCAGTTTAATCTTAGTCTAATTCTGCTCTGGTTCTTTTATGACTATGCCTTTCCAGCTTGCACTTTGGCCTTTACAGCAGCAGCAGCAGCAGGCTCAGCATCAGCAGTCTTCTTCCCTTTGGAGTCCTTCTTCTTCTGTTCTTCAGCCTTGATTTTTTGCCTCTCAAAGTAATGATAGGGCTTAGGAAAGTACTTGCTAGGCTCCACAGCTGTGGAGGTAGCTTTCCTAACTTAGCCTTCCTTCTATGTTGGACAATGGCTTCCTGCCTACTCTCATGCTTCCTCCATTCTGCCTCTGAGACCACTTGTTCCTCTCATGTGCATTGTCCTTGGCTGCTTTCCAGGCTATGAGAATGATGTTCCTAGAAGTAGGGCTCCACTGTTCAAAATCTGGTTTTTGCTCAGCAAGTTCCCTGAACTTCTTCTTTGATAGCCTAGTCTCTTCTTCTTTGTCCAAAGCCTCTTGCATAGCTGCTGTAATAGGTTGAACAACCTTTTCCAGAATAACATTTGGCTTACCAGCAGTTGGACTATACATTGTGCTTACATCAGCATGACCATTTCAAAATCTGGAGGTGGATAGATCACCTGAGCTACTTCCTGTGCTCACCTCCAAGATATGCACTTTGAATACCAGATTCAGCTACATTATCATCATCACACAGGGGAGGATAGCCCAGTGTAGCCCTGATGGAATTGGATATCCATTTTGCATGCTCAGAACTTGGCCTTGACTAACACCCTCTCCCCCTTTATGACTTCTTGTTCTATATGGTCTCTTACATCATCCTTTTGGAATCTTATTTGGCTATCCAAGTACCTGATTCCTTCCTTAAAATAAGGTCTAAGCTTTGTAAGCTGTTCAGAAATGACCTTCTGTGAATCTTTGATTGGCAGTCTTGACAGCAGCAATTTCTTCCTGAAATACTTTATCAAATTCAGCCTTGGCAGCAGCAGAGGAGGTTGATAGGTTCATCAGACTTACTCTTCAGTTCAGTGACTATTGCATTGTGGGATGCAGTCAATTATCATTCATTCTGAGTTGATTCTCCAGCACATAGCCTTGCTTTAGTGCTATATCATCTACTTTGTCTTTATTGCTTCTTGATGTTTAGCCAGGAAATACCACTGCATTTTCACCCTTGTGGAAGCATTCATTCATTTCCTTCTTATTCAGGTTCATCTCAAACCTGATTGACTTGATATCTTGAGCTAAATCAAACTGTAAAGACTTGTGGCCTTCATCAATATATGTCTCTATAGCCCTCCTTTGCTCATCCAGCTTAACTTGCATTGCTACCATTAGGCTACTGCAATCTGTTGATGGAGCTTGTTGGACTAAGGAGTGTTGAGCAACAGTTTGTAGAGCTTTCTTATAGCTCTGACTCCTTCTTTTGAATACAAAGAATTGTTTCTTCTTAGCTTGCTCAGTTTCATCATCCTCAGACTCTGATGTACTGGCTATATCCACCCTATCCTTAGGGCTTGATGGTTTTTCAGTTTGCACATCTTGTGCCTTCTCAGTATCTAGCCTTATAGGCTCTTCCTGAACATCCAAGTTCTTCCCCTCAATAGCAGCACTCTTCTCTTCATCAGCAGCAGTTCTTGTCCATGTCAAAATCCTCTTGATCTAAATTCAGAAATAGATCTTCCATTGTATATTCTGGGGGTGACTGTGCAGGAGATGTACTGTGTTCATCAGCTACAAACAGATGTGTCTTGGAGAACAACATCTGGTTCTTGAGTTGCTTGCTGATTTTGCTGATGGACATCAGACAAATCAGAATTTATTATAGAAAAATTGAAAGTATTAAGGTCAACAAGTACCTCTTGGATGAGGATGGTGGCTTGCTCACTCTCCAGTGTAGATGGTTTGCTACACCTGGAAGCTCCCCCTGGCTTGGATCCCTAGGGATGGGGCTAGTGTGAGGCAGCTCCCCCTGAATCTCAGCCACATCTTGACCAGCAGGGGTCTTTTCTACTATCTCCTCCTCTTGCTCATCAGGTGTAAACACCACCTGTTCTTCACTCTCAGAACTGCTTGAGGACACTGTGCACAACAGCAGTTTTTCTTTTCTTCCTGGGAGGAGAATCTTTCTTAGTAACTTGTTTCTCAGGGGTGGTCAATTCTTTGACAGCACCCTTTCCCACCTGGAGAAGATTCTCATGTCCATCCTTCTCATGTGATTGATTTTAGCTCCAGCAGCATTGCTCATTGACCTCTGGTATTGTACCAGCCAGGTAGAGACTTAGTATCCTGCCCAGATTGGGCTTCTTCAGACTTTCCTTTATCTTCTCAAAGATAACCATTGACCAGTCTGTTCTTAGGTTGAAGATATTCTGGTCATGACATTGAACATGGAGGCTGACACCTGTCATGCCCTCCAGTTTTGCTGAGAATAACCTTGCCGACTATCTCTGACAGAATTTTCCTTGATTGTTCATTCCTTTTCTGTTAAAGACAGAACCTATTTTCATCTTAGAATCAAGACCACACCAGACCAAAGCTTCCTGGTCTTGGATGTAGAAATTTCTTCTTCTTCTTGACTCTTAGGTAGCTGAAGTACCTTTCTCAGACTTTGGGTGAAACCTTGACCTTGGTTCCATGCACTCTTGACTTGATTCTGTAGCCTGAGTCATCCACAGTTGCTCAGTAAGAAATTCAAGCACTTCCTTCTTCCATATCTTGGTTGTTCTGAACCAGAATTCCAATCCTGAATTGCTGACTAGGGTTACCACTGACTTGATTTCTTGATCGCCATCGGTGAATGCGCCGCGCACGAGCTCATAGCCTTCGTTTAACATTCTCTTCCAGCTTGGGAGCCATTAGGGTTTTGAGAATTAGTCTTTAGAGAAGAGAAATGTCGACACAGGAGTTTGGTCTCGAAACTCTGAAAGCGTGTCGACAAACACAAACAGAACCCTATTTATACCTTTCTTGTTTGAAGACGAACAGGCGGGATGAATTCTAAAGATGTGTCGACACTGTCAATAAGTGTCGACACTGACTTATAATGTCTCGACACACATGTGTCGACACAAGTTTAGTCAACAGATTTTATGTGTCGACACTTGGTTAAGTGTCGACACCACACTACTCGACATGTAGTCGAGACTTTACTTAGAAAATTCTGAGTAAAACTTAAGTGTCGACACCTTATTGGATGTGTCGACACCTACTCGACATGTGTCGACACTAACATTCTGAAGTGTCGACACCAACTCGACATGTGTCGACACTAACATTCTGAAGTGTCGACACCAACTTCCTAGATGTGTCGACACCATTTTCCTGAAGTGTCGACACTTACTATTCTGTGTCGACATAGACTTGTCTATGTGTCGACACCTTTTTACTTAGCCTTTTTAGTTCTGTAAACTTAGTCTAAGTTTATCATACCTAGTTCAATTTTGAACCTATTGAACTTAGCTTCTTCTAAGGGCTTAGTGAAACATATCAGCTATCTGATTATCAGTTCTAACATATTCAAGTGCAATATCATTTCTTTCTACATGCTCCCTAAGAAAGTGATATTTAATCTCAATATGTTTAGTTCTACTATGTGATACAGGATTGTTAGCTATTGAAATAGCACTAGTAGAATCACAGTAAGTGGAGTTCTACTTACCTGAAATCCATAGTCTTCTAGCTGATGATGTTGAATCCACAGAAGTTGAGCACAGTAACTTCCTGCAGCTACATATTCTGACTCAGCTGTGGAAATAGCCACACTGGTTGCTTCTTACTGCTCCATGAAATTATTCTTCCACCTAGGAATTGACAGGATCCAGTAGTGCTCTTTCTATCTTCTTTGCATCCTGCAAAGTCTGCATCTGAATAGCCTGTTAGATCAAAATCTCCATTCCTAGGGTACCAGAGGCCTAGATAGGGTGTGCCCTTTAGATATCTCAAGATTCTCTTGACTGCAGTCAAGTGAGACTCTTTAGGGCAGGCTTGATACCTGGCACAAACACATGTAGCATACATAATGTCAGGCCTACTTGCAGTCAAGTACAGTAGGGAGCCAACTATCCCTCTATACAAGGTTTCATCTACAGGTTTCCCTGCATCATCCTTGCTCAGAGACATACTTGACCCCATAGGAGTCTTCATGGTACTGGATGAATCCATACCATACTTCCTTATGAGTTCTAGGGTGAACTTGGACTGACATATGGATAGACCACTTCCAGTCTGTTTAACTTGGAGACCCAAGAAAAACTTCAGTTCTCCCATATACTCATCTCAAATTGACTTTGCATAAGCTTTGCAAACTTTTTGCAAAGGCTACTTTCAGTAGACCCAAATATAATGTCATCTACATATATTTGGACAAGTATGACTTTGCCTCTAGATTCCCTAAGGAATAGAGTCTTATCTATTTTCCCCCTTGAGAACTTGTTCTCAATGAGGAAACTAGATAAGGTTTCATACCAAGCTCTAGGTGCTTGTTTTTAACCCATATAATGCTTTCCTAAGTCTATAGACATAATGTGGAAGAGTAGGATCAACAAAACCTGAAGGCTGCTCCACATATACTTCTTCTTTCAAATTACCATTTAGGAATGCTGACTTCACATCCATTTGGTATACCTTGAATCCTTGATAAGTTGCATATGCCAAGAACATCCTTATGGCCTCCAGTCTGGCTACTGGAGCAAAGGTTTGATCAAAATCAATACCTTCTTCTTGCCTATATCCTTTTGCAACCAGTCTTGCTTTATTCTTTATGATGACCCTTGTTCATCTAACTTATTTCTGTAGATCCACTTAGTTCCTATAACATTGTGGTCTTTAGGCTTTGGAACCAGCTCCCAAACCTTGCACCTTTTGAACTGATTAAGTTCTTCTTGCATAGCTTCAGTCCACTGTGGATCTTGTATAGCTTCTTCAAATTTCTTTGGTTCTATTTGAGACAGAAAACTTGAATATACTACAGCATTCTGATTTCTGCTCCTTGTCTGAACACCTTGTCTTGGATCTCCAATAATCAACTCTACTGGATGATCTCTTAGATGCCTGTTGGCTGGAGGCATTCTTACTTCTAGTTGTACTTCTTCAGCATCTTCATCATGCTGAGTTCCTTGTACTTCTTCAGCTCCTGGTAATATAGTTCTCCCACTGGACATAAGCCATCTTCTTCTACTTGCTGTCTTGCAGCAGGACATCTTTATGGTAGCTTGTCCATCTTCTTAGTAAGACCTGTGGGGCTGCATACATTACTAGACAACTCATTGTTAATTAGTTGTGTCTCATCAAAAACTACATGCACAGACTCCTCTACAACTTGTGTAGTCAAGTTGTAGACTTATAAGCCTTACTATTATTGCTGTACCCAACAAACACTCCCTCTTGGGACTTGGCAGCAAACTTAGTTAAGTAAGACTTTCCATTGTTAAGTATGTAGCATTTACAACCAAAGATCCTAAATAGGATAAATTTGGTTTCCTGCCTTTCACAACTTCATAGGGGGTCTTATTTAACCTTTTAGTGATGGTAGCCCTATTTATCACATGGCATGCAGTGTTAACTGCTTCAGCCCAGAAATACTCTGGCAGTGATGAATCACTTAATAGGGTTCTACCAGCCTCTATCAAGGTCCTATTTTTCCTTTCAGCAATGCCATTTTGCTGAGGTGTTCTAGGTGAAGAGAGTTCTTGAAAATATCCCATAGTCTTCACACAGCTTTGTCATGCTTTCAGACTGAAACTCAGTACCATGGTCACTTCTAATTTTGACCACTGTACAGTTCAATTCATTCTGAATTTGCTTAACAAAACTATAGAAGACACTAGGTGTTTCAGATTTCTGCTTTAAGAAGAACACCCAGGAAAACCTTGAGTAGTCATCAACAACTACAAAGGTGTAGACCTTCCTACCTAAGCTGTGAACTGGCATTGGACCAAAGAGATCCATATGCAAGAGGTATAAGCACCTCACAGCATCTTTGTTGTCAAGCTTCTAAAGGTGGATTTGGTCTGCTTGCCCTTTTGACAAGCTGAGCAAATGCCATCTTTAACACACTTAACTTGAGGACCATTCCTCACTAACTCTTTGCTAAAGAGTTTGCAATAGTCTTGTAGTTAAGATGAGCTAGCCTCTTGTGCCACTTGACACAATGAGAGACTGTCTCATCAGCTACAAGACAAACAGGAGAACCATTGTTCTCAATCATGATGTCTAGACAGTAGACATTCCTCTTTCTATATCCTGTCAAAATGATCTCTTGATCACTTGACCTCTTGATATGACAACCATTTTTAACAAATGAGATGTCATACCCTACATCACTTAACTGACTTATACTAATGAGGTTGTGTTTCAACCTTTAACATAAGCCACTTGAGTAATGGTAACAAGGTTTGAAGAGATGTTACCAAACCCTTTGATGATTCCTTTTTCAGAACCACCAAAGGTCACTTTAGGATTTTTGATTGGAATGTAGTCCTTCAGTAGTCCCCTATTCCAGTCATGTGTCCTTGGAACATCCACTATCCAAGTACCATGTTGGGTATGGCCACTTGGATTCACCTGCAAAACAAATTAATGAACCTTAGAACCAAAGTAAACTTGGGTCCTTGGTGATTGTTAGTTTGCAATTTGACATAGCTACCTGCTGGCTTTCCACCAGGTAACTTGCTACTCAACTTGGCACTGGCATTGTGCCAACAATCCAAGGCAAAGTGGCCAACCTTGCCACAACACCAGCATTCAAACTTGTTGTACCTTTGCTTAGGTACAACCTTTGCTGTCTTGACTACAGCAGGCTTGTTGAATGTTGGGGCTTTGCCCTTGGACTTGGACTGATCCTGAACAGTCCTAGCTGGTTTAATAAAACCCAATCCAGCCTTTCCTTTATGATGAACAAATTCATCAATCAAGGGTAGCACTGATTTAGGTTTTGAAAACCTAGCAACCAGCTCTCTTTCCTTTTGGAGATTTGTCTCCAGTCTCTTAATTTGATCATTCTTAAATGTAATAGTACCCATCTGAATCACAGTAATGTGTTTCAGCCTGGCTACTTCATTCAGTTTTTGATCATACTGCTTCTCAAAATCTGTTGCAGCTGTCTTGAGATCAGCAATCTCCTTTACCTGACTTTTGGCTAGGATCTTGCTTTTCTTATAGGCTTGCAATAGTACTTGGTATTCATCTAAGAGCTGATGAATATCTCCCTTAGATTCAGAAACACTTCCATCACATGATGAAGATGATTCTGACTCTGAACTAGAACTGGAATCTGAACTTGGAGTTGGACATTGTACCTGACTAGGTCCTGGCTGCTCCAGGATTTTGGTACTTTCAGTCAATGCCATCAGTCCTTGGCACTGACTCTCTTCTTGTTCATAGATTGATTCCATGATCTGCATAAACTCTCTTCTTCTTCAGCAAATAGCCCTATATAGGCTTCAGCATCTGTCTCAGTGTCTGAAGAAGAAATGTCTGAAAGAGTCTTCTCATTCTTTGCAACAAAGGACTTCTCCTTCTTTCCTTTGAAGTGAGTCTTCTTTTTGTCACTGGATTCTTTCCTTCTTTCAGGACAATCTGCAATAACATGACCCTGTCTATTGCAGCAGTAACACACAATCTTAGACCCAGTTGCCTTACTAGTCTTTGTCTTTTTCTTATCCTTCTTTGAAGGCTTCTTCTCCTGATACTGGACTTCTTTCCCTTTGGAATATGAAGGTCTGGACCTCCACTGTTTCTTCTTAAGGAATTTCTGAAAATGTCTGGTGAATGCAGCAAAATCTTCATCACTTTCACTGCTTGTAGATTTAGTGCTAACAGACTCATCAGATTCTGATTCAACTACCTCTGGAGGAGGAGTTGATGACTTAGTCCTGTTCTTTCTAGGTACTTCTGACTTAAAGGCAACAGTCCTTTCCCTGTGTTCAGTCCTTGTTGACTTTTCCTCCTCTTTTCTTACTGACAATTGCATCTCATAAGATAACAACTTGCCAAACAGTGTGGGAGGAGGAATTTCTCCCAACTTTGCCATTTCTCTGATGGCACAGATCTTGGTGTCCCAGTCTTTGGTTAGGGACCTTAAGAATTTATCATTCAATTCATAGTTAGAGAACTCTCTTCCATAGGACATGAGTTCATTAACAATTCTATAAAACTTCTTGTAGCATTCAGTGATGCTGTCTCCTCTTCCTTGCCTAAAGCTCTCATATTCTTGATTAAGCAAGGACTTCCTATCTTGTCTTACTTCTTCAGAACCTTCCATGTAGACAATGAGGGTATCCCACATTTCTTTTGCTGTTTTACAGTGAATAAGGTTCTGGAAGGTGGCATCATCAATTGCACTAACTATGATATTCTGTGCCCTTTTGTCCATAGTAGCTAGGACAATTTCATCCTTGGTCATCTCAGAAAAATCCTTTGGAGTTCTCTGTGTAGCATCCAAGACTGAAATCTTCATGGGCACATAAGGCCCTTCTTGACTGTGATGTAGATTCTAGGGTCAGAGGCTCCATGAACAGCCTTACCCTTTCTTTCCAGATTCCAAAAATCTCTTTTCTGCATATGGGCAGTTTCATTGAACCCAATTCCTTGTGATTCTCTGAAGAACCCATGTTTCTTGATTTTCTTGAAACTGTGTTGTGACTTACACTGATTCTGCCAACCTGGATCTCCTCAAACAGTTAGTCCTTTTTGAGGAACCTGGCTCTGATACCACTTGAAAGATATGGTACCTAAACACCTAGAGGGGGGGTGAATAGGTGACCAAAACCTTTTTAAAACTTTGTTGGCAGCACAACAGTTTATAACACAGATTTCTGAATAAGTTCTCACAGCAAACACAGCTATTCACAACACAGCACAATCACAGCACAGAATACACAAGATTTTATAGTGGTTCCCCAATCTTTGGGTACATCCACTTTCCCCCTTCGCCTATCTAGCAGTGTACTAGATTCGGCCAAACTTCTCCACTAGCTCAGAACCCAACTAGGTTCCTACACCTCAGGCCCAAAGCCTTACACTCAGCCAAAAGGCCTACACTCAGCCACCCAGGCCTACACTCAGCCAATCAAGGCTTACACTCAGCCAATTAAGGCCTACACTCAGAGTTCTTCAACTCCTACACTCAGGCAACCAAGCCCTACCCTCAGCCTTTATAATATAGGCTTACAATTCTCTCAGATCCAATGGATCCTACAAGTTAAAATAGAAATAACAATAGCTAACTCTACAACTCAGAAAATAAGAGAGGAGTTGAGAGATTCTTGAAGAGTTCTGGGAAGAACTCAGTTAGATCCAAACTGACTTAGCTTCCTTCAAAGCTTCTTGATTAGAACTGAATTAGTCTGAATCTTCTGCAGTTGTTCCTTGATCTCTGTTTCTTGAAATCCAGATGACTCTGAATTCTTCTTCTCAGCCTTAGTTCCAAAGACTGAATTCTTGGTTGGAGCTCTCTCTCTCCAACTTCTTAGATCTGCCGATGCACAGCAAGATCTTCTTGTGTTGATACTCAATATACCACTTTTTCAAAGATCTGAACTCTCTCTATCAAAAACTTTTTCAACCACTTCTATATCACTTCATCAATCTTGGTCTGTAAACTATGGGTGCCTATTTATAGGCTTCCTTCATGGTAACCGGCTGGTCCGGTTCATAACAGACTTCTGATATCTCTGACAGTTGATGTAGACCGGCTGGATCGGCAGCTGTCATGTCAACCAGTCACTTCTTGAAATTCCCTAACTGTCAGATAGTGTCGAGACTTTCTGTTCTTAAGTGTCGACACTTATAGACTAAGTGTCGACACATGTTGTGTAAGTGTCGACACAAGTCTACAAGGTGTCGACACAATTCCTTGTATGTCTCGACACAGATTCTTCTGCATGTGTCGACACTGAAATTGAGTGTCGACACAAGTCTTGTTCTTCATTCTTTAACTGTATTCTTCTAAGTGTCGACACATGTTCTTTGTGTCGACACATCTTTCATGTGTTGAAACTGTCAAGTGTCGACACTGCTTCTTGGTGTCGACACAAGTCTTCACTTTTGTTTCTTCAGCTGAGTGTCGACACATTCCCTTAGTGTCGACACTTGTACTTAGAATATTTTGTAACTTTTCTATTCTTTGCTTAGTGTCGACACAGCTCCTTGTGTCGACACTTTCTTCAAGTGTAGAGTCTTCAACTAAGTGTCGACACATTGTGCTGAGTATCGACACTTTCTTCAACTACTGACTCTTCAGCATAGTGTCGACACATTGTGTTGAGTGTCGACACTTACTTCAAATACTGAGTCTTTAGCTAAGTGTCGACACATTGTGCTGGGTGTCGACACTTCCTTTAAGTGTTGACTCTTCTGCATAGTGTCGACACATTGTGTTGAGTGTCGACACTTGTACTTAGATTCTGCAGACTTTTGCTGAGTGTCGACATAACTCCAAGTGTCGACACTTTCTGGTGTTGACTCAGCTCTTCTAGGTGTCGACACTTCTGCTAAGTGTCGACACAGCTTTTCTGCATTCTTCTACACTGAGTGTCGACACAGCTCCAAGTGTCGACACTTTCTGACTGGTGTCGTCTCTTCTTCCCAGGTGTCGACACAATGACTCCAAGTGTCGACACTGCTTGTCTGGGTGTCGACACAAGCTTTCTCAAGTGTCGACACTTTCCCTCTGGGTGTCGACACATGGACTTAGAAACTTTTAGCTTCAGTCTAGTGAATACCTAACCTGCACAAGTAACTCAAACACACATCAAATACATTATGATGTATATCATTGAGTTAGGTGAGGCTTCTTCAAATCAGGTACATTTGACCAATGTACCCAACAACGCGGCAAACAATTGCTTCTTCAGCAGTTTGTTAGGGTTGCTACCTGAAAAACCCATTAGTTTCAGCATATCATTGAATTCCTCAGAATCCATTTCCATGTTATCTTCTCCGTTTACTAATCCAAATATCTCAGAAAGAACCGCGGGAGACAACGAAACAGCAGTACTCCATATATTGTCGGTCAAAACATCTTCTTCAGAGATAGTGGATGTATATACTCATTCTCTTATTTCAGTTCCATGTAGTTTAATGCGCCTGGTCATGAAATCCTTTAAATTGAGTTCTTCCAGCAATTCCAAGATGAAGAGGAAAATAGGATCAGAATGCTGGAAAGACTCAAAATCCATGTCGAATCCAGTATCAAACTTCATCGCAACCAAAGCTCCTGGGGGAATCGCCATTGATGAACTGCAAGAAAAACACAGAGAGAAACGGCGATCAAGAGCAAAGGAACTGAAAGCGCGGGACGGAGGTCGAAGAAAACCTAGATATAAGATTTTCAGAATATGAATCGACAAACTCCGTTCCACGAAAAAGAGAAATTCTTCGAACTGAGCTCGACAAAATAAATTATAAACAGATAATTCGTCGATCTCATCCAGAAGAATCGAAAACAGTTCATCGAACGCCGTTCGACGAAATGTCTTCTGAAGCAAAGTTCGTCGATCTCCGATCGAGGAAAATTGTTTCCACACACAGAGAATTCATCGATCTCCGTTCGACGAGAATCTCTCAAACTTTCCCTAATTCGTCAAACTCCGTTCGACGAACTCTGGAAAATTCGTCGAATGCAGATAGAAACTAGGTTAACTCTTCTCCATTAATCATTCCCAGTTGATTTATAAAGAACAGATGAGTTTTCTCATCCAATGGCTTGGTGAAAATGTCTGCTCTCTGTAGATCAGTAGTAATATGGATCAAGTTAATTTTCTTTTTGTCCACATTATCTCTAATGAAATGATGTCTTATTTCAATATGTTTAGTCCTAGAATGGTGAACTGGATTCTGTGTTATAGCAATAGCACTAGTATTATCACAAAATAGAGTTGAATTATTTAAGTTGACACCATAGTCTAAGAGTTGGTTTTGTATCCATAGCATTTGTGAACAGCAACTGCCAGCAGCCATGTATTCTGCTTCTGCAGTTGATGTAGACACAGATGTCTGTAAAAACCAGGAGACAAGTCTCATACCAAGGAACTGGCAAGTTCCAGAGGTACTTTTCCTATCCACTCTACATCCATCATAGTCAGCATCTGAGTATCCAGTTAACTCAAACTCTGACTCTGCAGGATACCAGAGTCTTAGACTAGGGCAACTCTTTATATATCTCAAAATTCTTTTTAGGAAAATAAGGTTAGATTCTTTAGGGTTCACTTGGAACCTAGCACAAAGGCATGTGGCAAACATTATATCAGGTCTGCTAGCTGTTAGGTATAATAGGGATCCAACAATTGCCCTATAATTTTTCTGATCCACAGATTTCCCTACTGCATCAGAATCCACAACAGCATTTGTAGCCATAGGGGTTTTCATCCCTGAAGCATCGCCCATCCAAAACTTCTTGATAAGCTCTTTAGCATACTTAGCTTGGGAGAGGAAGATACCATCTGGGAGCTGCTTCACTTGGAGACCAAGGAAGTAGGAAAGCTCACCCATGCTACTCATCTCAAATTTAGAATGCATGAGGTCAGCAAACGTCTTGCACAATTTGGGATCAGTATACCCAAATATAATGTCATCCACATATATTTGTACTAACAATATTTGGTCCTTATGACGTCTAGTGAAAAGTGTTTTATCTATGGTTCCTCTTGTAAATTTATGCTCTAAAAGAAAGCTTATTAGGGTCTCATACCAAGCTCTTGGAGCTTGCTTTAAACCATAGAGAGCTTTATGCAATTTAAAAACAAAAGAGGGTTGAGTTGGAGAGATAAAACCTGGAGGTTGTTCTACATAAACCTCTTCTTGAAGTACTCCATTCAGAAATGCACTTTTGACATCCATTTGGTAGACCTTGAATCTCTTGTGAGCTGCATAGGCAAGGAATATCCTAATGTCCTCTAACCTTGCAACAGGGGCAAAGGTTTGGTCATAGTCTATTCCTTTCTCTTGTCTGTAGCCTTGAGCAACAAGCCTAGCCTTGTTCCTCACTATGTTGCCTTGAGCATCTAACTTGTTCCTGTAGACCCATTTGGTTCCAATAACTGGGTAGTTATGGGGTATTGGAACCAAATCCCAAACTCTACATCTCTCAAACTGATTTAGTTCCTCTTGCATTGCAATGAACTAGTGGGGATCTTGCTCTGACTCATGAATAGTGAGAGGTTCAATTTGAGAGAAAAAACAGGCATGCATCAAGTCTTGATTGAGTTGATGCCTTGTCTGTACACCTGATAAAATATCTCTAATCACTTGAGATCTGGGGTGATCTCTAAGTGTGACAAGATCAGTTGGTGGAGTTGGTTGGACAACAGCTTCTGTGTTTAATTCCTCTTGGGGAATGATACTAGCTGTTGAGGGAAGTTAAGCCACTTCCTCTTGACTTTACTCTTCACTATCTTCAGCAACCTGTGGAGTAGGATGGTTTGATACCTCTTGGGTAAGGTTCAGTCCATTCATAGACTCACACAGAGGTGGAACCTACAAAGAGCTTATGGTAGAAATCTCTTTCTCCTTGTATGACATGTTAGATTCATCAAAAGATACATGAATAGATTCTTCAATTTTAAGAGTTGATTTATTATACACCCTATAAGCTTTACTGATCATGGAGTTTCCCAAAAACACTCCTTCATCAGCTTTAGCTTGAAATTTTGTTATGTATTTCTTGTCATTATTGTGAATGTAACAAATGCAACCAAAAATTTTAAAATAATCTACTTTAGGTTTCTTCCCTTTGAGTAATTCATAGGGAGTCTTACCCTTCAGCTTATGTATCAAACTTCTATTCAACACATATTTGGAGGTGTTCACTGCCTCTGCCCAAAAGGATAGAGGAGGTGAGCATCTGACAATAATGTAGTAGCAGATTCAATAAGGGTTCTATTTTTTCCTTTCAGCTACCCCATTTTGTTGAGGAGTTCTAGGAGCTGAGAAAGAGTGTCTGATCCCTTCACTCCGACAGAACACTTGCATAAGAAGAGAATCAAACTCTGTCTCATGATCACTTCTGATCAGGGCAATGTGAGTATTGAACTCACTCTGTATGCATTTGAGAAACTCTGTCAAACACTTAAAGTTATCCGACTTCTTCCTCAGAAAGAACACCCATGTGAATCTAGAGAAGTAATCTACAACTACTAAAGTATAAGATTTCCCTACTAATCTTTGTACTGTAATGGGTCCAAAGAGATCCATGTGTAACAGATACAAAATCGTAGGTGAATCACTCTTATTAAGTGACTTGAAGCTATTTTTGGTTTGCTTGCCTAATTGACAAGCCCTGCAAAGTCCTTCCTTCTTGTAGGGTCCAGAAGGTAGTCCTCTAACAAGGTTGTCCTTGGATAGCCTAGAAATGGTTCTAAGGTTTATACGTCCTAATCGTTTATGTCATAGTTCATTAGGTATACAAATGGAATTGAACAAGCATATATTTATCTTAGTTGAAAGAACATCTACAAGATAAATGTTACCTTTCCATTTACCTGTTAACACAGTTGTGTTGTCCTCTGATTTGATTTTGCATGAGGATTTGTTGAAAGTCACTTGGTAGCCTTCATCACACAGTTGACTGATGCTGATTAAGTTGTGCTTTAGTCCTTCCACATAAGCTACTTTCTTGAATGTGACTGAGCCAATCTGGACTGCATCATATCCTTTTGTTAGTCCAAAGTTTGAATCATCAAATATTACTTTGGGTCCAAGTTTGGCTTTGAAGGAAGTGAAATTCTCCTTGTTTCCAGTCATGTACTTTGAGCACCCACTATCCAGATACCATTGCTGGTTTGATGTTGGATAGGTCTTCACCTGCACATAAAACAATTTATTTATTTTTGACCCAGTTTACCTTGGGTCTAGGTTGATAACCTTTAAATTCTGAAATAAAAGACATCCCTGGTTGACTCTTATAGACTTCAGGATGATATCTCCTAGGAGGTATTATCCATTCAGTATAAGGGTTAAACCTTTGAGATGTAGGACCTCTAGGATTGAAGTTTGATTTGCCTTTGAAAGATTTTTCAAAACTCTGAGCTCTGTTCGACGATCTCTGAGCTGAGTTTGATGATCTTGGGTCAGATCGTCGAGCTCCGTTCGAAGATCGACTATGCCAGAGTTCAGGGTTCAGAGATCATCGACCTGAGTTCGACGATTTAGCCTGAGATCGTTGAGCTCCATTCGGCGGTCGTCGAGCTCCGTTCGACGTTTTCTGTTGAACTTTTGTTTTCTTAGGTAAATCAGAATTCTTCCTAGCCACCTCTACAACTTTCTTACCTTTATCTGAGATAAACTTGATTGGGGTTGTTAATCCTATAGGTTGGCTGGATGAAGCACCCAAGCCCAGTGTACTATTGAATCTTGAGTTCACTGTGCTTGTGATGTCCATTAATTTGATACTTCTCCCATTGAGGGATTCTTCAAACTTCTTGGCCTCTGATAGTTCACTTTTTAGTGAGCCTATCTATTCCCTACAGCATTCCAACTCCTCAGAGAGTTTGAGATTATCTGATTTTAAAGTGCTTTGTTCAGACAGTTGATTTCTGAGAGAGATAATTTCTTTTTTAGATTTCAATAGATCTAAACAAAGTGCCTTAAATTCACATTTAAAGTCCTCTGAATTAAAATCAAATGAGTCTATTACCTGATCCTCTTCAGATTGAGTTTCTGACTCAGACTCTGACTCTTATTCTGCATCAGTATTGTGTTGAGAGGCATTGATAGCCATCATGCAGAACTCCTTTTCTTCAGCATCATCTTCATCATCACTTGAGCTGGATGAAGCTTCTGATTCTTCTTCTGTTTCACTCCAGGTTTCAGCTACAAACCCCTTCCTGGTATTTTTGTTCTTGCTGGAGGAGGGTTTGTTATTGTTGTTCTTCCTGAAGTGTTTGTCCCTTCTCCTTTCTTTCCTGTCCTTCTTGTCCTTATACTGATTTTCTGGACAGTCAGACACAATGTTGCCTGGTTTCCTGCATCCAAAACAGATAATTTCCTTGTTATTGGACTTATCATACCTTGGCTTTTCATGCCCTCTGGCTGACTTTTTCCTGAAGTCCTTCCTGGCCATTTTATAAAACCTTTTGGCCAGTAAGCTTAGCAGCTCTTCATTGCCTGTGACATTATCTTCAGGCAGATCTTCAATAGCTTTGAATGCTATTGATTTCTCTTTTCTGATTGCTGGTGAAGCAGCCTTCTGCTCTTCTTCTCTTTTCTTGATGAGCAGCTCATAAGACTTGAGCTTTCCCAAAAGAGCCTCAGTAGTCATCTCATTTAGGCTTCTGGCATCCTTGATTGGCCAGATCCTTGAGTCCCAAGTGCTGGGGAAGTACATTAGGATTTTGTCATTGAGTTCAGTCAATGAGATCTCCTTGTCCAAGGTTTTGAGTTCATTGACTATAAAACTGAGTCTGTTATACATATCAGCAACTGACTCACTTTCTCTTTTCTTGAAGTTCTCATACTGAGTTATGAGATGGGATTTTCTATCTTTCCTTTCATCTGCAGATCCTGACACTATTGCAGATAGTTTGTCCCATATCTCTTTTGCTGAGTTGCATTCAGCTACTTTTTGAAATATTTCATCAAACATAGTCTGGGCTAAAATATTCATTGCCTTAGCATCTGCCATCTTGGCTTTCTTGTATGCATCATTGTTTTCTGGAGGAGGCACTGCAGTCATGTTGGTAGAAGTGCTGGTAGGAGCTGCAGGTGCTGGAGGTACACCTGTCAAAATAACAAAAAAGATATCCTCATCAATAGAGTTCATGTATAATCTGATTCTTGCCTTCCAGATGGCAAACTTGTTAAGGTTGCACACTGGAGGTCTGATGCTTGCATAGTCTTTGTTTTGTGCCATGTCTGTGAAGAAATAAATCTAATAACAAGCTTAAAACAAACAGATCTAACTAGAGGGATCTTTGGGTTAAGGTGTTAGCCTGTACAACCACTAAGGTGTGGTATTTTAACCAACCTGGCTCTGATACCAATTGAAAGTGCAGGTTATATCTGATATACTCTAGGAGGGGGTGAATAGAGTATGGTTCTCACTAAAAACTTTGTACAACTTTTATTGTATTCCTAAGTGAACAGGGAAGCAAATAAAATAAAGCACAACAACTATTTAAGCACAGATCAACACAGAGCAATCACAGAGCACATCCAGAAAACAAAAGAAAAGAGCAACCAGACGACACAAGAATTTTATAGTGGTTCCCCAACCTGGGTACATCCACTCTTCTACCACCCTGGTAGGAATCCACTCAGGTTTTTGATTAGGTGTCTGACACCAATGAGCTTTTGTTCAGGTGTTCAAAAACCAAACCTCAAGTCTTTTGGAAGGAGACTTGCAACCAGAATAATTTTGAAGGGATTTAAAACCCTGTACAGGAATTGGAAATAAGGTGATGGTGTCTTCTCTATCAACAATCAGAGAGAAGACTTGTGGATTGATTGTAGTAGATCTTGCTCCCCCTGAGATCTTGAATTGGTCAGGAATGCTGTAGCACTGCTTCAGGGTGATAGGTCTTCAAGGACCTAGAATGCCTGGACCAGAAATGCTTCAGGAACTTCTTTTGATAGATAAAGTTTTATTGTCCTTTGAAGTTGTCCTAAGAATGGAGAGAAGAAGACTCTTGATTGAATTTGATTGTTCTTCTTCTTCTTCTTGAAAAAGTTCTCTGGTTAAGGCTGATCACAGTCAAGAACTCTTGATTTGAAAATGATTGTTCTTATCTGCAACCTCGGAGTATCTGTCTGATTGTGTATATTGCTTGTTGTACTGTGATTTTGTTACTCTATCACTGCTTGATTCTTTTTCTCTTTCTGTGTGTCTGTGTGTCTCCTTCTAACTGAGGAATATTCAAACTTTTGAATGTCGAGCAGTAATTGCAGTCGGCTTTGGAAAGAAGCGACAATCAATAATTTCCCTAACTGTCCCATGGAAAAATGGCATGAAATCGTCCATAGTCAATGCACGTTCCAACGGTAACCTTCCGAGAGGATCTGGCATTAAATGTTCAGGAATCAGCGCCAAGAAACGGGATGGGAAACTTGAAGAAAACCTAGTATGGATTCGTCGAACGAAGAACACAATTTGTCGAGCTGCACTTATGTTCGTCGAGCTGAGCTTGAGTTCATCGAGCTGATCTTGAGAGAGTTCGTCGAGCTGAGCTTGAGTTCATCGAGCTGAGCTTGAGAGAGTTCGTCGAGCTGAGCTTGAGTTCGTCGAGCTGAGCTTGAGAGAGTTCGTCGACCAGACAATCTTCATTCATCAAACAGATAGTCTTCATTCGTCGAGCTGAGAATCAAATTCGTCGATCTCAGAAAAGTTCTGTACTTGGGCAAAATATTCTGCATCTGCTGAAATGCTGGGTCGACATAAGTTGGTGTCGACAGATTGATCTTGGTGTCGACACAAAACCTCTGGTATCGACAGATTGATCTTAGTGTTGACACAAAACCTCTGGTGTCGACATAAGCTGGTGTCGACTGATATCCTGGTGTCGACACAAATCCTCTGATGTCAACATAAGCTGGTGTCGACACAAATTGTCTGGTGTCGACACAAACCCTAAGTGTCGACACAAATTCTTTGAGTCTAGAAATCGTCGAGTAGAGTATAGCATTCGTCGACCTGAGAAGCTGACTTCGTCGACCTGAGAAGCTGTGAACTTGAGGTTCAAGTTCGTCGAGCTCAGAATATAATTCGTCAACCGAAGCTTGAAGCTGGACATAGAAAAATTTGAAGTTCTCCTGACTTTGGCTTGATGTAGAAACTGAGTCGTCATCGAACAGAGAATACAGATCGTCTAGCTCAGCACTAAGAATTTTCTCACGATCGTCGAGCGCAGAACTCCTTTCATCGAGCTGAGTTCGACGAACGTCGAACTCACTATACTTAGTTTTGAAAACTTGTTAGGCTGGAGTCTTTGATGGTCTTGTTGAAGGCTGGTCCATCTGGAGTTGAGCCTAAGGACTTGACCTAGACTCTAGGACACAAATTGACACTGGCTATATATGATGGGTCACATCCTAAGTCAGTGAACCTAGCCCAAATCAACTAGGGATCCAACAATCTCCCCCTATTTGGGCGAGGTCACTAACAGATACTCAAATCAGAAAAACAAAGCAAGAAAAGAGATATATCTGGCAGAGAATTATAACACATGCAATAGATATATATATACACAGCTTTGTTTAAACAGATATCATGGTTTGAAAATAAAAACAGACAGAAAATGAAATAACACAAAAGATTACCCAAACTACCCCAACATAGAGGGGTAGACTTACAGATATAGGTAGTACCGGGTGCGAGGCCCATCTCTAGGGAACCTTACCGGATGGCATCGAAGGAGCTTATGGACTTTTAGACTCAGTTATAGGAGTTGGTGGAGGCAAGATTTGTTAGACCGAGTTCTTCACCATGGGGAGCTCCCATCTTGTTCGTGAAGAAGAAGGACAGATTGCTCCGATTTTGCATAGATTATCGGGAGCTCAACCGATTGACGGTGAGGAACACTTATCCATTACCAAATATCAACGAGCTGTTGATCAGCTAGAGGGAGCGCACTGGTTATCGAAGCTTGACCTAAGGTCAGGCTACTATCCGTTGTGGATTCAGGAGGAGGATATACTGAAGACGGCATTCAGCTCATGCTACAGCTTGTTTGAGTTCACAGTGATGCCGTTCGGGCTCACCAATGACCCATATGTATTCATGAGTTTGATGAACCAGGTGTTTGAGCCGTTCCTAGATGAGTTCGTCATAGTCTTTATAGATGACATTTTGGTCTACTCAAGGACCGTAGAGGACCATACCCATCACTTGACATTAGTCTTGGATAATATGCGGGATCACTTGATATATGTGAAGTTATCAAAGTGCCAATTCTGGCTGGAAGAGGTGGCATTCCTCGGGCACATTATCAGTGGAGCTGGGTTGGCAGTGGACCCAACCAAGGTGTAGGCAGTGAAGGATTGGCCACAGCCGAAGTCGGCTTTAGATATTCGTAGCTTCCTTGGACTTGCAGGCTATTACCACAAGTTTGTTCCATGGTTTTCGAAGATAGCACTTCCCCTCACATCTTTGACGAAGGACACGTCATTCACTTGTGCTAAGTAGTGTGAGTCAGCATTTCAAGAGCTGAAGGGTAGACTCACCCCGACTCCCATCCTTGCACTACCTTCTGGAAAAAAAGTATTCTAGATTTATACAGACGCGTCATACCAGGCCATAAGTGATGTACTGTTGTAGCACGTGCATGTCATAGTGTATGCTTCAAGGCAGCTGAAGAAGCACAAGCAGAACTACCCGGTCCACGATTTAGAGCTCGGGGTTGTAGTCTTCGCCTTGAAGTTTTGGAGGCACTACCTGTATGGGGTTCATTGTGAGATCTTCTCAGATCACAGAACCTCACGTACATTGACACGAAGAAGGACCTGAATCTACACTAGCGGAGATGGGTAGAGTTCCTCTACGACTATGATTATACTAAGAACTATCACCCGAGGAAGGCAAACATCGTAGAGGATGCTTTGAGCAGGAGAGTCAGCACTACTGGACCGGAGTACTGGGTGTTGGCAATATATATAGTGCGGACGATGGAAGACATGCAGATTACTACAGTGTCGAGGGCTGATCCGGAGGTTTAAGCAGAGTACTTGGCAGCTCTGAGCATAGAGTGCGATATCAGGGCAGAGCAGAGGCAAGATGCAGTGCTGGAGCCTATATTTAGAGCCTTAGGAGAGGGCAAGTCAAAGAAGTATTCACTACGTGGCGACCTCGTTCATTTCCAAGGCCATATTTATATACCCGCAGGAGATGGGATCCGGGGAGACATACTCAGGGAGACACACTGCACATGGTATTCAGTACACCTCGGGATCACCAAGATGATAGCGGATCTACGGAAGAGCATGTGTTGGCTCTGGATGAAGAGGGATATCTTTGAATTTATGACACACTGTGAGGCATGCCAGTGGGTGAAGGCCGAGTGCAAGATCCCTGGAGGATTACTGTAGCCACTATCGGTGCCAAAGTGGAAGTTCGAGGGTATTTCGATGGATTTTGTACATGGGTTGCCTCACTCTAACTCCAAGCACGATTCTATAAGGGTCATCATGGACCGATTGACTAAGGTAGCTATGTTCATCCCGTTCCAAAAGGATGCTCCAGTTGGTGTATTGGTGTGACTGTTCGTGGAGTAGTTTGTGAGGTACCATAACGTACCCAAGACGATTATATCAGATCGAGACAGTCGATTTACTTCCAAGGAATGGAGGGTGGTGCAGTACTTGGGTTCCCAACTAGCATTTAACACTGCCTTTCATCCACAGACCGGTGGGCAGATTGAGTAGACCAACAGTACCATGGAGGATCACATGCAGTTGTGTATACTTGATGTGGGGAAGCCTTGGGAGCAGCCGTTTCCATCGATTGAGTTCTCTTACAACAATAACCATCATTCCAGCATTGGCATATCTCCCTATGAGACTCTGTATGGGAGGAAGTGTCGGACACCGCTATCTTGGGTTCAGGGTGAGGATCCGAAGGCACTTGGATCAGATTACATTGAGTACATGGGCACGCACATTCGGCTGATCAAAGACAGGATGATAGGGGCTCGAAGTCGGCATGCGAAATATTACAATGCAAATCATCATAAGGCAGAGTTCTAGGTGGGGGATAAAGTGTTTTTGAAGATACGTCTGATGCATGGTGTTTCGCGGGTGCCTAGACACAAGAAGCTCATCCATAGATATATGGGGCCTTATACGATCCTGGACCAGATCGGCCCCTTGCCAAACAGGCTGGAGCTACCATCGGAGTTGTTGAATCTGCATGATGTCTTTCATGTCTCCTTGCTTCTGAAAGCATTACTTCTGCCGAAGCAGCATATTAATTCTACCTAGGTGGTGGCGACGACGGCCCCCAAGTTGACGACGGCCCCCAAGTTGTTGATGACGACACGCTAACGGAAGACCCTCCTTCGTCTCCAACAAAGGACTCGCGTCACCGAGGTGTTCGTATGGAGCGGCGCTACAATTTTCGCCCTCGGCGCAAGACAAATATATAGTTAAATTTATCTTTAAATTTATCTTATTTTTAGTATGCTATTTTATTTGGGATATTGTATTGAGGACTGCATGTAGCCATTTTGTGTGTTGTTTTTATTTTTATTTTGGGCTGCATATAGCCAAGACTTATTGTTAAGCCTATATATAGGCATGTATGCTTTGTTTAACTCAAGTGGAATGAGAAGAAACCCTAAACCTACTATTTTGCTAATCCTCATCTCTCTCTACCTCTCTTGGCCGCCCCCTTCACTCTCTCTCTCTCTAGAAACTTCGGCCAACCCCCTCCTTCAACCCCATCTTCCAAGCCTCCACCTCCTCTCACCACCCACAACCCGGCCTCCACCTTCTCCAAACCGGACGGCCACCCATCTCTCCACCTGAGCACCCCCCTTTGAGAGAACCCGGCGGCCCCTCTTCTCGTGAAGTCTTAACCGAGAAAGGCCTCCTTCTACGGCGAGGAAACGGGACCTTGGTGTGAAGCGGCCAAGGCGGACGATCTATCTCTCCAACCGGCGCGACTCCGGTGGAACCGTGGAAGAGCTACCCCTTCAAAGGTAGTCGGAATCATCTATTCCGACTTGGGTAACGATCCTCTCCACTCACGTGTGATTCCCTCTTGATGTTCTAGTGGTCGGAAATAATTTTTGCGGTTGATTTGAATCATTAGATTCTTCGTGGTTTTCCTTTTGGATTTGCATTAATCTTAATCGCGATATTTCCGAAAGGGTTTGGCGAGCCCCGCAGTTTTGTTGGGAGAGATCTACCATTTTTCGATCGCACTTTGGGTAGATCTCTTTTGGTACAACTTTCGCTCGGTCGGACCCAATATTGGTCCTTTTAGCTTGGGAGAACGTCGGCCTATAGCCGTTCATTTGACCTTCCCGCGGAGTGGCTACCGTACGTTGGTGAACGGTGATAAAGACGCTTGCGAGTGCGCTGCGGTTAAATCTAGTGCGTGTGAGGTTGTGGATTGATTGTGGCGTCTGTTTCTTTCCCGTAACCCATTTAGTGTCCGCGGTAGAGGCCTACATAAATTTTGGTATCAAAGCGAGGTTCTTGTCAATTTTTTAATTGACACCCTCCCCTCTTTTTAACATGTTAACCTGCACTTGTGTTTGCGCGTTAGTTGTCACAAAAAAATCTCAAAAAAAAAATTATCTTTGGTCTGCCAATAGCGGCGTAGTTTTCTTATTTTTCAGCCAAAAAAATCAAAATAAATTTTTTAATAATCCACTTTTTATTTCCTGCAAGAAAATCAAAAAAAAAATTATTTTCCTATAGTCATTAAGCGGGATTAATTCCTTCTTTGGTCTGTCTGAATCTGTTGTCTTCCATTTGCATGCGTACTAGTCTCGGTACGGAATATCCTCCATCGTCGTCTAATATGGATGATGGCCGGGGTGAGGGTCGTCCCCTCACGGAGATTGAGGAGCTCCGTCAGGATTTCACGGAGCAGTTGACGGCCATTAGGGAAGCACTTCACGGATTGGGGTTACCACACGGGGCACCCCGTAATCAACCCGCTCACCCACGGGTGGGAGAACATCACAACCCTTACCCCCACCCTCCTAATGAGAACTCCCCACGAGCACCGTACGAGTTTGACCTTACTCGGGCCGTCCGAGTCAAGCCACCATCCTACGATGGTTTAGGAGATCCCCAAGTCTTCCAGGACTGGATCATGGAGATCGAATGTTATTTCGAGTGGTATACCCTGAACGACGCGGATAAGGTGCGAGTAGCGAGAATGAAGTTGCTAGGGCGCGCTAAAATATTTTGGCTGAATGAGGAGCAGCGTATGAGGGTCGAGAACGGAGCGTTGCCCATAGGCTGGGATGCAATGAAGGCTAGGCTAACGGAAGAGTACGTCCCTACTTACCATCGAACACAAATGTTCGATGATTTAGCCACCCTTAAGCAAGGGACTAGGTCGGTGTCTGAGTATATGAGCTTGCTGAAGGACATGATGGTTAGGTGTGACGCGAAAGAGATGCCCGAGGTCACCCTCTCCAGGTTCCGTAAGGGACTAAACCCCGACATCCAAGGAAAGCTTCTGCGTTATGGTCACACCGATTTGCACACCACTTTCAACGCAGCCTTAGATATTGAGCAGCACAACGCGCTTAAGGGCAAGTCTCGCTCGTTCCAAAAGGGGAAGTCCATTTTAGGACCGCCTCCCACCGCCACCTATAAGGCTAAAGGAAAGTATCAGTCCCCCGACTCGACCTCCATAGTCGTAACAGCTAGGAATTATAGAAACCCCTCTGGTGAGAGAGTCCCGGTGGGTCGGGTCAACAGAATGAATGTCACCTGTTACGCTTGCGGGGTCCAAGGGAACTATGCTAGTGATTGTCCTACTACACCCAGACCATTAGCCCTGTTAGATTCCGCCGGTGGGCCCGACGACATTACTTACGAGGCGGGCGAAGAGAGCGAGTCGGACGGAGTGCCTAGTGATATGATGGATGACCCCCGTATGATGGTTATGAGGTGTATCCTGGCGACCCCTCGAGCGTTAGACGATTGGAATAGGACGAACATTTTCACGTTGAATTTTAAGAGTGGTGAAAAATGGTGTAGGTTGATCATCGATAGCGGTAGTTGCATGAACGTAATTTCGGAAGCCGCGGTGAGACGAATGTCTCTTGTTGCCGAGCCACACCCTCACCCTTATAAAGTGGCATGGGTAGACAAGTCGTCCCTCCCTGTGACGAAGCGATGCTTGGTACCCCTTACCATCAAATCTTATTCTGAGCAGATTTGGTGTGGCGTCATCCCTATGGATGCTTGTCACGTCTTGTTGGGTCGCCCTTGGTTGTACGATCATGACGTCACCCACTTTGGTCGGGCCAACACTTACGAGTTTAAATTTAATGGCAGAACCATACTCTTAAAACCCGCCCCGCCAAAGGATCCTTTGGCCCCCTCGAAGGATACGGTCGTCCCGGTCGAGAAGAAGACGTTGAGCCTGATAGGAAGGAAAGAATTGAAGCGCACTACCTTTGTAGATGGAGTCCTCTATGACTTAGTGTGCCTACAAGTTAAGGAAGACGCAGCCCCTTTTGAGAACTTGCCGTCGGCGTTGAGAAAACTCCTAGAAGAGTTTGTGGACGTGTACCCGGAAGAGCTACCTGCTGAATTACCCCCGTTACGGGAAATCCAACATGTCATTGATTTCATTCCGGGCTCTTCATTGCCCAACCTCCCACATTATCGGCTAAACCCCTCCGCGCACTTAGAGTTGCAAACCCAGATCTCGGATTTATTACAAAAGGGTTTTATCCGCCACAGTAAGAGCCCGTGTGCCGTGCCCGCCTTACTTTCCCCCAAGAAGGACGGCTCTTGGAGGATGTGTGTGGATAGTAGATCCATTAATAAAATATCTATTAAGTATCGCTTTCCGATCCCTCGCTTGGATGATTTATTGGACATGTTAGCCGGTGCCACGATTTTTTCGAAATTGGATCTTAGGAGTGGCTACCATCAGATCCGAATTAGGGAAGGTGACGAGTGGAAAACCGCCTTTAAGTCTAAGGAAGGGCTCTATGAGTGGTTAGTTATGCCGTTTGGGCTTTCCAATGCGCCGAGCACGTTTTCGAGGATGATGACCCACGTCTTCCAACCCTATATGGGAAAATTCATCGTGGTATATTTTGACGATATTTTGGTATTTAGCACCTCCACGATTGATCATGAGTCACATTTAAGAACCATCCTTACCACGCTGAGATCGTAAAAATTATTCGTGAACATTAAGAAGTGTACCTTCCATGTGACATCGGTTAAGTTCCTCGGTTATATTGTGATTTCGAAGGGGATCCACGTAGACCCCAAGAAAGTGCAAGCCATTAGAGATTGGCCCGAGCCCACCAACATTCGGGATGTTAGGAGTTTTCACGGGCTCGCTACATTTTATCGGCGATTTATTAAGGATTTTAGTAGTATTATGGCCCATATTACCGAGTGCATGAAAAAAGGTGAATTTGCTTGGACGAACTCAGCCGCTGCGGCGTTCCAATTAATTAAATCGCGCATGTCGGAAGCCCCCCTTTTGCGACTACCGGATTTTACCAAGGTTTTTGAGTTGTCATGTGATGCGTCTGGAGTGGGAATTGGTGGAGTGTTGAGTCAGGAAGGCCACCCTGTGGGGTATTTCAGTGAGAAACTAGCAGGTCCAAAATTAAATTATTCCAATTATGATCGAGAGTTTTACGCGATCATTCGATGCCTCCAACATTGGCGGCATTATTTACTTCCTAAGGAGTTTGTCATCCTATCCGATCATGAAGCGCTAAGGTGTCTTAACTCTCAAACTAAGGTTAGTCCTAGACATGCCAAATGGGTCTCCTATCTACAGGAGTACACTTTCATTATCAAACACCTCAAGGGGACTCTCAACCGCGTAGCCGACGCCCTTAGTCATGTTTCGTTATTGCTCTCCATGCTAGAAGTAAAGGTGATTGGCTTCGATAGGATTAAGGACGAGTACGTCCACTGCCCAGATTTTAAGGATATCTATTTCGCCACTCAAGATGACTCGCCGACAACCATTACTTCTTTTTACATTCGGGACGGATACTTATTTAACCATTCGAAGCTTTGCATCCCCCGTTCCTCCCTATGCCACTTCATAGTGTGGGAATTGCATGGTGGAGGGTTAGGGGGACAATTTGGCCGTGACAAGACGATCACGTTAGTTGAAGACAAGTTTTATTGGCCCGGTCTTAAGACCATGGTTAGTAAGATCGTGGGTAGTTGCCGAGCGTGCCAACTGGCTAAGGGGAACAAAACTAATACGGGGCTTTATACCCCTCTTCCGATTCCGTCTATTCCTTGGGAAGACGTTAGCATGGACTTCATTCTCGGCCTCCCAATCACATTTCGACGTCATGACTCTATCTTAGTTGTTGTAGATCGTTTCTCTAAAATGGCTTATTTTATCGCTTGCAATAAAACCAACGACGCGTCACACGTCGCACAATTATATTTTAAAGAGGTGGTAGGCCATCGAGGAGTTCCGAAGTCTATAGTTACTGATAGAGATGTGAAATTTACTAGTTATTTTTGGAAGACCCTGTGGAGGATTATGGGCACCAAACTTCTATTCTCTTTCGCGTACCATCCGCAGACGGATGGGCAAACAGAAGTTGTGAACAGAAGTTTAGGTAGTTTGCTTCGATGCCTTGTGGGAGACCACAAGGGTACATGGGACCTTATCCTACTTCATGCCCAGTTAGCATATAATAATTCCAAAAATAGGTCCACGGGTTTGTCCCTGAATGAGATCGTGCACGGTTATAAAGCTCTCGTGCCCCTTGACTTGCTTCCGTTACCGCCATCGTTTAAGCCAAGTCAATTTGCACAGGATTTTGCCTCTCACATCCATGATATTCACAAACGCATAAATGAAATGCTTACCACTCAATACGCGTCTTATCAAGTTCATGCCAACGCACATAAGAGAGTGTCTCCCTTGAAAGTGGGCGATTTAGTCATGGTACGTCTCATCCCTGAACGGTTGCCTACGGGCACCTTAAAAAAGTTAGTGGATCGACGAGCTGGACCTTTTCGGATTTTAAAACGGTTGGGAGACAATGCTTTTCTTTTGGAATTGCCCATTGATTGGGGTATTTCCCCTATTTTAATGTTTCGGATTTAACGCCATATATTGCTTCGCCACTAGAACTATCTTCCTGTCCGTTTAGTTCCACTACAGATTCTCATGGGTATGGGGTTGGGGGGGGGGGGGGGGGGGTAAGGGCTCGCTCTCTCCGTCGGTCTCCAATGGAGGTACGCTACATGTTGATGATATAGATTTTCCCCCTTTGCTGCCTAATGCTTTTCCCAGGTTTGCCAGGACCGCATTTTTGCCAGACAGGATTCTCCAGGATGACGTGTTTCCCACTGCTGATGGCGATGTGCGCCGCTACTTGATCCGCTGGCGTGATCGCCCCGCCTCTGATGACTCTTGGCTCCCGGAAGCGGAAGTGGCTCTCTTGGATGGTGTTCTTCTCCGACGGTATCTTCAAGACAACTCATCGGTGATGAGTCCTTTCAAGCGGGGGAGGATTGGTGGCGACGACGGCCCCCAAGTTGATGACGGCCCCCAAGTTGACGACGGCCCCCAAGTTGTTGATGACGGCACGCTAACGGAAGACCCTCCTTCGTCTCCAACAAAGGACTCGCGTCGCCGAGGTGTTCGTATGGAGCGGCGCTACAATTTCCGCCCTCGGCGCAAGACAAATATATAGTTAAATTTATCTTTAAATTTATCTTATTTTTAGTATGCTATTTTATTTGGGATATTGTATTGAGGGCTGCATGTAGCCATTTTGTGTGTTGTTTTTATTTTTATTTTGGGCTGCATATAGCCAAGACTTATTGTTAAGCCTATATATAGGCATGTATGCTTTGTTTAACTCAAGTGGAATGAGAAGAAACCCTAAACCTACTATTTTGCTAATCCTCATCTCTCTCTCTACCTCTCTTGGCTGCCCCCTTCACTCTCTCTCTCTCTCTAGAAACTTCGGCCAACCCCCTCCTACAACCGCATCTTCCAAGCCTCCACCTCCTCTCACCACCCACAACCCGGCCTCCACCTTCTCCAAACCGGACGACCACCCATCTCTCCACCCGAGCACCCCCCTTTGAGAGAACCCGGCGGCCCCTCTTCTCGTGAAGTCTTAACCGAGAAAGGCCTCCTTCTACGACGAGGAAACGAGACCTTGGTGTGAAGCGGCCAAGGCGGACGATCTATCTCTCCAACCGGCGCGACTACGGCGGAACCGTGGAAGAGCGACCCCTTCAAAGGTAGTCAGAATCATCTATTCCGACTTGGGTAATGATCCTCTCCACTCACGTGTGATTCCCTTTTGATGTTCTAGTGGTCGGAAATAATTTTTGCGTTTGATTTGAATCGTTAGATTCTTCGTGGTTTTCCTTTTAGATTTGCATTAATCTTAATCGCGATATTTCCGAAAGGGTTTGGCGAGCCCCGCAGTTTTGTTGGGAGAGATCTACCATTTTTCGATCGCACTTTGGGTAGATCTATTTTGGTACAACTTTCGCTCGGTCGGACCCAATATTGGTCCTTTTAGCTTGGGAGAACGTCGGCCTATAGCCGTTCGTTTGACCTTCCCGCGGAGTGGCTACCGTACGTTGGTGAACGGTGATAAAGACGCTTGCGAGTGCACTGCGGTTAAATCTAGTGCGTGTGAGGTTGTGGATTGATTGTGGCGTCCGTTTCTTTCCCGTAACCCATTTAGTGTCCGCGGTAGAGGCCTACATCACTAGGGCTTGATAGCATCTGACCGGTCATTTCGATTGGAGCTAATCCAAATCAACAATACAGTTGTCCGAGTTTTGCGTAAGAAGAGTGTTAAATTGGTCAAGGTGCTGTAGTCCAACCATTGGTAGTAGGAGCACCCTTGAGAGACCTTGGACCTCAAGCAGAATAAACAACTAGAGCTCTTCACCTAAGATACAAACTAAACCTCCAGTAAGTTGATCTTTTCTTCACTTGTGAAACCCCATGGACCCGAGCTTGAATTTCGAGGAAGAAAATTTTGTTTTGTTTATTGGAATTTGTAACATCCCCCACACTTCTAGCCCCCCTAAAGTTATGGTTAGGGCTTGAGTGGTGCTTGAGGCCCTAGTGTGACCCTAGCTCAGCTTGAACTTAGGAAAATTGCTATGTGCGCCCCCAATGTGCACAAGTTAACCTAGGCCATTTTACGCTCACATGAACTCACCACCTCAAGGTGAGCTCACTAACACTTCCCTAACCCTAAGAGAGAGAAAATAGAGCAATGAACTCAAGGCTAGGTCAATCAAGTGGGCCTAATCGACCAAAGTCAACTTTAGGTCAATATAGGTCAAACCTTCACCTAAGAGGTCCTATTGGCCTCAAAACATAAAATTGACCCCACCTCTAGCTTTGCAATGTCATATGGGGCCAAGTGGACCCAAAATCCCCATCATGTGGTCACCAAGTAGAACAATTTGACCAAAGTGAAACTTGACCTTATTTGGGTCAAAAGCACACTATTTGGTAAAGTGGGCCCAATTGGGGCATCACCATGATCCAATCAACATTAGGTGATTTTAAGGGGCTTAAGACACACCCCTTGGACCAGTCAACCTATCAAGTTGACCAAATTTAACCCCAAGGTCAACCAGGATCAAATTAACCCTAAAGGCTAAATAAGAGCCCAAGCAAAAAAAAGTAGGCTAAGCCATTGCCCATAGCCCACTAAATTTTCAGATTTATTCAATCTAATTTATGATTTTAATTAGGGATTTAATGGGGGTAATTAGGTGGGAAGTTTCATTTGCAGGGGGAATAATGGAGGGAGACCAAGTGGCACTCTCTTCTTCTTCCCTAACCCCTTCTTGCATCTCCCTTGTTGAAGAGGAGTTTTCCTGCAGTTATAGGCCGGTCACCATCAAGAAGGGCCTCTAATGGCCATGACCATAACCCCCATAACTTGAATCTCCTATATAGAGGCCTACAAAGCTAAATTTAATCCTTTCATCACCTTCATAAGGCCTCAAGCAGTCTAAATCGACTCTTGGATCAAAGCTTTCGATGAAGAATTGAGATCGGGAGAGGTTCGCTGGAAAACGCCAAAAACCATGGCCACCCGCCGGAGTAGCCACATCCAAGCCCGAAATTAGGCATGTTTCTCCCCCTCTCCCCTTGTGCTAGCTTCCTAGATCAATAAGACTTGAGGTCGAGCTCAATTGAGTTAATTCCAATTTTAAAATCCATGGAATTTTGGAGTTTGGGCTTCCTCTCGGTATCGTCGGAAACCGCCCCTCAGGTGGTTGGGCTACCACTGAGCGATAGCCCCCACCTCAATGGAGGTGGTGTCTGTAGTGGCCGGCCAGGGAGGGGGCTAGGTCATCGGGAAATGTGGTTTTAAGCTCTTCCAGGTCGGGTTGATCGGGGCCTTTGGGTGGAGGAGGAAGATAATTCTCTGACCATTTGATCTGATCTATTATAATATATTATAATAATTATTATTATAATAGTGGTATTTTATCCCTATAAAATGGACTTTTTGAACTGGAAAAATGAGGCTCTTAGGTGTTAAACCATGAAATGTGCCCGACATGAAAAAGGTAGACCTTTGAGTTTACTCTAATTAGAAATTGAAATAAGGTCATTTAGAGCACTTTAGCTCCCTGTATTGTAATTCTTATAAGACTGGTCCATTTTTGGGCCCATTGAAAACAAAGTCCCAGATTTGAAGAAGGCCTATAGAATAATGGTATACACATGTTTGTATCTGATACATACCCTAAGTTTTATGTATGTAGGTTGTTACCTATCATTGTGATTAGACAGGTTATCCCAGCGACAATGATAGGTGGACACAGGACATGTTGCTGATAAGGCTGAAATATGTCTCTAAGTCCAGAAGAGTTGAGTGAAGGCAGTTCACTCAATGCCAGAAGGCCTTAAGCATTGAGTAAAACTAGACAGTCAAAGCCTCAGCATTGCCAATACAGAAATCTGGTGAAGTCCAGAAGAATTGAGTGAAGGAAGTTCACTTAACACCCAGAACCAGAAGCGTTGAGTAAAGCTCAAACAGTCAAAGCCGTAGAGGATCTGTCAAGAAATCTAGCTAAGTCCAAAAGCATTGAGTGAAAGCAGTTCACTCAACGCCATGCCGAGAAAGCATCGATACAATATAGTTCAGTCAGAGCTATAGCATTGGTTGATACAGAATTTTGTCCAAGGATAGAAGCGTTTAGTGATGTCAACTCACTCAACTCTTATTCAATAGAGAATCTGTATAGGTATAGAAGAATTGAGTGAAGGGCATTCACTCAACGCCTCTTTAATAAAATAGGCCAAGGTAGAAAGCGTTGAGTGAAGAAAACTCACTCAACGCCTTCATTCAGAGATAATCGACTAAGTCCAGATGCGTTGAGTGATGAAGGCTCACTCAGTGCTTAATCAGTTTGACAGCAAAAGTCTATATTCAATTATTGATGACTGATCACTCAACACCTAGTGTTGTAGAAAAGTAACTAAGCATTTTTGCATTGAGTGACAAGCCTTCACTCAATACCTATTCTGAATTGTCTGAATTTGACTAAGTCCATGGGTGTTGACGTCAGCAGAAATTCAAATGTTGCGGGAAGTGTACAGTACATGACAAATGGCGTCGCTTGCCTATTATACAACATTTAATGCAAAAGTATAGTTGCAGCTCCCAAATCCTGGTGGTCCCAATGCTCAGAGAGTCGTTGGACGGCAGGATACAAAAAACGAGATCAAAGAAGGAGAAATCAACTTTTCAAAAAACAGCATAACTTCATCTTCCTCCTCTCAACTGAGTTGCAGAGCTTGGAGAAGTAGTTCATTCTTCTGATCTGAAAGTTGAAGAAAGATAGTTGTTGATCTACTCATCTTCAACAACAAGTTCAGAGAGCTTTTCTCTGAGTTAGAAGTTTTAGCATAAGAAAACCCTGGCTGCAGTGTCTTCATGGCCCAAGCAGAACTACTCCTGAAGATACATTCTTGCAGCTGTGGAGAAAGGAGGACAGTGTCATCTCAATTCAGGAAGTGAAAGACACAGAGATTATTTCTCTGGTGTCTTACATCAACTACAACCAGTTTTTGTAGGATCTTAACAGATCTGAGTTGTAATCCTAAATCATAAAGGCTGAGTGGTAGGGCCTATGTGCCTAAGGTAGGATCCCAATGTGGATCTGAGCTATAGGGCCTTTGTTCTTGAGTTGTAGGATTCAGTTGTGATTCTGAGTGGTAGGTCCTTTGGCCTAAGGTAGGATCTGGTTCATATCTGAGGTAGGAGAGTCATTCTCTATGAGTTGTAGGGCTATCCTCCTAGCCTGAGTTGTAGGGCTATTCTCCTAACCTGAGTTGTAGGACTTTGAGAAAAGTATAAGGCATGTGATTTGTGGATCACTGAGCTATAGGAGCATTACTTGCTCTGAGTGGTAGTTCCTTGGGAATGATGTGGGACTTGGAGGAGTCTGAGATATCCCGAGGTATCTGAGTTGTAAGCTCATTGAATCGAGTTTGGAGAATTTGTCTTGTCCAACAATCTGTTGGAAAGGTGGGAGGGATAATGGATGTACCCGTAATCGGGGTAACCACTATAAATTTCCTGTGTGTTGGTTGTGTAATCTTGAAAGCTAAGTTAAAATAAACAACAACACACCAAAGAACAGAATAAGTATAAAAAGTCTTAAAAACTTATTCACCCTCCTCTAGGTGTTTAGCTACTACTTTCAAGTGGTATCAGAGGGAGGTTACTCAAAAAGGACTTAACAGTCTGAGTTGATCTCCAAGAGTAGCTAAGAATATCCTTATGGGTTCAGGAGAGAACCATAAGGAGTTGGGCTCCATGAAGCTTCCAATCTACAAGAAGGAGAACTTTGGTATCTGGAAGGAAATAGTCAGATTGTTTATGGAAGCATCTTACCCAAAGATTTTCATTACAGCTCTAGAGGGACCTTTCATCTGCATGAAAGTCTTAGTTCTGGATGCCACTATCCAGACACCTAAGAAATATTCTAAGATGACCAAGGATGAGGTCATACTAGCAACTATGGATAAGAGGGCACAAAACATCATAGTTAGTGTTATTGATGATTCTACTTTCTAGAATCTTGTCCACTACAAGACCTCCAAGGAAATGTGGTACACTTTGACTGTCTGCATGGAGGGCACTGAAGAAGTAAGGGATTGTAAAAAATCCCTTCTTAATCAATAATATTAAGCCTTTAGGAAAGGCAAAAAGGATAGCATATCTATATACAATGAAAAATCTTCATAACAGTGAATGAGCTGAGGACTTATGGGAGGGTCTTCAGCAACTATGAACTGAATTACAAGTTCCTTAGATCTCTAACTAGAGACTGGGACATAAAGATATGTGCCATCAGAGAGGTGTCCATGCTTGTTGAAACTCCTCCATATACATTTTTGAAAAGCTTCTCTCCTATGAGATGTAGCTATCTTCCAGAAAGGAGGAGGATACCACCAACAGACATCAAGATAAGGAGAAGCCAGTGGCCTTCAAAGCTTATTTATATAAGAAGAGCAATGAGAGGATTGCCTCTCCCCCAAGAGTGCCTGCTGATTCAGATAGTTCTAAGTCAAGTTTATCTGACAGCAACATTTCAGATAAGGAGTTTGATGCCTTCTCAAGGTAGTTCCAGAAGATGATGAAGAGGAAGTAGTGGAGGAACATGCCTCCCTCCACCTCTCATGACAAGAAGGACCACAACAAGGCTAAGAAGAAGTTCTCAAAGGGAGATAGGTATGACACTAAATCCAGTAAACGGTTTTCTTCTAATATTGTTTGTTACTGTTGTAGCAAGACTAGCATGTCATTGCTGATTGCCCAGTCAAGAGGAAAGAGCAGAAGAAATCTGAGGAGAAGAAGTACCACCACCACAAGTGCAAGAAGGAAAGGTCCTTCATTGAAAAAAAGGAGAAGAGTTGGAGTTAGAGCGACTCAGCTTCTTCAGATTCTGAAGAAGAAGAAGAAGCCTACATAGGGCTGTTTACTGCTATTACTGATAAAGATAAAGACTATCCTGCTATAAGGATAGGTATCAAGGCCCCTCTATTATACTCTGAAAGTGATGCTAAGGTGGATGAAGATGATGGTGGTTGTTATTGGCTCATGGTCATGTCAGATGAAGAGTCCAGCCAGGATCTACCTGACCCAAATAAGGTATACTCTTTGTCTAGCTCCTCTTCAGAATCTGACGATGAGACAAGTCCTAATTTGATGCATCCTCATCCTGTGATGAAGATGGGTTAGAACTTGAGGAAGATGTCAGTCAATTGATTGACAAGTATGGTGCCCTTCTGGATGCTTTGAAGATAAGCAAGAGGTTAGCCAAGAAATAAGCTGAGAATATTATCTCCCTACAGCTAATTGCTTCCCTGCAGTCTGAGTCAGCATCTTTGCTGGATCAAAAAATGAGGGAAGTCAGCCAACTAAAAGCCATCTCAATCATCCAGATTGGGACCATCAACTAAAAGAATAAGATCATTATGGATCTTGAGAAAAATCTCCTTAAGGAGAAAAGGTTAGTGGTTGAATTCAGCAAGCCAAAGTCTATGCTGCCCCTAATTGACTCCTTTACCTCTCAAAAGGGTAAGAGAGGTCTAGGGTTTAAGTGGAAAAATAGAGCTACCCCTTCCAAAGGGAAAGGCAAAGCTCCTATTGTGCCTCGGACCATCTTTCATAAGGTAATTCTCCCATCAAACAGGTATGACCAAGATAGCATATATGGTCACTGGAAGAATGAGAACTCTTCTTGTAAGTATACAAATGTAACGCCCCGAAACTCAAAGGAGCAAAAGGGGAATAATTTGGGCCAGTTTGAGTTCTGGCTGCAGGCACACGGCCTGGGACACGGGCGTGTCCCAGGGCGTGTCAAGCCTGTGTCGACACTAAGGCGTGAAGTCGACACTTTGGTCTCGACATTGTGTCGAGACTGGGCACACGGCCTGCGACACGGGCGTGTCGCAGGGCGTGTCGACCCGTGTCGACACTTAGCCGTGAAGTCGACACAGTGCTTTGAAGTTGTGTCGAGACACGGCACACGGCCTGCGACACGGGCGTGTCGCAGGGCGTGTCAACCCGTGTCGACACTCGTCCCGCGAAGTCGACACTTTGGTGTCGACAGTGTGTCGAGACCTGGCACACGGCCTGCGACACGGGCGTGTCGCAGGGCGTGTCGACCCGTGTCGACACTTAGCCGCGAAGTGCCGAGACCTTGTACACGGCCTGGAGCCCAGGCGTGTCAAGGTGACACGGGCAAGGACACGGGCGTGTCCGAACCCGTGTCAGCGCTCGGGTTGGAAACGGGAGAAAATCATGGGGGTACACGGCCAGATACACGGCCGTGTCAGTTGGAACACGGGCGTGTCAGATCGAACACGGGCGTGTTCGATGCCTGTGTGAGGTTCCAGGTGATTTGATTTTGACGGCGAATGAGGCACACGGCCCTGGACACGGGCGTGTGCCAGGCCGTGTTCGGCCCAGATTGGGCATTTCAGTCCCGAATCGAAGCCGTTCATTTCTTTGACTGAGGATCCAATGGCTGGGGGTTGTTCCTGAAGGGATATACCCGGGGTTTTTGACTTAGAAAACCCTCACTTTTTCCACTTGTTATCTCTCCAAACCCTTGGAGAAAGAAAAGCTAAGGCAAGAAGAAGAGGAGCTAGATCCGCCATTGGAGGAGCTTCGGAGCTCCGAATCGCAAGCCGACTCCGGATCCACGGAGGCAACGCAAGTGCGGTGATTTCCATCCGATTACTTTTCGATGGCGCCAAAGAGGACCGCAAGGGTAACGATCCTCATCTTGAGCATGAGTCGCTCTTTTCTTTGCATAGGAAGCCCGCTCTCGCGAGTTTGCGGAGAGTTGGAGGCGTTCCTTCGGGTAGATATGTGAAGTCCCCGTTGTTTAGCGTCCGTATGCGAGAACGGACATAGGCATTTTGGTTGAAGCCTACCCGGACATGTAGTCGGATCGGTGATGTTGCATTGCATAAGGCCGGAGAAGACTCCGTGCTATTTGGTGTTTTCGGGTTTTTCTACGCGGTAGATTGCAGCAGGGAGCCTTGGGGACTAACCCAAAGGTGCACCCGGAAAACTGGGCGGACACGAGGTCTTGCCAACTTGGTGGCCTGAGAGCCAACTTGAACATAACGGGGTTATGTGACTTGTGTTAGAATGGGACTCGGTGAAAGTTTGACCCGCGCATATGGCTTAAATTGCCGTTGCGATGTGAGCACGGTTAGATGGAGCCGTACCCGCTCTATGTCGTTCGGGTTAGAGAGACCTAAAGTACATGGCACTCGCCGTTGGCATAGATGTGAGTCTTCGGTGGTCGATGGCTTAAATTGACGTGACCAATACCATGAAGACGAATTGCTCATAGGAATGGCCGTCCAAGTGGCGGTGGTGAGTCCGGAATGTTAATGGCTTAAATTGACGTACATCGACCGGTTCACCGAGAATGTGCCCTGAGTGCACGGGACGTGTGGCCGTACGAGCCAACGTCTGTGATGAAATGGCTATGATTATATGCATTGCTCGCTTGTGCTAATGAAATGCAGGGAAGGAGCATCGCCGCCCCGGGTTGGGGGCGGGATCATTATAATTTGGTCAGCATTGCTGACCGTTGCTTTGTTTGCCACCGTGCGGTGGTTGTTTGCTTGCAGGTGCAGCTGGACCAAGCGGTCAATAGCGGGCTAAAGCCCTTTTGCGAAGCTGGCCCTCGAAGGCCCAAGTGGAAATGTTTTATGTTTTATTCATGTATGGCCGGCCTGCGAGCCGAGGTTTGGAAAACATGTAAAAGACAAGTGAAACATTTTGTAAGGCCTTAAGGCCGAATTTTGGGTATTTTGTATACATTCCTATTGTCTGTTAGTGGACATTCATGCTTGTGCTGGGTTCTTGTTTTGCAACTTTTATAAACTGCTTCCGCTAGAATGCTCTGTGTAGGACGTTGAGATTGGTTGGATGGTTTCCATAAGTAACCACCCGGTCTGTCTGTGGTATATGGCGTCGGGCCCGGCCGGACCTACTGCTATATGCTATGCGACGGATAGGGGTGTTACAATTTGGTATCAGACTACTGGTTTTGGTCGGGCTTCAAGTGAATTCGTGGGCGAATTCTTTTTAAGGGGTGGTGAGCACATTGTGTGCGTCATCGTATAACAGTAAAAAGAACCCATGAATGTCCACTTAGGAATGAAAATACTCGTGTTTGAGGAACCTGCGTGTTCCTATAATTGCTGTTTGCAATTTATTTGGTCGCTTAACGGTGTTTTGTACCATTATAGGTGACCGAAGTGGTGTTGGGCCGTCAGAACGCCGAGGTTCTGAGGCTAGTAGTGCACCAGAAGTTGCTCCCGCAACACCTTTGTCGGCTGAAAATATAAGATTGGTGGCTGTGAAGCGGTGTTGGCCGTGATCAATGCGCAGCCTGGGAGGCAAGCGCAGCAGCCAGCTCCTGTGTTGGAGCAAGTACCTCTTCAAGAGGCGGAGCCGAGGAGGATGGAGCAAGTGGTTGTAGAACCAATAGTGCCCAGGAGGGCGACTGAGAGGCAGTTGAAGCATGTAATGAGCTTTAACCCTCCGTTATTTTCGGGGTTGGGAACCCCATCGCAGGCTGAAGACTGGCTCTCTAGGGTGAAGAGAGTCATGACAGCGACGGAGACGGAGGAGTGGCAGATGACCACCATGCTACGTTCCTGTGGACGGTGAAGCAAGGATGTGGTGGGAAGGCTTGGAGCTGCATCATCTGAGAGGTAGACAACTGATAGACGTTCCGATGGAAGAGTTCTCGGAATTGTTCTTAGCAAGATACCTCCCTTCTACTCAGAGGATTTCAATGGAGAATGAGTTCCTGAAGTTGGTGCAGGGTGAGGAAGCGTGGATGAATATCTCCACGAGTTTACGCGGTTGAGTCGTTATGCTAGCTCTACCATCATGGATGAGGAGCGCAAGACTAATCGTTTTTATTAAGGCTTGAGGGATGAGCTGAGACTATTACTGTCGGGCCGATGACGCAGGGTTTCTTAACCTTGGTCAATACTGCCCGGTCCTTGGAGAAGGACATGAAGAACGTGCAAGCGAAGAAAGGCTTGGTGATAGAAAATCTGAGTTTCAAAGTGCCGACTACCTCAAAGTCCGGCTATCGGAAGTCTTTCAAGAAGCCTAGGACTTCGGGTCCAGCTCCTTCTGGCGCTTCTGGGGCGACTACGAGTCGGACCCCGGGCGCGTGCTTTACTTGTGGCAAGACGGGGCATTTCGCCCGTGATTGTTGGAGCGGACGTCCTAAGTCCGAGAGGAGGCCGGGAGCCACTTATGAAGAGAAGGGAAAGGCGGTGGAGTCGACCGCATCCCACTATGCTCCGGCCCAACCCAGGGTTTACAATCTTGGCCAACAGGAGGCCATTAAACAAGCTGACGTGGTGACAGGTACGGTTTAATTTATAGCAAGTCAATTCCTTTATATGCTTGTTATGTATATGTTACCTTACCACTGCTTGTTAGGATTTGTGTTGATTTGTGAAAACCCGGCACGAGCACTCTTTGATACGGGAGCTTCACACTCCTTCTTGTCCGAAGGATTTATATCACGCATCGGAGTCCCTTCTTCGATGGCGAAGGATAAGTTGGATGTGTTGTTGCCCAATGGGTGTTCGATGCGAGCGGTTAGGATCTGCGAAGTTAAAGTTCGTATTGGAGAGCAGGAGTTGACCTGCGGGCGTCCTTACTTCCGTTGGTGGAGTTCGACGTCATATTTGGAATGGACTGGCTCTCGGAGCAGCAGGCCCATATAGATTGCGGTAGCAAGGAAGTAAAGCTGGGAGCAAGTCGTGAGACGACTTTTACGGGCTTAAAGGGGTCGAGCAAGACGTTGATGTCTGCTCTTCAGGTGGTGAAGGCGGTTCGTGCCGGAGCAGAACTGTTCTTTACACTAGTGGAGGTTGCAAAGCCGAAGCCCGCGATGGATTGTATTTCAGTGGTATCGGAATACCCTGATGTGTTCCCCGCAGATCTTCCTGGAGCCCCGCCTCAGCGGGAGATCGATTTTACGATCGAGCTAGTGCCAGGTGCAAAGCCTGTGTCACGATCTCCGTATCGGCTAGCGCCTAAGGAAATGGCGGAGCTGAAAGTTCAACTACAAGAGTTGTTGGAGCAAGGGTATGTGCGCCCGAGTTCTTCGCCTTGGAGCGCACCGGTCCTCTTTGTTAAGAAGAAGGACGGAAGCTTGAGGCTTTGTATTGATTATCGGGAGCTAAATAAGCTGACTGAGAAGAACAAGTATCCGATCCCCCAGATTGATGATCTCTTTGATCAGTTAGTCGGGTCGACGGTGTACTCGAAGTTAGATCTCAAGTCTGGGTACTATCAGCTGCGGATAAGGGAGAGTGATATCCCGAAGACAGCGTTTAGTACGAGATACGGGCATTATGAGTTTACGGTCATGCCGTTTGGGCTGACTAATGCGCCGTCAGTATTTATGGATTTGATGAACAGGACGTTCAGGGAGTACTTGGACCATTTTGTGATCGTCTTCATCGACGATATTTTGGTGTACTCGCAAAGTGAGGAGGATCACTTCAAGCATCTCCATTTGGTGTTGGAGACACTCAGGAGAAACCAGTTGTATGCCAAGTTCTCGAAGTGCGAGTTTTGGCTATCCTCAGTGGCGTTCCTCGGGCATATAGTGAGTGGAGAGGGTATTGCGGTGGATCCGGCGAAGATTGTTGCGATACGGGAGTGGCCTGAGCTTGCTACGGTAGCAGAAGTCCGGAGCTTTTTGGGGCTTGCCGGTTATTATAGGCGCTTCGTAGAGAACTTCTCGCGGATAGCGCTACCTCTCACTACTTTGACGAGGAAGGAGCATAAGTTCGTTTGGACGCCGGAGTGCGCGCGAGCTTTTGAGGAATTGAAGTGTCGGTTGACCACGGCGCCTGTGCTGAGTTCGCCGGTTGGGAACCGAAGGCTATGAGATATATAGCGATGCTTCAGGCAGCGGTTTGGGTTGTGTGCTACTGCAGCACGGAAGCGTGATAGCTTATGGCTCGAGACAGCTAAAAGTGCACGAGAGGAATTATCCGGTCCACGACTTGGAGTTGGCGGCCGTGATTTTTGCCTTGAAGCTGTGGAGACATTATTTGTACGGTGTGAAGATTGATATCTACACCGATCACAAGAGCCTAAAGTATCTAATTGATCAGAAAGATCTGAATATGCGGCAGCGTAGGTGGATGGAGTTCCTGGGGGACTATACTTTAAGATCCACTACGTGCCTGGCAAAGGGAATGCGGTTGCGGATGCGTTGAGTCGCCGAGCCCCAGCTCAAGCGAATTGGCTATCAGTGCATGATGAGCGGTTGGTGCAGGAGCTGGAGGCGTTGGAGATTGTTTGTGTGGATAGACAATCTAGTGCTGAAGCAGTGCTGAATTGGACTGAAGTCCAATATGACCTGGCTGATCGGATTCGGCAGGCTTTGGATATGGATGCTCATATGAAGCAGTTCATGATAGAGGCTCTGGATGGGTCAAATTCCCAATTCGTTGTGGAGGACGGATTGCTTTGGAGAGACGGTCGTTTGTGCGTCCCAAGTGTGGGCAATTTACGGGTGGAGTTGTTGTACGAGGCGCACCATACCAAGTACTCGATTCACCCGGGGAGCACGAAGATGTACCGCGATATCAAGAAAGCTATTTTGGTGGCCGGGTTTGAAAAAGGATGTGGCGCTATATGTAGCGAAGTGCCAAACCTGCGCCTTGGTAAAGGCGGAGTGCCAAAAGCCGGGAGGATTCCTTAAGTCCTTGCCTATTCCGGAGTGGAAATTCGACGACATCTCTATGGACTTTGTGCATGGTTTGCCAAGGTCGCAAAAGGGGAACGACGCCATTTGGGTGGTGGTCGATCGATTAACGAAGGTGTCGCATTTTATTCCGCATAGGAAGGATGATCCGGTGGAGAAGCTGGCGAAGCTTTATGTGGATAACATAGTGCGGCTTCATGGTGTGCCCCGCAGCATCGTGAGTGACCGAGATGGGCGGTTCACGTCCAATGATTGGAGGCTGGTGCAGCAAATGTTGGGAACCAAGCTGAAGTTTAGCACAGCCTTCCATCCGCAAACGGATGGGCAGACCGAGAGGGTCAATAGAACGATGGAAGACATGCTTCGCATGTGTGTCTTGGACTTTGGAAAGCAATGGGAGGACCACCTTTATTTGGTGGAGTTCGCATACAACAACAGCTACCAAGCAAGTATTCAGATGGCGCCTTTCGAGGCCCTATATGGTAGAAGATGTCGCACGCCGTTGTCTTGGTTAGAAACGGGCGAGTCGAAGTTGTATAAGCGGTCGGAAGTGGATGATGCTACTTCGTTGGTGAGAACCATTCGGGAGAGGTTGCTTATCGCTCAGGACCGACAAGCAAAGTACTATAATGCCCAGCACAGGAACATGGAGTTCGCTGTGGGCGATTATGTATACTTGAAGATCAAGCCGTTCAAGGGTGTCTCGCGGGTGCGGCGATTGAAAAAGCTAAGCCCGAGGTACCTTGGACCGTTCGAGGTTCTGGAGCGAGTAGGAGAAGCGGCCTATAGGTTGAAGCTTTCAGTGGAGCTAAGTGGTTTACACGATGTATTCCATATTTCGGTGCTTCGGAAGGCGGTGCAAGAGCCTACGCAAGTGATCGCGGCCAATCAAGTGTCGGTGGATAGTGGGCTAACGACAAAGTCAAGCCCGTGCGGATTGAGGACTCGGAGGTCAAGCGGCTACGCAATAAAGAGATCAGGATGGTCAAAGTCCGGTGGGACAATTGCGGTCGTGAGGAGCTCTCTTGGGAGCGAGAGCAGACGATGCTTGACGAATATCCGGAGTTGTTCCGCTCAGGTACAAATTTTAGTTTTGGTACATGTTTTTCCCTTTATGTAATTTCGTGGGCGAAATTCTTTTAAGAGGGGTAGAGTTGTAACGCCCCGAAACTCAAAGGAGCAAAAGGGGAATAATTTGGGCCAGTTTGAGTTCTGGCTGCAGGCACACGGCCTGGGACACGGGCGTGTCCCAGGGCGTGTCAAGCCTGTGTCGACACTAAGGCGTGAAGTCGACACTTTGGTCTCGACATTGTGTCGAGACTGGGCACACGGCCTGCGACACGGGCGTGTCGCAGGGCGTGTCGACCCGTGTCGACACTTAGCCGTGAAGTCGACACAGTGCTTTGAAGTTGTGTCGAGACACGGCACACGGCCTGCGACACGGGCGTGTCGCAGGGCGTGTCAACCCGTGTCGACACTCGTCCCGCGAAGTCGACACTTTGGTGTCGACAGTGTGTCGAGACCTGGCACACGGCCTGCGACACGGGCGTGTCGCAGGGCGTGTCGACCCGTGTCGACACTTAGCCGCGAAGTGCCGAGACCTTGTACACGGCCTGGAGCCCAGGCGTGTCAAGGTGACACGGGCAAGGACACGGGCGTGTCCGAACCCGTGTCAGCGCTCGGGTTGTAAACGGGAGAAAATCATGGGGGTACACGGCCAGATACACGGCCGTGTCAGTTGGAACACGGGCGTGTCAGATCGAACACGGGCGTGTTCGATGCCTGTGTGAGGTTCCAGGTGATTTGATTTTGACGGCGAATGAGGCACACGGCCCTGGACACGGGCGTGTGCCAGGCCGTGTTCGGCCCAGATTGGGCATTTCAGTCCCGAATCGAAGCCGTTCATTTCTTTGACTGAGGATCCAATGGCTGGGGTTGTTCCTGAAGGGATATACCCGGGTTTTGACTTAGAAAACCCTCACTTTTTCCACTTGTTATCTCTCCAAACCCTTGGAGAAAGAAAAGCTAAGGCAAGAAGAAGAGGAGCTAGATCCGCCATTGGAGGAACTTCGGAGCTCCGAATCGCAAGCCGACTCCGGATCCACGGAGGCAACGCAAGTGCGGTGATTTCCATCCGATTACTTTTCGATGGCGCCAAAGAGGACCGCAAGGGTAACGATCCTCATCTTGAGCATGAGTCGCTCTTTTCTTTGCATAGGAAGCCCGCTCTCGCGAGTTTGCGGAGAGTTGGAGGCGTTCCTTCGGGTAGATATGTGAAGTCCCCGTTGTTTAGCATCCGTATGCGAGAACGGACATAGGCATTTTGGTTGAAGCCTACCCGGACATGTAGTTCGGATCGGTGATGTTGCATTGCATAAGGCCGGAGAAGACTCCGTGCTATTTGGTGTTTTCGGGTTTTCTACACGGTAGATTGCAGCAGGGAGCCTTGGGGACTAACCCAAAGGTGCACCCGGAAAACTGGGCGGACACGAGGTCTCGCCAACTTGGTGGCCTGAGAGCCAACTTGAACATAACGGGGTTATGTGACTTGTGTTAGAATGGGACTCGGTGAAAGTTTGACCCGCGCATATGGCTTAAATTGCCGTTGCGATGTGAGCACGGGTTAGATGGAGCCGTACCCGCTCTATGTCGTTCGGGTTAGAGAGACCTAAAGTACATGGCACTCGCCGTTGGCATAGATGTGAGTCTTCGGTGGTCGATGGCTTAAATTGACGTGACCAATACCATGAAGACGAATTGCTCATAGGAATGGCCGTCCAAGTGGCGGTGGTGAGTCCGGAATGTTAATGGCTTAAATTGACGTAGCATCGACCGGTTCACCGAGAATGTGCCCTGAGTGCACGGGACGTGTGGCCGTACGAGCCAACGTCTGTGATGAAATGGCTATGATTATATGCATTGCTCGCTTGTGCTAATGAAATGCAGGGAAGGAGCATCGCCGCCCCGGGTTGGGGGCGGGATCGTTATAATTTGGTCAGCATTGCTGACCGTTGCTTTGTTTGCCACCGTGCGGTGGTTTGTTTGCTTGCAGGTGCAGCTGGACCAAGTGGTCAATAGCGGGCTAAAGCCCTTTTTGCAAAGCTGGCCCTCGAAGGCCCAAGTGGAAATGTTTTATGTTTTCTTCATGTATGGCCGGCCTGCGAGCCGAGGTTTGGAAAACATGTAAAAGACAAGTGAAACATTTTGTAAGGCCTTAAGGCCGAATATTTGGGTATTTTTGTATACATTCCTATTGTCTTGTTAGTGGACATTCATGCTTGTGCTGGGTTCTTGTTTTGCAACTTTTAAACTGCTTCCGCTAGAATGCTCTGTGTAGGACGTTGAGATTGGTTGGATGGTTTCCATAAGTAACCACCCGGTCTGTCTGTGGTATATGGCGTCGGGCCCCGGCCGGACCTACTGCTATATGCTATGCGACGGATAGGGGGTGTTACAACAAATGTATCTTGCAATGAAGCAGAGAAGGGTATGGGTTTGAGTGCCTTCAAGGCTCCCGATGAAGAATTTCAGATGGCCCAACATGGACCATTTGTGTTTAGGACACCAGCCCCTACACTCAATAATGTGGTTGTGGCCAATAGTCAAGCTCTTCCAGCAAAATCACAGACCAAAGGCAAGTATATCAGTAAGTCTGACTTGGCCAAATCTAATGCCAACAAGAGCATATCTACAGCAAAGAGGACTGTTGTTGGTAGTTATCATAGCAAGCCAAGTTCATCTACTATCAGACTTTCTTTCAGTCAGATCTATGCTGAAAGAAACAAGAAGAGGGTTGCTACTCTCCCCTCTGAATAGTATGTTGTTAATAGCTTGTCTACAAGAACAATTCAGAAGAGAAGATACAACATTCATGAGTGTTGGTGTTCTAGTAAAGTGGGACACTTTTCCATATATTGTTGGCACAATCCTAATGTGCCTAGGGCAAGAGTTAGTCTTCCTGTCAGAAAAGCTGCAGGTAGACATGTTCAATTTCGGATTAACATGCACCAAAGACCTAAACCCTCTTGGGGTCCTAAGGTTACCTAAATTAAGTTTCGCAGGATAGTCCAAGTACACATACACTAATATGGTACTTGGACAGTGGATGTTCCAGGTATATGACTCGAACAAGATGTCACTTGAAGGACTACACTCCTGTGAAGAATGGACCTAAAGTTATCTTTGGAGGTTCAGACAGAGGAGTCACAAAGGCCTATGGTATGATTACCAATGACATAGTCTCAATCTCAAAAGTGGCTTAAATGGAAGGGTTGCAACCCAACCTTATTAGCATGATCTTGGCTATGTCATTGTATTCCATAAGGATGAGTGTCAAATTAAGTGGTCAAGTGACCAAGAGGTAATCTTGACAGGCACTATGAGTGAAAATGTTTTTTATTTAAACTTTCTATGTTTAAGTAAAGACTCTCCTATATGTCTAGTTGCTAATGAGAAAGTCTCATACTATGTGCAATGACACGAGAGAATAGCTTACTTGATCTATAAGACTATAAGTAAGCTCTTCAACGAAGAGCTAGTCAGAAATGGTCCCAAAATGAAATGCACCAAGGAGGCCATTTTCTCTGCACGCTAAAAGGGCAAGCAGACCAAAGCTTCTTTTAAGAGCATTGGGGCCAAGGACTCTATGAGGTGTTTATACCTCCTACATATGGACTTGTTTGGTCCTATGCCAGTTCATAATCTAGGTAGAAAAGTCTACACACTTATAATAGTTGATGACTTATCCAGGTTTTCTTGGGTCTTCTTCTTGAAGAAAAAGTCTGAAACCCTTAACATCATCATGACCTTTGTCATGCAAATTCAGAATGAATTGTACAATTTTGTGGTCAAAATCAGAAGTGACCATGGTACTGAGTTTCAGTCTGAAGGCATGATAGGATTCTGTCAAGGCCAAGGAATTCAACAAGAATTTTCTTCACCAAGAACTCCCCAGCAAAATGGGATAGCTAAGAGGAAAAAAACAGAATTCGCATAGAAGCTGGAAGGACACTAGTAAGTGACACATCTCTCCCAAAATATTTCCAGGCTGAGTCAGTTAATACTGCATGTCATGTACTGAATAGGGCTTCTGTCAACAATTATCACAAGAATACTCTCTATGAGATCATGAAGGGTAGAAAACCAAACATTTCCTATTTCAGGATCTTTGGTAGCAAATGCTATGTGCTCAACAATGGGAAGTCATATTTGACTAAGTTTACTGCCAAATCATATGAAGGAATATTTGTTGGGTACAGTAATCATAGTAAAGCTTATAAGGTCTACAATTATAGAAGAATCTGTAAATGTAGTTTTTGATGAATCTTCTATGATTAACAGTGAGCTGCCTAGCTCCTCATATAGATCTTCAGGTATAGAACATGTGATGGACAAACTAACCATCAAGGATGCTCCTCCTGCTGCTCATGATGAAGATGAGGGAGTATGCATTTCAGAAGGAGTACAAAGCACACATGATGTAGATGAAGATCAGTAGGATCCAACCATTGAAGTGAATAATACTGAAGAGAGATTGCCTCTAGTAGTTAGACATCTAAAGGATCATCCCAGACATCAGATAATTGGAGATGCCAGCCAATGGGTTACAACAAGGAGCAAAAGCATAAACATAGTGTAACACTCCAAAAAGTAGTTGGTCGTTACAGGCTAAAAGTCGACTTGAGCTCGACGAAAAGCGTTGGGCGGAGCTCGATGAAAAGTGTCGGGCGGAGCTCGATGAAAAGCGTCGGGCGGTGCTCGATGAAAAGCACCGATCTGAGGTCGACGAAACGTCGAGCTGAGCTCGACAAAAATAGTGTTGTATGGTGTTATGGCCAGTTCGACGAACTCAGACTCCATTCGACGAATTATCTCCTATTCGACAATTTACATTCGACGAATAGGATCCCGTTCGACAAATTGTAGAAATATAATGTCGTCGAAGTGGCGACTCATGTCAGGTGGCTGGTGTGTGGCCACGGAGCGGTGATTGACTTTGTCAGTTCAAACCCAAGCGGTTGCTTTATTTTGATGAGAAGAAATTGTATGGCTGGGGTAAAACCCGAGGCCTTATCTGCAGAGGAATGGGATTAAGGAAGTTATTATTTCTGTTTCTCTCTCTCTTCCTTACTTCCAGAGTTCTGGAGCAGATAACTCTTGGCTGGTGCTAGGGTTTGTGTGGACTTGAAGTTGTTGGAGAAGATCTGGTGGCTTGAATCAAAAGTCGAAGCTAGAATCGCGAAGGGGAAAGTGAGGCAATCATTTCCATCCGCGTAGAAAAGCTTTTTCATGACTCCGAAGAAAACTCAAAGGGTAACGATCTTCCTCCATGGACATGTGAAGTCCTTATTTTGGCATATGCATGGATTTCCCCCACTAAAAAGTGGAATGTTGAGGGATTTCCATTGGGTTGATTCTTGAAATCCCCAATAAGGTTTGTATATACATCCAGAAATGTGTAGTATGGAATACGCATGTTGTGTCAAGCCCATCTGAAAAGATTTGTTTGGATTGGTGTTGTTTTATTTTGCACACCAAATAAGACTCCGCATATAAATGAGTAATTTGTGGAGTCGGTGAGTTGTGCCTGTGAAGTGAAGAAACAAGAAGTATTGAAGTGGATTTTCAGGAAAATACCCTCGAAATTCATGTGTTGCATGCAATAAAAGTCCAGTGTTTCGGGAATTGCAGGTGGCTGCAGGGTTTTCTGGATAGTTGGTCCAGATATGGTTGGGGCTGGGTACAGAAAGGTGTTCTGTCGCTAACGCTAGATGATAGTAGTTGTCGCTGGCGAGAGCTCCTAGCTAACCTGTGCTTGTGAAGCCAGTCCTTCGAGGATAGTGTGGCTATTGTGAGCTATGCACTCTTAAAGGCCAGTGAGCCGAACGGACAAGAGGAAGCCGACTCGTGTCAGTCTAGACATCAAACTAGTGATTTGAGCAACAGGCAAGCGCTGAACTGTATCCGTGTTATGGTTGTCTAACTTGAGTGCCTAAGTTATTGGCTTTATTAGGATCACATAACGAGGGTCTTGGGATGTTCTCCATCAAGACTAAAGTATATGGTCATGGGTCGTAGAGCATGAATGCTCAAGATTTATCGTTAGGTCTGGGAACTGAGAACGGTGGTGGGACCCTGGTTTTCCGGTACACCGATAATGTGCCTTGAGTGCACAGACCATCGGATCGTGCAGTCGACGTTTATGATATATTGACTGAGCGCGAGTGCATATCTTGTGATATATCTGCTTTTGAAAATGCTATGCCTGCACGGAAGGAATACCACTACCCCGAGAAAGGGGTAGGGTCGTTATAAATTGGTCAGCTGAATGTTGACCGTTTCGTTGTTTTTCACTGTTGCGGTAGATTGTCTCCATATAGGTGTTGGAGAGCCGAGCAGAAAATAGTGGGTTGAAGACCTTGCTGCATTTGCTGCCATGCTGGCCCTCGAAGGCCAAATAAATAAAAGTTTTACTGTTTTCATGTGTGGCCGGCTTGCGTGTCGATGTATGTAATCTACACTTGTAAAGGATAGCTATAAGGCCCTAAGGGCAAACTTTATGTGTATTTTGTATATATTCCTTGGAGATATGTAACTGTGGTTGTTTATATATAGTGGACATTCATGGTCGGTGAGTTCAATATTAACCTCTAATGCTTCCGCTATAATGCTCTGAGTTAGGATGTGTATCCTAGTTTTTGATATTAACCTGTAACCCCGCCGCGTATTTGTGGTATATAGCGTGGGGCCACGACCAGACATTCTATTATGTGTAATGTAATGGATGTAGGTGTTATACATAGCTATGTATTCCAGCTTTTTGTCTCAGGTTGAGCGCAAAAGATTCTAAGATCCCAACATAGACCAGTATTGTATTGTGGCAATGCAAGAGGAACTGAACCCGTTCAAAAGAAGTAAGGTCTGGAAGCTGGTTCCCAGACCTCAAGGACATAACATCATTGGAACAAAGTGGATCTACAGGAATAAGTTGGATGAAAATGGTGTTATAATTAAGAATAAAGCTAGACTGGTGTCCAAGAGCTATAGATAAGAAGAAGGTATTAATTTTGATCAAACCTTTGCCCTAGTATCTAGGATAGAGGTCATCAGACTATTCCGTGTATATAATCCCCATAAGGGATTTAAAGTCTACCAGATGGATGTGAAGTCAACCTTCATAAATTGTGACGTAAGAGAGGGGGTCTATGTTGAGCAGCCATCAGGTTTTATTAATCCTAACTCTCCTGATTATATTAATAGACTTAGGAAAGCATTGTATGAGTTGAAGTAAGCCCCTAGGGCATGGTATGAAATCATGTCTAGCTTTCTCATTGAGAATAAATTCTCAAGGGGAAAGATAGACAAGACTATTCCTAAGGTAATCAAAGGGCAAGATCATCCTAATCCAAATTTAAGTAGATGACATAATCTTTGGGTGTACTTATGATAATCTTTGCAAGAAGTTTTCCAAACTTATACAAGGGAAGTTTGAAATGAGCAGTATTGGTGAACTTAATTTCTTCTTGGGCGTCCAAGTAAGACAGTTTGAGGGTGGATTGTCCATTTTTTAGTCAAAGTTCACTAGGAAGTTAGTTAGAAAATTTAGAATGGAGAGTTCCTGAAAGAAATTATACCTAATCACCTAGAGGGGGGGTGAATAGGTGACTTAATCTTTTTTAAACTTTTAGGCTGATTATATCACAGATTTCCCAGAACTATAAACATCATACACAGCATCAATCATATACACAGAGTACACATAGTTTTATAGTGGTTCCCCAAGGTTTGGGTACATCCACTTTCCCCCTTCGCCTATCTAGTAGTGTACTAGATTCGGCCAAACTCCTCCACTATTCCTTAGATCCTCAGATCTTACACTCAGAACCCCAACTGGTTCCTACAGCTCAGAGTGATCCCACTCCTACAACTCAGGATCAATAGCCCTACAACTCAGTCTTCTCCAAAGACCTACACTCAGCCATAAGGCCTACACACAGCCTACAACAGGCCTACACTCAGAGAAATAGATCTCCTACACTCAGGAACACAGGCCCTACCACTTAGCCTTTATAATTCCAGGCTTACAACTCAGATCCCTAAGGATCCTACAAGAAATTAAGAATACAATATATATACCTACAACTCAGAATAAGAGAGAAGAGTTGTCTGGTTTCTTGATGAGTTCTTGAAAGAACTCTGCTGAGATCAAACTGACTTAGCTTTCTTCAAAGCTTCTTGAATGTAGAACGCAATAGGGTTGATACTCACTGCAGCTGATCTTCAATCACTGCTAACTTAAGAATCAGAACTAAGTCTGAAACTTTCTTCACAGCCTGGTTCCAACAACTGTCTTCTTGGAAGGAGCTCTCTCTCTCTCTCTCCAACTACTTAGATCTTCACTTGAATTGATTCTTCAATGAATTGCTTGATCTTCTTCTCAATCTCTTATTGTTAATCATCTTCTTCTGTTGACAGAATAAGCCTTTATATAGGCCTTCTTCATGGTGACTGGCTGACCCGGTTCCTAACAGATTCTGACAACTCTGACAGTTGTAGTAGACTGGCTGGAATGGCAGCTGTCATGTCATCCAGTCACTTCTTGAAATATCTGTAACTGTCTGAAAGTGTCGAGACAGTTTGTCTTTAAGTGTCGACACTTATAGACTCGACACAAGTAGACTAAGTGTCGACACTAGCCTTCAAGGTGTCGATACAACTCCTTGTGTTGTAGAATTTACTTCTCGACACTACTTCAGAATGTGTCGACACTGATATTGTGTGTCGACACAACTCCTTGTTCTTCAGTACTTAGTTGAATTCTGCTAAGTGTCGACACAACTCCTTTGTGTCGACACATCTTCTTGTGTTGAACTTGTTAAGTGTCGACACATACTCTTGGTGTCGACACATGCCTTCTGTGTTGATACTTGCTGGGTGTCGACACAGCTCCTTGTGTCGACATATTCTTCTTTTGTTGAGACTTTTGCTGAGCGTCGACACATCTCCTTTGTGTCGACACTTGGACTTAGAATTTGTTGAACTTTGCTGAGTGTCGACACAACCTCCTAGTATCGACACTTTCTTCATGTGTTGAGTCTTCTGCTGTGTGTCGACACATTCTTCATTATGTCGACACTTGTACTTGAACTTTGCTGAAGTGTTGCTGAGTGTCGACACAGCCTCCAGGTATCGACACTTTCTGATGTCGACAAAGTTTCTCTGGGTGTCGACACTGCTTCTAAGTGTCGACACTTCTTCACTGTATATTTCTTCAATGAGTGTCGACACTTCCTGTATGTGTCGACACTTTCCTCCTGGTGTCGACTCTGCATTCCTGGTGTCGACACAATTACTCCAAGTGTCGACACTGCTTCTCTAGGTGTCGGCACAAGTCTTCTTAAGTGTCGACACTTTTCTTCTGGGTGTCGACACATGGACTTAGAAACTTTTCAGCTTTCCCTGCAAATACTTAACCTGCACAACTAAACTCAAAACACATCAAATACATTTTGATGTATATCATTGAGTAGGGTGAGGCTTCTTCAAATCAGGTACATTTATTCAAATGTACCCAACAATCTCCCCCTATTTGGAGAAGTCATAACCCTTAGTCAATGATATACACCATACATAACAAAATTACAGTATGATGTAAAACAGTATTATATAACAGGGTAAGTACATAAACATGTATTAAACAAAATATGTATACAGAAATATCTCAGAACAATAATGTAATAGATTTATCACACATCATATTGTTCTAACAACTTTATCATATTCATTATAGAAAAGTTTACAGAGTGTTTAAAATCAAAAGATTACAACTGTAAACTAAAGATAAATTCTATTCTATTGCTGCTCAGGCTCCTTGATCACTATGCCCTTTCCAGACTGTATCTTTGCTTGGACAGGAGCTTCAGTATCTTCAGCAGCAGCAGGCTTCTTTCCTTTCAGATCCTTCTTTTTCTGCTCTTCAGCCTTGATCTTCTGCCTTTCAAAGTAATGATAAGGCTTTGGAAAGTACATGCTAGGCTCCTGGGCATTAGGAGGTAGCTTTCTCATCTTAGCCTTTCTTCTATACTGCACAATTGCCTCTTGCCTGGACTCATGCTTTCTCCACTCCAGTTCAGAATACTCTTGTTTCTATCTTGAATATTGTCCTTGGCAGCCTTCCATGCAGTTAAGATAATATTCCTTGAAGTGGGGCTCCACTGTTCAAAGTCAGGCCTCAATTCAGCTTGCTCCCTGAATCTCTTCTTAGACAATTGGGCTTCTTATTCCTTCAACAAAGCTTCTTGTTCTTTCAGTATAGCATCTGACACTGGCTGAACCACTTTTTCTATGATGACATTTTGCTTTCCCTCAGGTGGGCTATACATTGACTGTATATCTGCATGTATCATATCAAAGTCTGGTGGAGGGTATATTACTTGAGCCACTTCAGCTTGCTCCCCTCCAAGATATGCAGGGTTAATCCCAGACTCTGCAACATTATCATCATCACATAATGGAGGATATCCAAGGGTGGCTCTGATAGAATTTGAAATCCATTTTGCATGATCAGAGCCTGCTTTGACTAACACCCTCTCCCCCTTTATGACTTCTCTAATAATGTGATCCCTCAGATCATCTTTCTGAAATCTTATTTGTGCATCCAAATAGTTTACTCCATCCTTAAAAAAAGGTTTCAACCTTTGGAGCTTGTTAGTTATAGCCTTCTGGGAATCTTGTAAAGCAGTTTTAATAGCAGTGAGACTTTCTTGCAATTGCTTGTCAAATTCAGCCTTAGCTGTAGCATTAGCTGTAGTCTGACCAGTAGCTATATTCTTCATTTCTGTGACTATTGTATTATGTGAAGCAGTTAAATTATCATTCATCCTCAGCTGGTTCTCCAGAACATAGCCTTGCTTCACTGCAATATCATCCACTTGAGCTTTGATCTTCTCTTGATGTGTAGCCAAGTAGACCACTGCATTCCCTCCCTTGTGGAAGCAGTCAGTCATCTCTTTCTTATTCAGATTCATTTCAAATCTGATTGACTTAGGCTCTATTTGGTTCGGCGTTTCGCCGCTCCGTTTGGAGCAAACGCAGTCGGAAGGCGGGTAAACAAATGAATCTCCGGCTGCATTTGCTCCGTTTCCATCCGCCCGCCTTGAGAAACACCCCAAAACGCTCAGTTTGGAGCAGCCATCTCCCCCCTCCGGTTCAAACACTCCGTTTCCACCCGCCGGATCGACCCGCCACCGCCGAACCAAATGAAGCCTTAATATCTTGTGCAAGATCAAACTGCAGAGACTTATGCCCTTCATCCATATAAGATTGTAAAGCCTGTCTTTGCTCATCCATCTTTATCTGTAATGCAACCATCAGAGAACTGAAATCTGTAGATGGTGCTGGCTGTGATGCAGGCTGTGGTGCAATTGTTTGCAGTGCTTTCTTATAATTCTGGCTTCTCCTCTTGAAAACTTGAAATTTTCTCTTCTTGGATCTTGCAGCCTCTTCATCTTCAAAAGCAGATGTGCTTGCAATATCAACCCTGTCCTTAGGGCTTGGAGGTAACTCCTTCTCAGTCCTTTGTAGCCCTTAAGTATCTCTTGGCACTTCAGTCTCCTTGCATGCAGTTTTCTCTATATTCTCCACTTGCTCCCCCTCAAGAATTACTTTCTCTCCCTCAGCAGCAGCTGTTTCTTTCTCAAAGTCAGTTTGAAGAAGATCTGGGAATAGCTCTTCTAAAGTAAATTCCTGGTGAGTATGAGCTGGAGATTCTCTTATCTCATCAACCACTTGATCAGATACCACTTGAGAAGTAACAGATGTGTCCTCCATGACAACATCTGGGGGTTGACTATGAATCTGAGGTTGCTGATTAACATCAGATAATGTGTCAGTCATAACTTCATTCTCAATAAGGAAATCTAATTGGTTGATTTCAGTTATTACCTCAAGTATGGTTTGAGTAGCTCTTTCACTTTCTAAGGGAGTAGGCTCATCCACCAGTAGAGGCTCCCCCTGAATTGAATCCTGGTGAATTGGGCTTGCTGGTGGTAGCTCCCCCTGCCTTGGTGCATCTTCTTGTCTAGTACGAGATTGTCCACCAGTTCCAGTGTCTTGTTCATCATCTGGAGTAAAGACAACTTGCTCTTCAGAGCTGCTTGATGATTCTTGAGCCACTGGGGCTGTCTTCTTCTTCTTCAGGGGTGTTTCCTTCTCAGGAGTTGGCATTTCCTTAGTCAAGACTCTATCCCATCTAGAGAATATTCTCAAATCCATTCTCCTCATGTTGTTAATCTTAGTTCCAGCAGCTTGACTCATGACCTCTGGTATACTACCAGCCAGGTATAGACTTAGTATTCTACCCAAATTGGGCTTCTTCATACTCTCTTTAATCTTATCAAACAAGACTGTAGACCAATCAGTACTCAGTTTGAATATGATCCTTGTCATTAGATTGAACATATAAGCTAAAATCCTGTCATGTCCTCCAGGCTTGCACAGGATAACCTTGCCCACAATCTCAGATAAGAATTTGCCTTGGCTATTCATTCCCTTCCTGTTGAAAACAGAACCTATTTTCAGGTTGGAGTCCAATCCACACCATGTTAGTGCTTCTCTAATCTTGGAAGCAGAAACATCTTCTTCTTCCTTAGTCCTAGGTAGTTGTAGTACCTTTCTCATACTCTTAGGAGAGACTTTCTGTAACATCCCATGTTACTTCTGGACCCCTCAACTTAGATTGGGTTAGGCATGAGGTGAGACCTAAGAGGATCAACTAGGTTTGACCCTAGATAGTGGGTGGTGGCCATGTGGAGCCCACTATAGGACCAAGTCAAACTAGGTCAAACTAGCCTAATTAAGGACCCTAGCCACACCATGACCCCACCACATTGCCCTAACCCTAAAAACAATCTAAGTGGACCCTAGGGTATGTCACTGGGTCAACATTTTGACCCCAGTTGACCAAGGTCAACCTTGGGCTTAATTTGGTCAAACCCACACTCATAGGCCTAATTAACCTAAGTGGGGCACCCCCTTGACCCAAACCAAGTTGGGTGGTGCCACTAGACCCATCTCCACCAAGTGGGGTCAGTCCACCCACCATAGTTGACCAGTCAACCCTAAAAGTCAATTTGGTCAACAAATTGACCTAAAGAGTGAAATAAAGGCCAAGTCAAGTTCCCTTGGACCAAGCCCACTAAAATTGGCCCAAAGTCAGCCCAAGTGAACAAGACCAACCCTACCCCTCTAAATCAGGAGAGAGAATGCATGCAAGGGGGTAAATTTGGAAATTTTAGGAGAAGTGGAGAGAGAAAGAGGATGAAGAGGAATGGTGGCCACATGGCCACCCCTTCAGCTGCAACTCTCTGCCCATCACATGCTAGCTGGCCCCCTCTGATATTCCAGAGAATTTTTGGTAGCATGCTGGCCACATGGCACCCATGGTGACACAACCAAAGCTCAAACCGAGCTCACATTGGGCTTATCTCCCCATACACCCTCTATCAGCCCCAAATAACCCCTCCATTAGCTTCAGAAGGTCCAGAGGAGTGGAATTCGACTACTTACACATGGAGAACGGTGGAGAATGCAACTTTTGGGGAGGAGCTCGCCGGCGTACCACCACCACGGCAAACCGCCGCCTGACCCGCAGCCAAGCCCCGATTATGGTGCGTTTCACTTCACCTCTACCCGCACTAGCCTCTTAGATCAAATAGGCGAGAGATCGGGCTCAATTGAGCCCGATGCCATGTGAGAAAATCTAAAAAATCCTAAGTTTCTGAAACCGCTCGGGATCGCCGTCGCCGCCGTCTCCCGCCGCCCCATCGCCGGGAAATGATAGCCACCACCACCGTGAAGGTGATGGCACCATTGGCCGGAGGTGGCGACGCCTCAGCTGGCCGGAAACCGCCGGCAAAATCGCTCCAGGTCGGCTCGATCTCAGCCGTTGGCTGGAGGTAGACGATAACCCGATGTCGTCCATTCTTGCTTTAAGATTCGTGCGCCGATTTTAATATAAATCAGGATTAATAAATGAATAGTAATATTTCTGTCACATATATTCAGCCCTCTTGCAAGTTAATTTTAGGCCTCTTAGAGGCATTTCCAGAGCTTAGGCCCTTAATGCAAATTGTAGCCTAGGGTCTTACCTTTAAAATGCCACCCTAAACATACATTTTGGTGTAGAGTACAGCCCTGTAGGACCTTTCTCCTAGGACTGGTCCTAGACTAGGTCAAAAATTATATTGGATGCCCTAGTCTCAATATTAGTCACCATGATCCCAAATTTTGGGCACATGCATTATTAGGGCTTACTTACCTCCTGCCAAAATTTAGGAATTTTTAGAAAACATTTTCCTATAGTTTTGGGTAAAATATCAAAATTTAAATTAATGGCATATATGGAGTTCTACTCCTCCCCATGGCCCCAAATTTTGGTGGTGGGTCAGTGGGTTCACCCTTGGTGCATGATAAAATTTTCAGCACCTTGGGATCTCTGCATGTGGGAGAATCCACTTGCATGTGATAGCTCATGTTAAGGCTTGGTGTGCAAATAGTAAAAATGTAATTTGCTGAATTTAGCCCAATGGATGCATGCAAGGATTATGGAATTATTTATAGTGGCTTATTAGGGTAAATGGCACTCTTCAAATTAATAATGTAATTTTTGGAATCAAAATTCCATTTATTGGAATTTACTTTATAAAATAGCTATTCTGGAATTTAAAATTGGAAAATAGGATTTATTCAAGAACAAATCCAAACAACATTACCAAGGCATAGATTACATCACACTTGACCTAGGAAAATTATGATTTCTCTGTTTTGAAGAACCTTGGAGTAGATACCCTAAAATTTCCCATTTTACCCTTATCATGATAATTCTTGAAATGATATATATATACCTTTGAAAAATTTGGGATTTATTCTACTGTCATAAAATATTGTTATTAGTTTATCATGAATTTCTCAGAATTTATTGGATACATTACTTGTGTTAAACTAGTACAATGGCATTTTGGTAAATACCTTAAAATGGAATCCCATAGGCCATCTTACATTCAATTTGGATGAATCTCTGCCAATAGCCATAATTTAGTGTCTTAAAGGCTCTGTAAATTTTCTGGAATTTTTGAATATGTAATGCTTATACATCATGTGTAAAATGGAATTTATGTGGGATTGTAATTAAATAGAAAATGACAATAAATAATTTAAGGAAAATTGTGAAATTTTGAAGGCAGCAATATTTGGTCAATATACATCTCAGGAAAATTTCCCTAAGTCAGTGGATGCTTAATTAAATCACTTCATGTGTAAAGTGGCCGAGCATTTAAATTAAGAGAATTAATTAAATGACCATTTGGCCAGGAAAAATTATGAGAATCCTTAGGGTAGTTCCCTTAGTCCATAATACCTTAGGATAAATATTTAGAGGCAAGATGCCTTAAGTTTTTGGAAGATCACATTTCTAGGGTAAACATAGGTCATGGTCTGCATATAACACAAATAGGTCTTGCCTTAGGGAATTACCAGGGGATTGATTATCGGCAGAAATAAGAGAGAGTTCAACATGAGTGACCCTGGTGGGTAGAGTTGTCTTAGTGAGGGATCAAAAGTGCAAGTCTTGGTCATCAACTGGAGTGGGGGATCGGCGGAAGACCGTCGGTACCCGGTAACACCTTAAGTCACTAGGGTTATACTTAAGCAATAAGGAGAGCTGGGGAGATACATGGGTAGTCATCAACTAAAATAAGTATCCTTGCGAAAGGGAACGCTGGGCGTAATCCCAACACAGTTCCTAGTGCCCCTTGAGAGCCCTTCACAGGGAATACCGGGGGCAGTCCTGGGATTAACCTTAAATCTCTAAGTATAATAAACCGTAGACAAGAGTAGCTTAATAGGTTAGGACATGGTTGTACCTTCTCGCCCGTGTTTGGGGTTGGAGAGTTTCATGATATATGCTCACCCGTTTATGGTTGGAGGGAATTGACATAAAGGCACTAATGTGCGTTCTCACCCGGGTTTGGGTTTGAGGGATTCAGGACGGGTTTTGGTCCTGCGAGCGGAAGGCTCGGTATGAATTATTTGCATGTGCATAAATATCGTGGCGGGGCATGCGGTACTGGCCGTTCGTCACACCGATGGCAGTACGGTGCACCAGGCGGTTGTGGGAGTTAGAGGGGCCAGTGGGTTGTTTTACACTGCGGTCTGGAGGACGACCCCCGATAACACACATCCGACCCAACAAGACTGACGGGTTTGTCAGCAAAGTACGTACGCGAGACTCTAGAGTGCACCTTGGACGTGTACAGAGGCGTATGAGAGGGGTCTAAGGCTTGGTAGTGTGCATACCGGTCTAGAAGCGGAGACGCCCGCTCCGCTGCTGCCGTAGCCACAGCGGTGGTACCCGAGAGTGATGCTAGCTCTCAAAAAGTGGGAACTAAAGGTCTGTGATCACAGAGTCGTTGTGTGTGAGTTGCACTTGCCTGCGCATAAAAATTGCATCATATCATTCATTCATAATTAGGTCATACGCTTCATAGATCCTTATCATATAAATTAGTATGGGCTCTTTTATATGATAAGTTAAATTTCCTGGAAATCCTAACTTATATATTGTATGGGCATTTATATAAGTTAGGGTACGCTTGTGATGATAGCTTAGTGGTAGCTTAGTTTATTTACTTGTTGTATTGCTGTTTCTTTACTCTCCTTTACTGCACCGTACTTACTTACTTACTACTTGTACTGTACTTAGCATTGCTAGAGTAGAATTTCATTACTTAGTACCACTTTAGATAGATATTGTCACCTGCTTCCATTTTGCTACCCCTTGTTGTCCTCCACTTCGTCCTCCCGCTCGGTGCCTAGGAGTTGCGGGGCGAGGTGTGGAGGAAACGACTTAGTCTTTTTGACTAATGGTCGGTGACCAACTATTTTTAGGAGCCCGTGGAGATGGAGCACCAGCACGTCGAGGAGGCAGGACATGAGGAGCAGATACCGCTTCAGCAGGCTACCACTACTACTGTGCGTCCTCAGGTGGGACGAGTCTTGATGTTCTAGTATAGCTTCCGCATTTACTATTTTGTGAGAGAGAGAGATTTGATGTACTGGGCATAAGCCCTTTTTACTCTTTCAGTTGTACTTATTTGTGGACTATATGTTGTACTATTCATCTCTTTTTCATGATTATACTGTGGCTTGTGGACTGGTATTTTTATATATACAGTTTTACTTCTTATTTCTCATATTGGCCTACAGGTTTATGATCGTACTAGCCGGCAGAATCGGCGTGTTGCGGTGTCGACTAACCCGTGAGTTAGTGCCACCGTAAGACGGCGGTTCTGGGCATAAGATCTGGTAGCCCTCCTTGGTAAGGGGGAGGGGGGTCTTACAAACTGGTATCAATCGAACAACGATCATATGAGAAAGAAGTCCACAACATGGGACCACCCCCGCCCCAGCATTAGTTTGCGGACAAACTATGCAGCGGAAGCAGTGGTGTGCCCATGTACAAAAGTCACAGAAATGGTCCACAAAGTACAATTTGATAGGCCAATTTTGCCTTAACCTTACCTTTATGCAACCTCCACAGGTCGCAGCGCCGCAAAATGTGGCTCCTCCCCCTCCAGCTGCCACTCCATTCCTACATACGGAGATGGGGCAGACCCTGACGGCGATTTTGGATGCCTTTAGAGCCCAGCAAGTCCCGGCTCCACAGCCAAATCCGGGGTCGAGCTGGCTGAGTGCATTCAAGAGCCTGTCCCCACCGACGTACCGTGGGACAGAGGATGCAGTGAAGACAGAAGAATGGCTGGAGGCCATACACGAGATCTTAGCGGGCATCAGCTGCCCAGTCGGCCAGGCAGTACCTTTAGCCACCTCCGTGCTAGAGGCCCACGCGAAGAGATGGTGGAAGTCAGTCCGGGAGACTACTTATGCGGACTTTGAGTTGTCAGAGATTTCTTGGGAGGAGTTTGGCGATGTGTTCCTGGAGCACTTCGTCTCTACTACGGACAGGGATGCTTTGGAGGAGAGGTTTTTGAACCTCAAGCAGGGGACCAGATCTGTGATAGAGTACCAGAGGGAGTTCTCCCACTTGGCCAGGTTCGCGGGGATTCAGGACACCGACGATAGGAGGTATGCGAAGAGGTTCTACCGGGGCCTCAGGGATGATCTGAGGCAAGCTCTGTTATTCATTTCTCATGGCACATCCAGACAGATCATCGAGATGGCGAAGAAGCTGGAGGCTGACCAGCTGATGGTGCGAGCCGGAGGGAAGAGACCATTTGATGGATCGACATCAGGTGAGAGCAGTAGGGGCTCTCAGAGGGGCAGGACCATTGGATACAGGAGGGGTGGGGGACGTCGTCGTCCCAACTTCAGGCAGGAGCAGGGGCCTCCTCCAGCTTTGGCTCCCCCACCTCTACAGATACATGATCCGAGGAGACAGGATGACCGAGGCCACCGACAGGTGGTTTGTTACGGATGCCGCCAGCCTGGGCACATCAGGTCGGAGTGCCCGCACCGATTCCACCCCCCTCCTCCTCCTCCACCTCCAGTGGCCCCAGTACAGCAAGGCCGAGGACGAGGCCGAGGACGAGGCCGAGGCCGGGGATATCATGGCAGGAGGCGCGAGCAGGAGCAGATATACGCCTTGGACCTCACAGAGCCGAGGAATCCCGAGGAGGTCATTACAGGTACTTGAAGTTAATTTTGAGTTTCCTTGAATTTTTCCAATGATATATATATAGTACCTGGAGCCATAGGATAACAATTAACCTTCACATAAACAAACCTCAGGCATAGTCATGATCAGCGGCAAGCCTGCCCATACTCTTTTCGACACGGGTGCGTCACACTCGTTCGTATCCGAGGCCTTCATCGACGGACTCGAAGGCGTGGAGAGGTTCCCTGGACTAGAGATGAGGGTACGCCTACCCGATGGGTCGGAGCTGCGGACTACTGCACATTGCGACATGGAGGCCGAGATTGGCGGCAAGGCTTTTGAGGCGCCGGCGACTATTCTGAAGCTGCAGGACTTTGACTTGATCTTGGGCATGGCCTGGTTGCACCGGAACCATGCCCAGATAGATTGCCCGTCCAGGAGGATCACGCTGAGACATGGCGACTCTCATGTTATCGTTGAAGGTATCCAGCCTGTCTGCCACCTACTATTATCTTCTATACAGGCTGTGAAGGCCCATGAGCAGGGTGAAGAAGTCTATATTGTCTGCTTCGAGATGGTGGGGACAGAGGCGACTATCTCAGATATTCCGGTGGTTCGGGATTTCTCCGACGTATTCCCGGAGAAATTGCCCGGGCTACCGCCTGCTAGAGACTTGGATTTCAGGATTCAGCTAGTGCCGGGAGCGAAGCCGGTGTCCCGAGCACCCTACAGGATGGCTCCTAGAGAGTTAGCAGAGTTCAGAACTCAACTGCAGGAGCTAGTCGAGTCAGGATTTGTACGGCCTAGTTCATCGCCATGGGGAGCGCCAGTTCTATTTGTGAAAAAGAAGGACGGATCACTGCGATTGTGTATAGATTACCGGGAGCTGAACCGGTTGACGGTCCGCAACACCTATCCTCTGCCTCGGATAGATGAGTTATTTGACCAACTACAGGGAGCATTCTGGTTCTCCAAGTTAGATCTGCGATCCGGCTACTATCAGCTCCGTATCAGAGAAGAAGACATACCGAAGACGGCTTTCAGTTCGCGTTATGGACTATAGAATTCACGGTGATGCCTTTTGGGCTCACGAATGCTCCTGCCGCATTCATGAGTCTGATGAACCGTGTCTTCGAGCCTTTCTTGGATCGCTTCGTGATAGTATTCATCGACGACATCCTTATTTATTCTCGGACTCGGGAGGAGCATACTGAGCACTTGGCACAGGTCCTGCAGAGGTTGAGGGAGGCACAGATGTACGCAAAATTTTCAAAGTGCCAGTTCTGGTTGCAGGAGGTGGCTTTCCTGGGGCACACGATCAGTGGGGCTGGGTTAGCTGTGGACCCGGCCAAGATAGAGACAGTGAGGGATTGGCCGCGGCCGAAGACCGCATCTGACATCCGCAGTTTCTTGGGACTAGCAGGCTATTACCGCAAGTTCGTGGAGGGGTTCTCAAGGATAGCACTCCCCCTCACGTCCTTGACGAAGAAGGATGCTGATTTTGTTTGGTCAGAGCGGTGTGAGACGGCTTTTCAGGAGCTGAAGGACCGGCTCATCTCATCCCCTATTCTTGCGCTTCCATCCGGGAGCGAAGGATTCCAGATTTACACGGACGCCTCTTATCAGGGGATGGGTGCAGTCTTGATGCAGCATGGACACGTTATCACTTATGCTTCGAGACAGTTGAAGAAGCATGAGCATAACTATCCAGTACATGATCTAGAGCTCGGGGCTGTGGTTTTCGCCCTGAAGATATGGAGGCATTACTTAAATGGGATTCATTGTGACATCTTTTCAGATCACAAGAATCTCAAGTATATCGATACTCAGAAGGACCTAAACCTGAGACAGAGGAGGTGGCTGGAGTTTCTCTGTGATTATGATTACAAGATCCACTATCATCCGGGAAAAGCGAACACGGTTGCGGATGCTTTGAGCAGGAGGGCCGGCACTTCTGGACCGGAGCCCCGATTGATGTCCATAGAGCTGTTCCAGATGATGGAGGACATGCACATTACCGTGGTGTCCGAGACCGAGCCAGTGGTATATAGAGAGTATTTGAGCTCAGTGATCAGCTGCGATGATATACAGGAGCGCATCCGAGCACATCAGAGGCTGGATGCTGCGTTACAGCCGATTTTCAGTGCCCTAGAGAGGGGCAAGGTCGAGGACTACACACTACAGGATGATCTTCTTCGGTTCCGGGGGCGCATCTACATACCAGCAGGGGGCAGTATTCGAGATGACATACTCCGAGAGGCACATTGCTCGAGATATTCAGTGCACCCCGGCATCACCAAGATGTGGGCAGATTTGCGGAGATCTATGTATTGGCCCGGGATGAAAAGGGAGATCACGGATTTTGTGACCCACTGCGAGACCTGCCAGCGTGTGAAGGCGGAATGCAAGAGCCCGGGAGGTTTATTACAGCCACTGCCAGTTCCAGAGTGGAAGTTCGAGGACATTGCTATGGACTTTGTACACGGATTGCCTCGCTCCCACTCCGGACATGATTCTATATGGGTTATAGTGGACAGATTGACCAAGGTCGCGCGGTTTATCCCAGTTCGGAAGGATGCCCCAGTTGCAGTTCTGGTGAGACTATTTGTGGAGCAGTACATCAGGTATCATGGTATCCCCAGGACTATTGTTTCGGACCGTGATGGTCGGTTCACTTCGAGCGAGTGGAGGGCCGTGCATGCTCACTTGGGATCTCGGCTTACCTTTAGTACCGCCTTCCACCCGCAGACCGACGGACAGACCGAGCGGACCATCCGGACCATGGAGGACCTGCTCAGATTATGCATATTGGATACGGGGAGGCCTTGGGAGAGGCTGCTACCATTGATCGAATTCTCGTATAATAACAGCCACCAGGCTAGCATCAGGATGGCTCCGTACGAGGCGCTTTATGGGAGGAGATGCCGGACTCCGCTATCATGGGTACAGGATGTGGACACCAGGGCTCTGGGATCCGATTATATAGAGGACACAGAGGCTCAGATTCGATTGATCAAGGATCGGCTACTGGAGGCCCAGAGCAGACAGGCAAAGTATTATGATGCTCGGCACCGGCAGGTGGAGTTCCAGGTTGGAGACAGGGTATTCTTGAAGATACGTCCAGTACACGGTGTTTCGCGGGTGCGGAGGCACAAGAAGCTCAGTCCACGATACATGGGGCCCTACCTGATCCTGGAGCGGATCGGCCCCTTAGCCTACCGACTGCAGCTGCCACCGGAGTTGGGTGCACTACATGACGTCTTCCATGTCTCTTCCTTACGGAGAGCTCTCCTCCGGCCGGAGCAGCACATCACTACTACAGCCGGACCGGTAGAGCCTGACAGGTCAGTGAGATTGGAGCCGATCCGGATTGACGATACAGCCATCCGAGTGTTGCGGAAGAAGAAGGTTCCCCTTGTGAAGGTGCTGTGGTCCAACCATGGACGGGAGGAGCACACTTGGGAGCCGAGAGATCTGATGCTGGAGCAACACCCGGAGCTATTCGCATCAGGTACATTTAAGTTATGCTTTTAAGATTCTTGATAATTCTTGCAAATAGAACCCCGTAGACCCGAACTTAAATTTCGGGGACGAAATTATTTTCTTGTTTATTGGAATTTGTAACATCCCATGTTACTTCTGGACCCCTCAACTTAGATTGGGTTAGGCATGAGGTGAGACCTAAGAGGATCAACTAGGTTTGACCCTAGATAGTGGGTGGTGGCCATGTGGAGCCCACTATAGGACCAAGTCAAACTAGGTCAAACTAGCCTAATTAAGGACCCTAGCCACACCATGACCCCACCACATTGCCCTAACCCTAAAAACAATCTAAGTGGACCCTAGGGTATGTCACTGGGTCAACATTTTGACCCCAGTTGACCAAGGTCAACCTTGGGCTTAATTTGGTCAAACCCACACTCATAGGCCTAATTAACCTAAGTGGGGCACCCCCTTGACCCAAACCAAGTTGGGTGGTGCCACTAGACCCATCTCCACCAAGTGGGGTCAGTCCACCCACCATAGTTGACCAGTCAACCCTAAAAGTCAATTTGGTCAACAAATTGACCTAAAGAGTGAAATGAAGGCCAAGTCAAGTTCCCTTGGACCAAGCCCACTAAAATTGGCCCAAAGTCAGCCCAAGTGAACAAGACCAACCCTACCCCTCTAAATCAGGAGAGAGAATGCATGCAAGGGGGTAAATTTGGAAATTTTAGGAGAAGTGGAGAGAGAAAGAGGATGAAGAGGAATGGTGGCCACATGGCCACCCCTTCAGCTGCAACTCTCTGCCCATCACATGCTAGCTGGCCCCCTCTGATATTCCAGAGAATTTTTGGTAGCATGCTGGCCACATGGCACCCATGGTGACACAACCAAAGCTCAAACCGAGCTCACATTGGGCTTATCTCCCCATACACCCTCTATCAGCCCCAAATAACCCCTCCATTAGCTTCAGAAGGTCCAGAGGAGTGGAATTCGACTACTTACACATGGAGAACGGTGGAGAATGCAACTTTCGGGGAGGAGCTCGCCGGCGCACCACCACCACGGCAAACCGCCGCCTGACCCGCAGCCAAGCCCCGATTATGGTGCGTTTCACTTCACCTCTACCCGCACTAGCCTCTTAGATCAAATAGGCGAGAGATCGGGCTCAATTGAGCCCGATGCCATGTGAGAAAATCTAAAAAATCCTAAGTTTCTGAAACCGCTCGGGATCGCCGTCGCCGCCGTCTCCCGCCGCCCCATCGCCGGGAAATGATAGCCACCACCACCGTGAAGGTGATGGCACCATTGGCCGGAGGTGGCGACGCCTCAGCTGGCCGGAAACCGCCGGCAAAATCGCTCCAGGTCGGCTCGATCTCAGCCGTTGGCTGGAGGTAGACGATAACCCGATGCCGTCCATTCTTGCTTTAAGATTCGTGCGCCGATTTTAATATAAATCAGGATTAATAAATGAATAGTAATATTTCTGTCACATATATTCAGCCCTCTTGCAAGTTAATTTTAGGCCTCTTAGAGGCATTTCCAGAGCTTAGGCCCTTAATGAAAATTGTAGCCTAGGGTCTTACCTTTAAAATGCCACCCTAAACATACATTTTGGTGTAGAGTACAGCCCTGTAGGACCTTTCTCCTAGGACTGGTCCTAGACTAGGTCAAAAATTATATTGGATGCCCTAGTCTCAATATTAGTCACCATGATCCCAAATTTTGGGCACATGCATTATTAGGGCTTACTTACCTCCTGCCAAACTTTAGGAATTTTTAGAAAACATTTTCCTATAGTTTTGGGTAAAATATCAAAATTTAAATTAATGGCATATATGGAGTTCTACTCCTCCCCATGGCCCCAAATTTTGGTGGTGGGTCAGTGGGTTCACCCTTGGTGCATGATAAAATTTTCAGCACCTTGGGATCTCTGCATGTGGGAGAATCCACTTGCATGTGATAGCTCATGTTAAGGCTTGGTGTGCAAATAGTAAAAATGTAATTTGCTGAATTTAGCCCAATGGATGCATGCAAGGATTATGGAATTATTTATAGTGGCTTATTAGGGTAAATGGCACTCTTCAAATTAATAATGTAATTTTTGGAATCAAAATTCCATTTATTGGAATTTACTTTATAAAATAGCTATTCTGGAATTTAAAATTGGAAAATAGGATTTATTCAAGAACAAATCCAAACAACATTACCAAGGCATAGATTACATCACACTTGACCTAGGAAAATTATGATTTCTCTGTTTTGAAGAACCTTGGAGTAGATACCCTAAAATTTCCCATTTTACCCTTATCATGATAATTCTTGAAATGATATATATATACCTCTGAAAAATTTGGGATTTATTCTACTGTCATAAAATATTGTTATTAGTTTATCATGAATTTCTCAGAATTTATTGGATATATTACTTGTGTTAAACTAGTACAATGGCATTTTGGTAAATACCTTAAAATGGAATCCCATAGGCCATCTTACATTCAATTTGGATGAATCTCTGCCAATAGCCATAATTTAGTGTCTTAAAGGCTCTGTAAATTTTCTGGAATTTTTGAATATGTAATGCTTATACATCATGTGTAAAATGGAATTTATGTGGGATTGTAATTAAATAGAAAATGACAATAAATAATTTAAGGAAAATTGTGAAATTTTGAAGGCAGCAATATTTGGTCAATATACATCTCAGGAAAATTTCCCTAAGTCAGTGGATGCTTAATTAAATCACTTCATGTGTAAAGTGGCCGAGCATTTAAATTAAGAGAATTAATTAAATGACCATTTGGCCAGGAAAAATTATGAGAATCCTTAGGGTAGTTCCCTTAGTCCATAATACCTTAGGATAAATATTTAGAGGCAAGATGCCTTAAGTTTTTGGAAGATCACATTTCTAGGGTAAACATAGGTCATGGTCTGCATATAACACAAATAGGTCTTGCCTTAGGGAATTACCAGGGGATTGATTATCGGCAGAAATAAGAGAGAGTTCAACATGAGTGACCCTGGTGGGTAGAGTTGTCTTAGTGAGGGATCAAAAGTGCAAGTCTTGGTCATCAACTGGAGTGGGGGATCGGCGTAAGACCGTCGGTACCCGGTAACACCTTAAGTCACTAGGGTTATACTTAAGCAATAAGGAGAGCTGGGGAGATACATGGGTAGTCATCAACTAAAATAAGTATCCTTGCGAAAGGGAACGTTGGGCGTAATCCCAACACAGTTCCTAGTGCCCCTTGAGAGCCCTTCACAGGGAATACCGGGGGCAGTCCTGGGATTAACCTTAAATCTCTAAGTATAATAAACCGTAGACAAGAGTAGCTTAATAGGTTAGGACATGGTTGTACCTTCTCGCCCGTGTTTGGGGTTGGAGAGTTTCATGATATATGCTCACCCGTTTATGGTTGGAGGGAATTGACATAAAGGCACTAATGTGCGTTCTCACCCGGGTTTGGGTTTGAGGGATTCAGGACGGGTTTTGGTCCTGCGAGCGGAAGGCTCGGTATGAATTATTTGCATGTGCATAAATATCGTGGCGGGGCATGCGGTACTGGCCGTTCGTCACACCGATGGCAGTACGGTGCACCAGGCGGTTGTGGGAGTTAGAGGGGCTAGTGGGTTGTTTTACACTGCGGTCTGGAGGACGACCCCCGATAACACACATCCGACCCAACAAGACTGACGGGTTTGTCAGCAAAGTACGTACGCGAGACTCTAGAGTGCACCTTGGACGTGTACAGAGGCGTATGAGAGGGGTCTAAGGCTTGGTAGTGTGCATACCGGTCTAGAAGCGGAGACGTCCGCTCCGCTGCTGCCGTAGCCACAGCGGTGGTACCCGAGAGTGATGCTAGCTCTCAAAAAGTGGGAACTAAAGGTCTGTGATCACAGAGTCGTTGTGTGTGAGTTGCACTTGCCTGCGCATAAAAATTGCATCATATCATTCATTCATAATTAGGTCATACGCTTCATAGAACCTTATCATATAAATTAGTATGGGCTCTTTTATATGATAAGTTAAATTTCCTGGAAATCCTAACTTATATATTGTATGGGCATTTATATAAGTTAGGGTACGCTTGTGATGATAGCTTAGTGGTAGCTTAGTTTATTTACTTGTTGTATTGCTGTTTCTTTACTCTCCTTTACTGCACCGTACTTACTTACTTACTACTTGTACTGTACTTAGCATTGCTAGAGTAGAATTTCATTACTTAGTACCACTTTAGATAGATATTGTCACCTGCTTCCATTTTGCTACCCCTTGTTGTCCTCCGCTTCGTCCTCCCGCTCGGTGCCTAGGAGTTGCGGGGCGAGGTGTGGAGGAAACGACTTAGTCTTTTTGACTAATGGTCGGTGACCAACTATTTTTAGGAGCCCGTGGAGATGGAGCACCAGCACGTCGAGGAGGCAGGACATGAGGAGCAGATACCGCTTCAGCAGGCTACCACTACTACTGTGCGTCCTCAGGTGGGACGAGTCTTGATGTTCTAGTATAGCTTCCGCATTTACTATTTTGTGAGAGAGAGAGATTTGATGTACTGGGCATAAGCCCTTTTTACTCTTTCAGTTGTACTTATTTGTGGACTATATGTTGTACTATTCATCTCTTTTTCATGATTATACTGTGGCTTGTGGACTGGTATTTTTATATATACAGTTTTACTTCTTATTTCTCATATTGGCCTATAGGTTTATGATCGTACTAGCCGGCAGAATCGGCGTGTTGCGGTGTCGACTAACCCGTGAGTTAGTGCCACCGTAAGACGGCGGTTCTGGGCATAAGATCCGGTAGCCCTCCTTGGTAAGGGGGAGGGGGGTCTTACACTTTCACCTTATCCCCATGAACTCTAGACTTTATCTTGAGTCCAGATTCATCTATTGTAGCTCCATTCAGGAATTCCAGAACTTCTTTCTTCCATATCTTGGTCGGCTCTGAAACAAGAAAAATCTAACCCTGTCTCTTCTATTAGGATTATCACGCCTTTGATCTCTGGTTCCCCATCATCAAAAGCATGCCGCACAAGTTCGTAGCCTTCATTCACATTCTCTTCAAGCTTGGGCGCCATTAGGGTTTGAAGAAATTTGAATTGAGAGAAGAGAGGTGTCGATACACAAGTTTGGTCTCGAAACTTTGGTGAGCGTGTCGACAGACAATGGCAAAAACCTATTTATACCTTTCTAGAATCGAAGATGAAAGGGCGCGTCAAAATACTCAAATTGTGTCGACAGTGTTGAAAAGTGTCGACACAGACTTATAATGTCTCGACAACTATGTGTCGACACAAGTATAGTCGACAGAATATATGTGTCGACACTTGTTTATGTGTCGACACCGCTTAGCTCGACACTTAGTCGAGACTTTACTTGTCTAATTCTGTGTAAATCTTAAGTGTCGACACCACGTTGGATGTGTTGACACCTACACTTCATGTGTCGACACTAATTATCTGAAGTGTCGACACTAACTTCCTAGACGTGTCGACACCTTTTCCCTGAAGTGTCGACACCCCTTTTCTGTGTCGACACAGGCAACTCTGTGTGTCGACACCTTTTTACTTAGCTAATTTTGAAAACTTATTCCAAGTTTATCATACCTAATTCAATTTTAAACCTATTGAATTTGGTTTCTTCTAAGGGCTTAGTATACATGTCAGCTAGCTGATTTTCTGTATTAACATACTCTAGGGATATATCTCCTTTTTCTACATGTTCTCTTAGAAAATAATATTTTATTTCTATATGCTTAGTCCTACTATGGGAAACAAGATTGTTTGCAATAGAAATAGCACTAGTAGAATCACAAAATAGAGGTGTTCAACTTACCTGAATACTATAATCTTCAAGCTGATGTTGTATCCATAGAAGTTGAGCACAGTAACTTCCTGCAGCCACATACTCTGATTCTGCTGTGGAGATAGCCACACTTGTTTGTTTTTTGCTACTCCATGATATCAGTCTTCCACCTAGAAATTGACAGGTACCAGTTGTACTTTTCTTATCTTCCTTGCAGCCTGCAAAATCTGCATCTGAATAACCTGTCAGTTCAAAGTCTCCATTCCTAGGGTACCAAAGGCCTAGATAAGGAGTGCCCTTTAGATATCTCAGAATTCTTTTGACTGCTGTCAAATGAGATTCTTTAGGGCAAGCTTGGTACCTAGCACAGACACATGTAGCATACATGATATATGGTCTACTTACAGTCAAATACAATAGGGAGCCAACTATCCCTCTATACAAAGTCTCATCTACAGGTTTCCCTGCATCATCTTTGCTAAGAGACATACTAGACCTCATAGGAGTTTTCATGGTACTGGATGATTCCAATCCATACTTCCTTATTAATTCTAGGGTGAATTTAGACTGGCATATGGATAAACCATTCTCAGTCTGTCTAACTTGGAGACCCAAGAAGAACTTAAGTTCCCCCATACTGCTCATCTCAAATTGTCCTTGCATTAGTTTTGCAAACTTTTTGCAAAGACTACTTTCAGTAGACCCAAATATGATGTCATCTACATATATTTGGACTAGTATGATCTTGCCTCTGGATTCCCTAAGGAATAGAGTCTTGTCTATTTTCCCCCTTGTGAATTTATTCTCTATGAGGAAACTAGACAGGATTTCATACCAAGCCCTAGGGGCTTATTTTAACCCATACAAAGCCTTCCTAAGTCTATAAACATAATTAGGTTGAGTTGAATCAACAAAACCTGATGGCTGTTCCACATAGACTTTTTCCTTCAGATTACCATTCAGAAATGCTGACTTAACATCCATTTGGTATTCTTTAAACCCTTGATAGGTTGCATAGGCCAAGAACATCCTTATTGCCTCCAGTCTGGCTACTGGAGCAAAGGTCTGATCAAAGTCAATACCTTCTTCCTGCCTATATCCCTTAGCAACCAGTCTTGCTTTGTTCTTTATAATCACTCCATGTTCATCCATCTTGTTCCTAAAGATCCACTTAGTTCCAATTATGTTGTGGTCTTTTGGTTTAGGAACAAGCTCCCAGACTTTGCATCTCTGGAACTGATTCAGCTCCTCTTGCATTGCCTCAATCCAAAGAGGGTCTAGTATGGCTTCTTCAAATTTCTTTGGCTCAACTTGGGATAAAAAACTGGAGTAGAGTACTGAACTTAGATTTCTGCTCCTTGTTTGTACCCCTTGACTTAGATCACCAATAATTTGATTTGCTGGATGATCTCTTAGATGTCTATTAGCTGGAGGCAGCCTGTCTTCAGGTTGAACTCCTTCAGCTTCTTCAACTTGTTGCACTCCTTGGTCTTCTTCTGCATCAGGTGCATCTAGTACTCCCCCTGGACAACAGCCACTATCATCTACATGCTGACTTGCAGTAAATCCTTCTTCAATAGTGAGCTTGTCCATCTTCTTAGTCACACCTGTGGAGCTGCAAATACTTCTAGATAATTCATTGTTAATAAGTCTAGCTTCATCAAATACAACATGTACTGACTCTTCTACAACTTGAGTAGTCAAGTTATAGACCCTATAAGCATTACTATTGTTGATGTACCCAACAAAGATCCCCTCTTGGGATTTGGCAGCAAACTTGGTTAAGTAAGACTTACCATTGTTAAGTATATAGCATTTACAACCAAAGATCCTGAAATATGATAGATTTGGTTTTCTGCCTTTCACAATCTCATAGGGGGTCTTATTGTGGCTCTTAGTAATGGTAGCCCTATTAATTACATGGCATGCAGTATTAACTGCCTCAGCCCAGAAATATTCTGGGAGAGATGTATCACTTAATAGGGTTCTACCAGCCTCAATCAAGATTCTATTTTTCCTCTCAGCAATGCCATTTTGCTGAGGTGTTTTTGGTGAAGAAAATTCCTGAAATATCCCAAACTTTTCACATAGCTTTGTCATACTATCAGACTGGAATTCAGTACCATGGTCACTTCTTATTTTGACTAATGTACTGTCTAACGCATTCTGAATTTGTTTGACAAAACTATAGAAGATACTAGGTGTTTCAGATTTCTGTCTAAGGAAGAACACCCAAGAAAACCTTGAGTAGTCATCTACAACCACAAATGTGTAGACCTTCCTACCTAGGCTGTGAATTGGCATAGGACCAAAGAGATCCATATGCAAGAGGTATAAGCACCTCACAGCATCTTTGTTCTCAATGCTATTAAAGGTAGATCTAGTCTGCCTGCCCTTTTGACAAGCTGAACATATCCCATCTTTAATACACTTAACCTGAGGACCATTCCTCACTAACTCTTTGCTGTAGAGTTGGTCAATTGTCTTGTAGTTAAGATGGGCTAGCCTCTTGTGCCATTTGATACAATGAGAGACTTTCTCATCAGCTACAAGACACACTAGAGAACCATTGTTCTCACACATAATGTCTAGACAATAGACATTTCTCTTCCTATAACAAGTCAAAATGATCTCTTGATCATTTGATCTCCTGATATGACAACCATCTTTGACAAATGAGATGTCATATCCTAAATCACTTAACTGACTTATACTAATGAGGTTATGTTTCAAACTTTTAACATAAGCCACTTGAGTAATAGTTATAAGGTTGCTAGAAATGTTACCAAAACCTTTGATGATTCCTTTTTCAGAACCACCAAAGGTGACTTTAGGACCATCCTTGATTGGTGTGTAGTCCTTTAGCAATCCCCTAGTTCCAGTCATGTTCCTGGAACATCCACTGTCCAAGTACCATATTGGGGCATGGTCACTTGGACTCACCTGCAAAACAAATTAGTTAACCTTAGAACCCAAAGAATTCTTGGGTCCTTGGTGCTGGTTAGTTTGCCTCTTAACAAAGCTACCTGTAGCTTTTCTAGCAGGTAGATTGCTACTCACCTTGGCACTAGAATTGTGCCAACAGTCTATGGCAAAGTGGCCAACCTTGCCACAATACCAGCACTCAAATCTGTTGTACCTTTGCTTAGGTACAACCCTAGCTGTTTTATCTACAGCAGGCTTGTTGAGTACTGGGGCTTTGCCCTTAGACTTGGACTGAATAGTCCTAGCAGGTTTTGTAAACCCTAATCCAGTTTTACCCTTTTGATGTACAAATTCATCAATCAAAGGTAGAACAGACTTTGGTTTATAAAATCTTGCAACTATATCTCTCTCCTTTTGAAGACTAATCTCCATATTTCTGATTTGATCATTCTTAAATGTTATAGTCCCCATCTGAATAACAGTTATGTTCTTCAGCCTGGCTATTTCATTTAATTTTTGATCAATCAGCTTATCAAAATCTATTGCAGCCTCTTTGAGATTAGCAATTTCCTTAGCCTGACTCTTGGTTAAGGATTTACTTTTCTTCAAAGCCTGTAACAAGACTCTATATTCATCAATTAATTGATGAATATCTCCTTCAGATTCAGATTCATTCTCATCACTTGATGTTGATGAATCTGATTCTGATCCAGCACTATAAATTGAACTTGAAGAACAATTATGTATCTGACTAGGTCCAGGCTGATCCTGGATTTTATCTCCTTCTTTTAAGGCCATCAGTCCTTGGCACTAATTGTCCTCTTGCTCATATATAGAGTTCATTAACTGGATGAACTCCTCTTCCTCTTCTTCAGCAAACAGTCCAATATAAGCTTCTGCTTCTGAATCAGTTTTTGAAGATTATATGTCTGACAGGCTTTTGTCCTTCTTGGCAACAAAGGACCTTTCCTTTTTGCCATTGATCTGAGTCTTCTTCTTATCAATTGACTCTTTCCTTTTCTCTGGACATTCAGCAACAACATGTCCTTGTCTGTTACAGTAATAACATACAATTTTTGATAAAGTTGCTTTGCTTGACTTGGGCTTTCTCCTATCTTTCTTTGATGACTTCTTATTCTGATAATAGTCATCTTTTCCCTGTGAAGTGGATGTCTTAGACCTCCACTGTCTCTTCTTTAGGAACTTCTGAAAATTTCTTATGAAAGCTGCAAAGTCCTCATCACTCTCACTGCTTTCAGAATTCCTGCATTCTGTCTCATCTGTCTCAGATCCAGCAACCTTTGGAGGTGGAGATGGTGACTTACTTTTGTATTTCCTGGTGGCTTCTGTCTTAAATGCCACAGCTCTTTCTTTATGCTCAATTCTTGTAGTCTTCTCCTCTTCTTTCCTTACCATTAGCTGCATTTTATAGGATAACAGCTTTCCAAACAATGTTGGAGGAGGAATATCTGCTAACTTGGTCATTTCCCTTATGGCACAGATCTTCGTGTCCCAGTCCTTTGTTAGGGACCTCAAGAACTTATCATTCAGCTCATAATTGCTGAATTCTCTTCCATAGGACATCAACTCAATGACAATCCTATAGAATTTATTATAGCATTCTGTTATACTATCAGACCTGCCTTGTCTGAAGCTCTCATATTCTTGGTTTAACAAAGACTTTTTGTCCTGTCTAACTTCTTCTGAACCCTCCATGTACACTATCAGAGTATCCCACATCTCCTTTGATATTTTACAGTGTTTCAAGTTCTGAAATGTAGCATCATCTATGGCACTTACAATGATATTCTGAGCCCTTTTGTCCATTGTAGCTAGAATAATCTCATCTTTTGTCATTTCAGAAAAGTCCTTAGGTGTTCTCTGATTTGCATCCAGGACTGATACTTTCATAGGCACATATGTCCCATCTTTAACTGTGATATAGATTCTAGGGTCAGAGGCTTCCATAAACAGTCTAACTCTTTCTTTCCAGATGCCAAAAATCTCCTTTCTGCAAATTGGCAACTTCATGGATCCAAGTTCTTTATGATTCTCTGTTGAACCCATTTTCTTGATTTTCTTATTTATGCTGAATCTGTCCTTGATTTCACTGAATCTGCCAACAGGATCTACTCAGACAGTTATGTCCTTTTTGAGTAACCTGCCTCTGATACCACTTGAAAGAAATTGTACCTAATCACCTAGAGGTGGGGGGTGAATAGGTGACTTAATCTTTTTTAAACTTTTAGGCAGATTATATCACAGATTTCACAGAACTATAAACATCATACACAGCATCAATCACATACACAGATTACACACAGTTTTATAGTGGTTCCCCAAGGTTTGGGTACATCCACTTTCCCCCTTCGCCTATCTAGTAGTGTACTAGATTCAGTCAAACTCCTACACTATTCCTCAGATCCTCAGATCTTACACTCAGAACCCAAACGGGTTCCTACAGCTCAGAGTGATCCCACTCCTACAACTTAGGCTCAATAGCCCCACAACTCAGTCTTCTCCAAAGACCTACACTCAGCCACAAGGCCTACACTCAGCCTACAACAGGCCTACACTCAGAGAAATAGATCTCCTACACTCGGGCAACAGGCCCTACCACTCAGCCTTTATAATTTCAGGCTTACAACTCAGATCCCTAAGGATCCTACAAGAAATTAAGAATACAATGTATATACCTACAACTCAGAATAAGAGATAAGAGTTGTCTGGTTTCTTGATGAGTTCTTGAAAGAACTCTGCTGAGATCAACCTCACTTGGCTTTCTTCAAAGCTTCTTGAATGTAGAACACAATAGGGTTGATACTCACTGCAGCTGATCTTCAATCACTGCTAACTTAAGAATCAGAAATAAGTCTGAAACTTTCTTCACAACCTGGTTCCAACAGCTGTCTTCTTGGAAGGAGCTCTCTCTCTCCAACTACTTAGATCTTCACTTGAATTGATTCTTCAATGAATTGCTTGATCTTCTTCTCAATCTCTTGTTGTTAATCATCTTCTTCTGTTGACAGAATAAGCCTTTATATAGGCCTTCTTCATGGTGACCGGCTGACCCGGTTCCTAACAGATTCTGACAACTCTGACAGTTGCAGTAGACCGGCTGGAATGGCTGCTGTCATGTCATCCAGTCACTTCTTGAAATATCTGTAACTGTCTGAAAGTGTCGAGACAGTCTGTCTTTAAGTGTCGACACTTATAGACTAAGTGTCGACACAAGTAGACTAAGTGTCGACACTAGCCTTCAAGGTGTCGACACAACTCCTTGTATTGTAGAATTTACTTCTCGACACTGCTTCTTCAGAATGTGTCAACACTGATATTGTGTGTCTGAAAGATATTGTACCTAATCACCTAGAGGGGTGGGGGTGAATAGGTGACTTAAATCTTTTTAACTTTTAAGACAGAATTCAAAATTTATCTCAGAGTTATATCTACTTGTACACAGCAATCAAACAGCAATCACATATTATCATAAGCACACAGTAGACACACAATTTTATAGTGGTTCCCCAATCTTTGGGTACATCCACTTTCCCCTTTCGCCTATCTAGCAGTGTACTAGATTCGGCCAAACTCCTCCACTATCTTAGATCCACAGATCTTACACTCAGAACCCCAAAACAGGTTCCTACAACTCAGGCCCAAGGCCCTACAACTCAGCTTCTTCTCAAAGCCTACACTTAGCCACCAAGGCCTACACTCAGCCACCAAGGCCTACACTCAGCCACAACAGGCCTACACTCAGAGATTCAAATCTCCTACACTCAGGCACTCAAGACCTACACTCAGCCTTTATAATTACAGGCTTACAAACTCAGATCCCTAAGGATCCTACAAGAAAATATGAATACAAAATGTAACCCAAACAACTCAGAGATAAGAGAGAAGAGTTGTGAGTTTTTTGATGAGTTCTTGGAAGAACTCAGTTGAAATCAACCTGACTTGGCTGTCTTCAAAGCTTCTTGAATGTAGAACACAATAAGATTGATTTCCCTGCAGTTGATCCTTGATCTCTGCAACTTAAGATTCAGACCAAATCTGAACCCTTCTTCTCAGCCTAGTTCCAACGGCTGACTTCTTGGATGGAGCTCTCTCTCTCCAACTTCTTAGATCCTCACAGGATTCTTCAATGAATATCTAGATATTCTTTGTATATTGATCACTTGAACCGTTAATCAATCTCTTCTGTAGACAGTATAAGCCTATTTATAGGCCTTCTTCATGGTAACCGGCTGGTCCGGTTCATAACTGATTTCTGATAACTCTGACAGGTGCAGTAAACCGGCTGGAATGGCAGCTGTCAAGTCATCCAGTCAGTTCTTGAAAATTCTGTAACTGTCTGAAAGTGTCGAGACTGTCTGTCTTTAAGTGTCGACACTTATAGACCAAGTGTCGACACAAGTTGACAAAGTGTCGACACTAGCCTACAAGGTGTCGACACAACTCCTTGTGTTGTAGATTTTATATCTCGACACTGCTTCTACTTTATGTGTCGACACTGATAATGTGTGTCGACACAAGTCCTTGTACTTCAGTATTTTGCTGAATTCTTGTAAGTGTTGACACAACTCCTTTGTGTCGACACATCTTCATGTGTTGAACTTGCTAAGTGTTGACACTTCTTCTTGGTGTCGACACATGTCTTCAGTGTTGATACTTGTTGAGTGTCGACACTGCTCCTTGTGTCGACACATTCTTCTTCTGTTGATACTTCAGCTGAGTGTCGACACATCCCCTTAGTGTCGACACTTGTACTTAGAATATTTTGTTGAACTTTGCTGAGTGTCGACACAACTCCTTGTGTCGACACTTTCTTCAAGTGTTGAGTCTTCAGCTGAGTGTCGACACATTCTTTCTTGTGTCGACACTTTCTTCAAGTGTTGACTCTTTTGCTGTGTGTCGACACATTGCTCTAGGTGTCGACACTTGTACTTAGACTCTGCTGACTTTTGCTGAGTGTCGATACAGCCTCCAAGTGTCGACACTTTCTGATGTAGACACAGTTTCACTGGGTGTCGACACAACTGCTAAGTGTCGACACAGCTTCACTGGACTTTTCTTCATTGAGTGTCGACACAGCTCCTTGTGTCGACACTTTCTGTCTGGTGTCGACTCTGTATCCCTGGTGTCGACACAAGTACTCCCAGTGTCGACACTGCTTGCCTGGGTGTCGACACAAGTCTTCTTAAGTGTCGACACTTTCCCTCTAGGTGTCGACACATGGACTTAGAAACTTTTTCTTCTTTCCTGCAAATACTTAACCTGCACAAGTAAACTCAAAACACATCAAATACATTTTGATGTATATCAGTGAGTTAGGTGAGGCTTCTTCAAATCAGGTACATTAGAACCAATGTACCCAACAATCTCCCCCTATTTGGAGAAGTCATAACCCTTAGTCAATGATAAACACCATACAGAATAAAATCATAACATGATGTATAGCAGGAATATATAACAGGGCAAACATAAACATGTATCAATCAAACATGTATACAAAGATATAATCTCAGAACAACTATGAAATAAATTTATCACACAGCAAATTTATCACACAACACATTGTTCTAATACTTTGTCATATTCATATTTCAAAAGTTTACAAAATGTTTAACATCAAAAGATTACGTAGTAAACTTAAAAAAATTTCTATGCTATTTTTGATCAGCATCTTTGATCACTATCCCTTTTCCAGATTATACTTTGGCTTGTACAGGGGCTTCAGTGTCTTCAGCAGCAGCAGGCTTTTTGCCTTTCAGATACTTTTTCTTTAGCTCTTCAGTTTTGATCTATTGTCTCTCAAAATAATGATATGGCTTGGGAAAGTACTTGCTAGGCTCCTGAACAGTAGTAGGTAGCTTTCCCATCTTGGTCTTTCTTCTATATTGGACTATGGCCTCCTGCCTTGTCTCATGCTTCCTCCATTCTGATTCAGAAAACCACTTGTTTTTGTCTTGTATATTATCTTTTGCAGCTTTCCATGCAGTCAAAATAATATTTCTTGAAGTGGGGCTCCACTGCTCAAAGTCAGGTCTTTGTTCAGCTTGCTCCCTGAACCTTTTCTTAGACAATCTGGCTTATTGTTCAGCTTGCTCTTTCAAGATAGCTTCCTGTAAGGCCTCAGATACTGGCTGAACCACTTTTTCAAGAATAACCTTCTAATTTCCATCAGGTGGACTATACATGGACTGTATGTCAGCTTGAACCATATCAAAATCTGGAGGAGGGTAGATGACTTGAGCCACTTCAGGTTGCTCCCCTCCTAGATATGCAGGATGTATCCCAGATTCTGCAACGTTGTCATCATCACATAAAGGAGGATAACCAAGAGTGGCTCTGATGGAATTAGAAACTCATTTTGCATGGTCAGAGCCTGCTTTGACTAATACCCTCTCCCCCTTTATGACTTCTCTTTCTATGTGATCCCTTAAATCATCTTTTTGAAATCTGATTTGGGCATTTAGATAATTGACTCCATCCTTGTAGAAAGGCTTTAACCTTTGGAGTTTTTCAGTGAGAAGTTTTTGAGAGTCTTGAATGGCAGTCATAACAGCAGTTAAGCTTTCTTACAGTGCTTGATCAAAATCTGCCTTAGCAGTAGCAGTAGAAGTTGTCTATCCTGCAGCTATGTTCTTCATCTCTGTGACTATAGCATTGTGTGATTCAGTTAAATTGTCATTCATTCTGATCTGGTTCTCTAGAACATATCCCTGCTTCAGTGCAATATCATCTACTTGAGCCTTTATTTTCTCTTGATGAGTAGCTAAGTAGACTACTGCATTCCCTCCCTTATGGAAGCAGTCAGTCATCTCCTTTTTATTAAGATTCATTTCAAATCTAATAGACTTTATTTCCTGAGCTAAATCAAATTGGAGAGATTTATTTCCCTCATCCACATATGTCTCTATAGCTTTCCTGTGCTCATCAAGTTTGATTTGCTTAGCAACCAGCAAAGCACTGTAATCCATAGATGGTGCTGGTTGAGATATAGGTTGTGGAGCAATAGTTTGTAAAGCCTTTTTGTAATTCTGGCTCCTTCTCTTGAATAATTAAAATTTCTTTTTCTTAGCTCTTACTGCCTCCTCATCTTCAGATGTTGAGGTGCTTGTTATATCTACCCTCTCCTTAGGTAGCTCCTCAACAGCTGGTTGTTTCTCAGGCTTTTGTCTTGCAAGTTATTCTAGAATTACTACTTGCTCCCCCTCAACTGGAGCATTCTCCCCCTCAGCAGCAGTTTCCTTTTCAAAATCTGTTTGATCCAGGTTAAGGAATAGATCTTCCATTGTATATTCTGGTGGATAATGGGCTGGAGTAACTCTTGGCTCATCAACCACTGGATCAGATACTATTTGAACTGTAACAGATGTGTCCTCCATGACAACATCTGGTGGTAGACTATCAATCTGTGGTTGCTGATAAACATCAGACAAATCAGTATCCTCTATAGGAAAATCTAAAGCATTAAGCTCAGTGATTACCTCAATAATTGTGTTTGTAGCTTGCTCACTTTCCAGTGGAGCTGGCTCTTCCACTACTAGTGGCTCTCCCTGGACTGAATCCTGGTGTAAGGGGCTAGCTTGTGGTAGCTCCCCCTGTCTCTCTGCAGTATCTTGTTAAGCTGTAGACTTCTCAGCATTTCCTTCTTCATTCTCATCAGGTGTGAAGACAACTTGCTCTTCACTACCAGAGCTGCTAGATGATTCTTGAGCCACTAGGGCAGGTTTCTTCTTCTTCTTGTGTGGGGTTACTTTCTCAGGAGTAGGCATCTCCTTAGTCAAAACTCTGTCCCATCTTGAGAAAATTCTCATGTTCATTCTTCTCATGTGGTTGATTTTACTGCCAGCAGCTTGACTCATAACTTCTGGTATAATACCAGCAAGGTATAGACTTAAGATCCTGCCCAAGTTGGGCTTCTTCAGACTCTCCTTGATCTTTTCAAAGACTACTACAGACCAGTCAGTTTTTAGGCTGAAGATTATCCTGGTCATGAGATTGAACATATGGGCAGATACCCTGCCATGCCCTCCAGGTTTGCTTAAGATTACTTTTCCAACAATTTCTGACAGGAATTTCCCCTGGCTGTTCATTCCTTTTCTATTGAAAACTGAGCAAATTTTCATCTTTGAATCCAGACCACACCATGTCAATGCTTCTCTGGTCTTAGAAGCAGTTACTTCATCCTCTTCTTTTGTCCTTGGTAGATTTAGGACTTTTCTCAAACTTTTTGGTGATACCTTAACCTTTTCACCATGGACCCTGGACTTGATCTTGAATCCAGTGTCGTCTAGGGTTGCTCCATTTAGGAATTCCAGTACTTCTTTCTTCCAGATCTTAGTCGGCTCAGAAACAAGAAATTCTAACCCTGAGTCTGCAACTAGGGTTACCACAGTCTTGATCTCTGGGTCTGCTTCATCAAACGCATTCCGCACCAGTTCATAGCCTTCATTGACGTTCTCCTCGAGCTTTGGCGCCATTAGGGTTTGAAGAATTTGACTGGAGAGAAGAGAGGTGTCGACACACAAGTTTGGTCTCGAAACTTTTGTGAGCGTGTCGACAGACAAAGGCAAAATCCTATTTATACCTTTCTAAGTTTGAAGATGAAAGGGCGGGTCAGCTAACTTAAATTGTGTCGACATTGTTGAAAAGTGTCGACACAGACTTATAATGTCTTGACACACTGTGTCGACACAAGTTTAGTCAACAGATTATATATGTCGACACTTGTTTATATGTCGACACCACTCAACTCGACATTTAGTCGAGACTTTACTTAGATAATTCTGAGTAAACTCTAAGTGTTGACACCACCTTTGATGTGTCGACACCTACTTATCATGTGTCGACACTAATATTCTGAAGTGTCGACACCTACTTCCTAGATGTGTCGACACCTTTTCCCTGAAGTGTCGACACCACTTTTCTGTGTCGACACAGATATCTCTGTGTGTTGACACCTTTTTACTTAGCCATTTCTATAAACTTATTCTAAGTTTATCATACCTAGTTCAATCTTAAACCTATTGAACTTAGTTTCTTCTAAGGGCTTAGTATACATATCAGCTAGTTGATTATCTGTTCTAACATATTCCAGTAAAATATCTTCTCTTTCTACATACTCCCTAAGAAAATGATATTTTATTTCAATATGTTTAGTTCTATTATGGGAAACAGGATTGTTTGCAATTGATATAGCACTTGTAGAATCACAAAAGAGTGGAGTTCTACTTACCTGAATTCCATAGTCCTCAAGCTGATGTTGTATCCATAGAAGTTGAGCACAGCAACTTCCTGCAGCCACATACTCTGACTCTGCAGTGGAGATAGCCACACTTGTTTGCTTCTTGCTACTCCATGAAATCAGTCTTCCACCTAGGAATTGGCAAGTTCCAGTTGTGCTTTTTCTGTCTTCTTTGCATCCTGCAAAGTCTGCATCTGAATAACCTATTAGTTCAAAATCCCCATTCCTAGGGTACCAGAGGCCTAGATAAGGAGTGCCCTTTAGATATCTCAGTATCCTTTTGACTGCTATCAAATGAGACTCTTTAGGGCATGCTTGATACCTTGCACAGACACATATAGCATACATGATATCTGGTCTACTTGCAGTCAAATATAATAGGGAGCCAACTATCCCTTTATACAAAGACTCATCTACAGGTTTCCCTACATCATCCTTGCTAAGAGACATACTTGACCCCATAGGAGTCTTCATGGTACTGGATGAATCCATACCATACTTCCTTATGAGTTCTAGGGTGAACTTAGACTGGCATATGGATAGACCATTCTCAGTCTGTCTAACTTGGAGACCCAAGAAGAACTTAAGTTCCCCCATACTACTCATCTCAAATTGTCCTTGCATTAGTTTTGCAAACTTTTTGCAAAGACTACTTTCAGTAGACCCAAATATTATGTCATCTACATATATTTAGACTAGTATTACTTTGCCTCTGGATTCCCTAAGGAATAGAGTCTTGTCTATTTTCCCCCTTGTGAACTTATTCTCAATGAGGAAACTAGACAGGGTTTCATACCAAGCCCTAGGGGCTTGTTTTAACCCATATAAAGCTTTCCTAAGTCTATAGACATGATTAGGTTGAGTTGAATCAACAAAACCTGATGGTTGTTCCACATAGACTTCCTCTTTTAGATTACCATTCAGAAAGGCTGACTTTACATCCATTTGGTAAACTTTAAATCCTTGAAAGGTTGTATAGGCCAGGAACATCCTTATGGCTTCCAGTCTGGCTACTGGAGCAAAGGTTTGATCAAAGTCAATACCTTATTCCTTCCTATATCCTCTGGCAACGAATCTTGCTTTGTTCTTAATGATGACTCCATGTTCATCCATCTTGTTCCTAAAGATCCACTTGGTTCCAATTATGTTGTGGTCTTTTGGTTTAGGAACAAGCTCCCAGACCTTGCACCTCTTGAACTGATTCAGCTCTTCTTGCATTGCTTCAATCCAATGTGGGTCTAGGATGTCTTCTTCAAACTTCTTTGGCTCAACTTGGGATAGAAAACTGGAGTAGAGTGCTGCATTCAGATTTCTGCTCCTTGTTTGTACTTCTTGTCTTGGATCACCAATTATTTATTCTACTGGATGATCTCTAAGATGCCTATTGGCTGGAGGCATCCTGACTTCAGGTTAAACTTCTTCAGTTTCTTCATTTTGCTGCACTCCTTGAACCTCTTCTTCATTAGGTACATGTAGTGCTCCCCCTGGACAGCAGCCACTATCTTCTACTTGCTGTCTTGCTGTAGGCTCTTCTTCTATAGTGAGCTTGTCCATCTTCTTAGTAATACCTGTGGAGCTGCAAATACTACTAGACACCTCATTATTAATAAGTCTAGTTTCATCAAAGACTACATGTACTGACTCCTCTACAACTTGAGTAGACAAGTTGTAGACTCTATAAGCCTTACTGTTGTTGTTGTACCCAACAAAGATCCCCTCTTGGGACTTGGCAGCAAACTTAGTCAAGTAAGACTTTCCATTGTTAAGTATAAAGCACTTACAACCAAAGATCCTGAAATAGGATAGGTTTGGTTTTCTACCTTTCATAACCTCATAGGGGGTCTTGTTGTGGCTTTTAGTAATGGTAGCCCTATTAATAACATGGCATGCAGTATTAACTGCTTCAGCCCAGAAATATTCTTGTAGTGATGTATCACTTAATAGGGTCCTACCAGCCTCAATCAAAGTTCTGTTCTTCCTCTCAGCAATGCCATTTTGCTGAGGTGTTCTTGGTGAAGAAAACTCTTGAAATATCCCAAATTCTTCACATAGTTTTGTCATACTATCAGACTGAAATTCAGTACCATGGTCACTTCTTATCTTGACCACTGTACTGTCTAGTTCATTCTGAATCTGTTTGACAAAGCTATAGAAGACACTAGGTGTTTCAGATTCCTGTCTAAGAAAGAACACCCAGGAAAACCTTGAGTAGTCATCTACAACTACAAAGGTATAGACCTTCCTACCTAGGCTGTGAATTGGCATAGGACCAAAGAGATCCATATGCAGGAGGTATAAACACCTCACAGCATCTTTGTTTTCAATGCTACTAAAGGTGGATCTTTTCTGCTTGCCCTTTTGACAAGCTGAGCATATTCCATCTTTAATACACTTAACTTGAGGACCATTTCTCACTAACTCTTTGCTAAAGAGTTTGCCAATTGTCTTGTAATTTAGATGGGCTAGCCTCTTGTGCCATTTGACACAATGAGAGACTTTCTCATCAGCTACAAGACACACTTGAGAACCATTGGTCTCAAACATAATGTCTAGGCAGTAGACATTCCTCTTTCTATAACCTGTCAAAATGATCTCTTGATCATTTGACCTCTTGATATGACAACCATCCTTAACTAATGACATGTCATATCCTACATCACTTAATTGACTTATACTAATTAGGTTATGTTTCAAACCTTTAACATAAGCCACTTGAGTAATGGTAACTAAGTTACTAGAAATATTACCAAACCCTTTGATGATTCCTTTTTCAGAACCACCAAAGGTGACTTTAGGACCATCTTTGATTGGAGTGTAGTCCTTTAGCAATCCCCTTGTTCCAGTCATATATCTGGAACATCCACTGTCCAAGTACCATATTGGGGCATGGCCACTTGGACTCACCTGCAAAATAGATTAGTGAACCTTAGAACACAAAGAATTCTTGGGTCCTTGGTACAGGTTAGTTTGCTTCCTAACAAAGCTACCTGGAGGTTTTCCAACAGGCAGTTTGCTACTCACTTTGGCACTAGCATTGTGCCAACAGTCCATGGCAAAGTGGCCTACCTTACCACAGCACCAACACTCAAACCTATTGTACCTTTGCTTAGGTACAGTCTTAGCTGTTTTATCTACAGCTGACTTGTTGAGAGTTGGGGTTTTGCCCTTGGACTTGGACTTGACAGTCCTAGCTGGTTTAGAAAACCCCAGTCCAGCTTTACCTTTTTGATGAACAAATTCATCTATTAAGGGTAGAACAGACTTTGGTTTTGAAAACCTAGCAACCAAATCTCTCTCCTTCTGAAGACTAATCTCCAGACTCTTTATTTGATCATTCTTAAATGATATAGTCCCCATCTGAATCATAGTTATGTGCTTCAATCTGGCTATCTTATTAAGTTTTCGATCAAATAACTTCTCATAATCAGTTGCAGCCACTTTGAGACTTGCAATCTCCTTAGCATGACTCTTGGCCAAGGATTTGCATTTCTTAAATGCTTGCAACAGAACTTTATATTCATCTATCAATTGATGAATATCCACTTCAGACTCAAATGCACTCTCATCACTTGATAAGGATGAATCTGATTCTGAACTAGCACAAGAAATTGAACTGAAAGAATAACTTTGTACCTTACTAGGTTCTGGCTTCTCCAGGATTTTGTCACTTTTTGTCAATGCCATCAGTCCTTGGCACTGACTGTCTTCTTGATCATATATGGAGTTCATGATCTGGATGAACTCTTCTTCTTCCTCATCAAACAGTCTTATATATGCTTCAGCATCTGACTCAGTTTCTGATGAAGAAATATCTGACAGGCTCTTATCCTTTTTGGCAACAAAAGACTTTTCCTTCTTGCCTTTGAAATGAGTCTTTTTCTTATCATTAGACTCCTTCCTTTTCTCAGGACAATCTGCAATCACATGTCCTTGTCTATTACAGCAATAACATACTATTTTTGATAGAGTTGTTTTGCTTGACTTGGTCTTTTTCCTGTCTTTCTTTGAAGACTTTTTATTCTGATAATAGTCTTCTTTACCCTGTGAAGTAGATGGCCTTGTCCTCCACTGTTTCTTCTTTAAGAACTTTTGAAAATGTCTTTTGAAGGCAGCAAAGTCCACATCACTTTCACTGCTTTCAGACTTTCTGCTTACTGAATTATCTGACTCAGTTTCAGCATCCTTTGGAGGTGCAGTTGGTGACTTACTTCTGTACTTTCTAGGGGCTTCTGTTTTAAATGCCACTGTCCTTTCTTTATGTTCACTTCTTGTAGATTTCTCCTCTTCTTTCCTCACCATCAACTGCATTTCATAGGACAGCAGTTTGCGAAACAGTGTTGGTGGAGGAATTTCTGCTAACTTTGTCATTTCCCTAATGGCACAGATCTTGGTGTCCCAATCTTTTGTAAGGGACCTTAAGAACTTATCATTAAGCTCATAATTACTGAACTCTCTGCCATAGGACATAAGCTCATTCACAATCCTATAGAACTTCTTATAGCATTCAGTTATGCTATCAGATCTACCTTATCTAAAACTTTCATATTCTTGGTTGAGCAAAGATTTTCTATCTTGCCTCACTTCTTCAGAACCCTCCATATACACTATCAAGGTATCCCACATCTCCTTGGATGTCTTGCAGTGTATCAAATTCTGAAAGGTAGCATCATCTATAGCACTCACTATGATATTCTGAGCCATCTTGTCCATTGTGGCTAGAACTATCTCATCCTTTGTCATTTCAAAGAAATCTTTAGGTGTTCTCTGATTTGCATCCAAGACTGAAACCTTCATGGGCACATATGGCCCTTCTTTCACTGTGATATAAATCCTAGGGTCTGAGACTTCCATAAACAGTCTTACCTTTTCCTTCCAGATGCCAAAGATCTCTTTTCTACATATGGGTAGCTTCATGGATCCCAATTCCGTATGATTCTCAGTGGAACCTATGTTTCTTGATTTTCTTGATTCTGAAATTTACTTAGACTGAATCTGCCAACTGGATCTACTCAGACAGTTATGTCCCTTTTTTGAGCAACCTGCCTTTGATACCACTTGAAAGATATTGTACCTAATCACCTAGAGGTGGGGAGGGGGGTGAATAGGTGACTTAAATCTTTTTAACTTTTAAGACAGAATTCAGAATTTATCTCAGAGTTATATCTACTTGTACACAGCAATCAAACAACAATCATAGATTATCACAAGCACACAGTAGACACACAGTTTTATAGTGGTTCCCCAAGCTTTGGGTACATCCACTTTCCCCCTTTGCCTATCTAGCAGTGTACTAGATTCGGCCAAACTCTTCCACTATCTCAGATCTATAGATCTTACACTCAGAACCCCAAAACAGGTTCCTACAACTCAGGCCCAAGGCCCTACAACTCAGCTTCTTCTCAAAGCCTACACTCTGCCACCAAGGCCTACACTCAGCCACCAAGGCCTACACTCAGCCACAACAGGCCTACACTTAGAGATTCAAATCTCCTACACTCAGACACTCAAGCCCTACACTCAGCCTTTATAATTACAAGCTTACAAACTCAGATCCCTAAGGATCCTAAGAAAATATGAATACAAAATGTAACCCAAACAACTCAGAGACAAGAGAGAAGAGTTGTGAGTTTCTTGATGAGTTCTTGGAAGAACTCAGCTGAAATCAACCTGACTTGGCTTTCTTCAAAGCTTCTTGAATGTAGAACACAATAAGATTGATTTCCTTGCAGTTGATCCTTGATCTCTGCTACTTAAGATTCAGACCAAATCTGAACCCTTCTTCTCAGCCTGGTTCCAACGGCTGACTTCTTGGATGGAGCTCTCTCTCTCCAACTTCTTAGATCCTCACAGGATTCTTCAATGAATATCTAGATCTTCTTTGTATATTGATCACTTGAACCGTTAATCAATCTCTTCTGTAGACAGTATAAGCCTATTTATAGGCCTTCTTCATGGTAACCGGCTGGTCCGGTTCATAACTGATTTCTAACAACTCTGATAGGTGCAGTAGACCGGTTGGAATGGCAGCTGTCAAGTCATCCAGTCAGTTCTTGAAAATTCTATAACTGTCTGAAAGTGTCGAGACTGTCTGTCTTTAAGTGTCGACACTTATAGACCAAGTGTCGACACAAGTTGACTAAGTGTCGACACTAGCCTACAAGGTGTCGACACAACTCCTTGTGTTGTAGATTTTATATCTCGATACTGCTTCTACTTTATGTGTCGACACTGATAATGTGTGTCGACACAAGTCCTTGTACTTCGGTATTTTGCTGAATTCTTGTAAGTGTCGACACAACTCCTTTGTGTCGACACATCTTCATGTGTTGAACTTGCTAAGTGTCGACACTTCTTCTTGGTGTCGACACATATCTTCAGTGTTGATACTTGCTGAGTGTCGACACTGCTCCTTGTGTCGACACATTCTTCTTCTGTTGAGACTTCAGCTGAGTGTCGACACATCCCCTTAGTGTCGACACTTGTACTTAGAATATTTTGTTGAACTTTGCTGAGTGTCGACACAGCTCCTTTTGTCGACACTTTCTTCAAGTGTTGAGTCTTTAGTTGAGTGTCGACACATTCTTTCTTGTGTCGACACTTTCTTCAAGTGTTGACTCTTTTGCTGTGTGTCGACACATTGCTCTGGGTGTCGACACTTGTACTTAGACTCTGCTGACTTTTACTGAGTGTCGACACTTTATTATGTAGACACAGTTTCACTGGGTGTCGACACAACTGCTAAGTGTCGACACAGCTTCACTTGACTTTTCTTCATTGAGTGTCGACACAGCTCCTTGTGTCGACACTTTCTGTCTGGTATCGACTCTGCATCCCTGGTGTCTACACAAGTACTCCCAGTGTCGACACTGCTTGCCTGGGTGTCGACACAAGTCTTCTTAAGTGTCGACACTTTCCCTCTGGGTGTCGACACATGGACTTAGAAAAATTTTTTTCTTTCCTGCAATACTTAACCTGCACAAGTAAACTCAAAACACATCAAATACATTTTGATGTATATCATTGAGTTGGGTGAGGCTTCTTCAAATCAGGTACATTAGAACCAATGTACCCAACAGTGTCGACACAACTCCTTGTTCTTCAGTACTTAGTTGAATTCTGCTAAGTGTCGACACAACTCCTTTGTGTCGACACATCTTCTTGTGTTGAACTTGTTAAGTGTCGACACATACTCTTGGTGTCGACACATGCCTTCTGTGTTGATACTTGCTGGGTGTCGACACAGCTACTTGTGTCGACACATTCTTCTTTTGTTGAGACTTTTGCTGAGTGTCGACACATCTCCTTTGTGTCGACACTTGGACTTAGAATTTGTTGAACTTTGCTGAGTGTCGACAGAGCCTCCTAGTGTCGACAATTTCTTCATGTGTTGAGTCTTCTGCTGTGTGTCGACATATTCTTCATTATGTCGACACTTGTACTTGAACTTTGCTGAAGTGTTGCTGAGTGTCGACACAGCCTCCAAGTGTCGACACTTTCTGATGTCGACAAAGTTCCTCTGGGTGTCGACCCTGCTTCTAAGTGTCGACACTTCTTCACTGGACATTTCTTCAATGAGTGTCGACACTTCCTGTATGTGTCGACACTTTCCTTCTGGTGTTGACTCTGCATTCCTGATATCGACACAATTACTCCAAGTGTCGACACTACTTCTCTAGGTGTCAACACAAGTCTTCTTAAGTGTCGACACTTTTCTTCTGGGTGTCGACACATGGACTTAGAAACTTTTCAGCTTTCCCTGCAAATACTTAACCTGCACAACTAAACTCAAAACACATCAAATACATTTTGATGTATATCATTGAGTAGGGTGAGGCTTCTTCAAATCAGGTACATTTATTCTAATGTACCCAATAGTTCCACAATTATGAAAACTCCCATGAGGTCAAGTATGTCAATAGACAAGGATGAGACAGGGAAACCTATTGATGAAACCTTTATAGATGCATAGTTGTCTCCCTCCTTTATCTTACTGCTAGTAGGCCAGACATTATGTATGTTACATGTGTTTGTGCTAGATACCAGGCCTGCCCTAAGGAGTATCACTATTCTGCTGCTAAAAAAATTCTGAGATATCTTATATAAGGACAGGACATATATCAGCAGAAAGTTGTTGTGGATCCAACACCAGCTCTAGGATTACATCCTAAAGCTAAGTAACACTCCATTATATTGTGATTCAACTAGTGTAATCTCTATTGCTAGGAATCATGTCTCTCACAGCAGGACTAAGCATATAGAGATTAGGTATCATTTCATTAGAGAGCATGTGGAAAGTGAATACATCAGTAATGAATTTGTACCCACAGATAAGCAAGTGACTGACATCTTCACTAAGTTACTAGACGAAGCAAAATTCAACACCTTCAAATTTGAATTGGGTATGTTGAATTTAGCCCAGCTTCAATAGCTCTCCATATAGTGTTTACTTGTTGAATGTACTTTTAATACCTGCAGGATAAATAAAAGAGAAATGGACTAAGTGTCCATCCATCGAGTGCGCTGAGACAAGATCAGGAGTCAAGTGCGTTGAGTGTAAGTGCTCAGGCGTCGAGTGCATTGAATGAACTACAAGCATTAAGAGCATTGAGAGCATCGAGTTCACTCAACGCAAGCTCCCAGTGAGTCCATTTTTCAGCTAAATATCAGATTCAATCCCAGACGTTGATCATTTCTTGATCATAAACAAGTACGCGCCTCTCCACCTTCTAAAAATAAAAAATCACTATAAATAGAAGGTTGTGTGTGTAAATCAAAATACATTGTTCCTCGCCCTTCTCTGCCCCTTGCGACGAACTAACGAAAGCTTGGAATATCTTCAACAATTCGCAGAAGAAATGACGTCGAAAGGGTTGGATTTCTTGTTCAAGGGTTCAGAGCTGATGCAAAATGGATTCAAGGATGCGCCTGAGGAAGTATAGTTTGTTATCCACCTGCTTCAGGTCGACCTAAAATTTGTTCTGACCGAGCCCAGTTTGTCGTGGAAGCGAGTGGTACTTGAGTTATACTCAAATGCTAAGGTCTACTCATCATCTAGTAAAATAAAGACCATCAGTGGTAACAAGATTTAGATAACCCATAAGATACTAACCAAGACACTACAACTGCCCAAGTTCACATTGTTAGATGAAGAAGATGAACTGGATTAGACTGATATCAAATCTTCACTAAAGTGGTGTGGACTCTCTAAACACACCATTGGATTAATTTTAAGGAAGGAGTTTAATCTCGAGGGGAAATTCTTGGCTGATGCAATTGGGAAAGCCCTGTTATGCAAGACTGGCTCACGTTACAAGATCTCCAAGAAAATGTTCGAGCTAATGGCAAGGATAATCTTATCCAATAAGACAGATTGGGTAAAGATACTATTTCAAAGGATAGTTGACTGTATAGCATAGCAAAACATGGGAAGGATTCTTTCTCTATTTCTGCTAAAGAGTGTTCCAGGGATCCTTAATATAAGGCTAGGAACAAAAATCCATCACATGAGAAGGATGGACTTGAAAATGCTCGATAGATGGGACAGAGTTCTATTTCCACATGATCAGACTGTTGCCAAGAAGAAGAAGAAGAAAGCAATTCCAGTTCCAGAAAAAAGTACTCACAACAGTTCATTAGAAAAAGACTGAGGAAGAGCCACATGATCCACATATGTTTGGGTCTACTAAGGAGACCAGGAGGGACATGAGTGCTCAGGTTTCAATCTCCTTTGAACCTGCACTAATGACTCTGGTGAGTAGGACTCTGTTTGAAGAGGCTCTAGCTGATACTATGGAGATGCCTTCAGATGAGATTACTGAAAGGATGGCTGAGGAGATAGTCACCAAGATTTTTGTAGAGATTGAGGGGCAGACTGTCAAAACTCCAACCCCTATTGAAGAATAAACTGCTCCCATAGATCAAGATCAATAAGGTAGACACAGTCCTCTAAGTGAGGGGGAGCAACTGCTAGAGCAAGTTATGGAAGATGCTCTTGCTGAGAGGGAGGATCTACAGATTGTGCAAGTTAATATTAAGAATCCTCTTGATACTGATCAACCTGGTGAGTCTATGGAGAAAGATACTGAATTCAACACAACACTAGATCTAAATATCCCTGTGGACATTGCAGAAATTGAGGGGGAGATTCAGACTGAACTCCCATCTTAAGGAACATTTTATGATATAAACTCTTCTGAGTCAGGTAAGGGGAATGCTACTACTAATGAAAATGCACATCAACATTCCTTAGAGTTTGATATAGCTAATTAAGATGCAAGAGAAGAATTCAGGCCAGTACAACAATCAATCTACGATGAAGGCACATCCCATTAGAGTGATTAGATGTCCCCAATCTTCCAAGCTCAACTGAAATGATTATTAGATGACAAAAGAAGGCAACTGGAGAACTTTGTGGATGACTTCATATAGAATCCTATAAATGATCTGACAAAAGAGATCAAATCTATAAGATTTGAGGTTAATCTGCTGAAAGCCCAGGCTGTCAAATTCTTCAAGAGAGCAGCTCCTGCAGTTGACTTTACTCAGAGCAAGTTGGAAGAGATCAACACTCTTCATAATGGAATTATGAAAAATTATAATATTCTTTCTTGAAACATGCTGGCAGTTCACAATGCAGAGAAGGAAGTGTTGGAAAAGCACAAGAAAATTCTTGAAAGGAGAATGGATGCTTGCACCCAGGTTTTGGATGATGATATGCTCCAACTAAAGGACCATGTAACTAAAGGGGTCAATTATCTTGATGTGCAGTTGACTAAGGCCAGCACCTCCCTGACTTAGAATATCTGTGAAGAAGTCAAAAAGAGGGAGAAGGGTGTGATAAAGGGCAACACTGAAAATGTAGTTTGGACCACAAATGTTATCAGAGGCTCAATGGGTCTTGAGTTATTATCATATAAAAATAATGACATTGTTCCTATCCCTGAAAATTTGTATAGTGATCAATATGTTAATCAGTTTGATGGCCAATACTATGATCAAAATGTAGAATAGAATGAAACTCAAGTTGATGCTCAGTATGACATCCCAGATGGTACACCGTGGGCTGATCCTTCTAAAATAGCCGACATTCCTACAATTCCAACATTCAGCCCCACTTCTGACCAAATTATGAGGGCCAAAGGAAAATTTATTCTGAGGATGAGGAAGAGGTCGGGATGAGCAAGAAGAGATACAAGGAAGAGATGGAAATAAGGCCTGATTTTGAACAGTGGAGTGCTCAATTAAGGACCATAATTCTGCATGCCTGGGACCTTGTCAAGAACAAGAACACTGAAAGGGGAAAGCTCTATAGCTCCCTAGAATAGGCCAAGCTTGAGAAGAATGAAAAGGATAAAAGAAATTTCAAAAAGGACAAGTGGCTAGGCACTTTACCACCAGATGATATGGAGCCCTCAAGTATTTCCCAAAGCCTTATAGCTACTTCTAGAGGAAAAAAGAAAAGGATTCATAAGGTAAAATAGAGAAAGAAACCAAGAAGCCAAGCTGAGGAATAGTGATAAGACAACCTGAAACTTAGAAAAGTTTCTTGTCTTTATTAAAGGGTTGTATGAATTGTATTTTGACTTATGCACACTACTAAAACATGACTTCTATTAATGAAAATCATATTTTTGGTTGTGTATACAATTTCTGTGCTTTCTTCTGCAATGTTATATCTGCTGCATATGTGTTGGTGTATATCATTGTCTAAGGTTTTGACTTCTTCAAATAGGGGGAGATTGTTGGGTCTATTGATCACAATATCTCAAATTTGAAGAAGTCCTATAGGATAATGATATACACATGTTTATATCTGATGCATACACTAAGTTCTATGTATGCAGGTTGTTCCTTATTACTGTAATTAGACAAGTTATCCTAGTGATAAAGATAGGTGGACACAGGACAGGTTGCTAACAAGGTTGAAATTTTTCTAAGTCCAGCAGCATTGAGTGAAGGCAGTTCACTCAATACAAGAAGGCCTTAAGCATTGAGTAAAGACTAGACAGTCAAAGCCTCAGCATCGCCAATACAAAAATCTAGTTAACTCCAGAAGCATTGAGTGAAGACAGTTCACTCAATGCCCAGAGCCAGAAGCGTTGAGTGAAGCTTAAGCAGTCAAAGCCACAGAGGATCTGTCAAGAAATCTGGCTAAGTCCAAAAGCATTGAGTGAAGATAGTTCACTCAACACCATGTCGAGAAAGCATCGACAACACATAGTTCAGTCAGACCTATAACATTGGTTGATACAGAATTCTATCTAAGGACATAAGCGTTGAGTGATGTCAACTCACTCAATGCTTATTCAATAGAGAATCTGTCTAATGACAGAAGCGTTGAGTGAAGGCCATTCACTCAATGCATCTTTAATAAAATAGGCGTGGGCAGAAATCTTTAAGTGAAGACAACTCACTCAACGCCTTCATTTAGAGATAATTGACTAAGTTCAGATACGTTGAGTGATGAAGGCTCACACAATGCCTAATCATTTTGACTGCAAAAGTCTATATTCTTTGAGTCAATGTCTGGTATTGCAGAAACCTGACTAAGTGTTTTTGCGTTGAGTGACAAGCCTTCACTCAATGCCTATGCTGAATTGTTTGAATTGACTAAGTCCACAGTTGCTAACATCAGCAAAAATTCAAATTTTGTGGGAAGTGTACAGTACACGACAAATAACGCTATTTGCCTATTATACAACATTTAATGCAAAAGTATAGCTATAACTACCAACTCCTGGTGGTCCCAATGCTCAAAGAGCCGTTGGATGGCGGGATACAAATGACGAGATTAAAGAAGGAGAAATCAACTTTTCGAAAAAGTGCAGAACCTCATCTTCTTCCTCTCAATTGAGTTGTAGAGCTTGGAGAAGTAGTTCATTCTTCTGATCTAAAAGTTCAAGAATTATAGTTGTTGATCTACTCATCTTCAATAGCAAGTTCAGAGAGCTTTTTCTCTGAGTTAGAAGTTGAAGAATAAGAAAACCCTAGTTATATTGTCTTCACAACCCAGGCAGAAGTACTCCTGAAGTTACATTCCTAGTGCTGTGAAGAAAGGAGGACTAAGTCATCTTAGTTCAGGATGAGAAAGACACAAAGATTATTTCTATGGTTTCTTACATCAACTACAACCATTTTATTCTATAGGATCTTAATAGATCTGAGTTGTAAGCCTAAATCATAAAGGCTGAGTGGTAGGGCCCGTGTGCCTAAGGTAGGATCCCAGTATGGATCTGAGTTATTGGGCCTTTGTTCCTGAGTTGTAGGATTCAGTTGTTAATCTGAGTGGTAGGGCCTTTTGCGTGAGGTAGGATCTAGTTCAGATCTGAGGTAGGAGAGTCATTATCTTTGATTTGTAGGGATATTCTCCTAGCCAGAGTTATAGGACTTTAAGAAAAGTCTAAGGTAGGTGATCTGTGGATCACTAAGCTGTAGGAGCATTGCTTGCTCTGATTGATAGGGCCTTGGGCCTAAGGTAGGACTTGGAGGAGTCTGAGAGATCCCGAGGGATCTGAGTTGTAATCTCATTGAGCCGTGTTTGGTGAAGTTGCCTTATCCAACAATCTATTAAAAAGGTGGGAGGGACAGTTGATGTACCCATAATCTGGGTAACCACTATAAATTTCCTGTGTGTTGGTAGTGTAATCTTGAAAGCTAAGTTAAAATAAACCACAACACACCAAAGAACAAAAAAGTATAAAAAGTCTTAAAAACATATTCACCCCCCTTTATGTGTTTAGCTACTCTTGAAACCAAAGACGTTCAAGTTCTTAGGGTAGGGCAGTCACTATTTCCTTAATAACTTGGGGCATCTAAGAGCATACCATAGATACACCTACATTCCAAAAAATGGGAATTTTTGGACAACATTTTCTTATAATTTTAAGGAAAATGTGATTTTTCATAAAAATGGAATATTTTGGTGAAAAATAATTTTGTGGACCCCAAATTTTGGTGGGAGACTCAATAGGGCAATAAAAAGCCCTAGTAAAATTTTCAAGTCATATGGAGCTCTGTATGTGGGTGTAATTTTAATGCATGAGCCTATGACTTGTGATATGTTGTGTGCAATAAGCCAAAAGGTGTCTTGTGAATTTAGCAAGATTGGCTTGGTCAAATCAAGTGAAGTTTTATACATTCAATTATTTAGTGAAAGTTTATCTCATGAACTTTTAGAATATTTGGAGTTGATTTGCTTAGCAAATGAAATAATTAGTATTTTTGTTACGCTTGTGTATTAATGAAATTAGGGTGACTAACATAGTTGCAAAAATTATGAAACCTTGCCAATTGCATTGATTTAGTAAGATGCACACTGAATAAATTAATTGGAATTTTTGAAAGTCAGAATCTTATGGTTGTAGTTATAATTACCATTTTTGCCCCTTATATATTTTTGAGATAATTATGCTCAAATTGAGTTATAAAATTTACATTTCTGGAATAAATAATTATTTATCATTTGTAACCTCCAGTAATTTCTGGAATTATTTGATGAATATTTAAAATACTTCATATGTAACATGACCTAGTGGATCAGATTTTTGTAATTAGAAATTAAATATCATAAATTATTGGAATGATGTGAGATTTTGTCCAAACCTTTTATTTTTCATTGTGACATTGCGGACATTATTTGGTATCGTTTGGACCCTTGGAAATGACAGTTCATGTTCAAAATCACATGTAGCAATAATTTGAGAGGATTATAATAATTGCTGATTTTTTAGGAAAATTATAAATCTCTGAATCAGGTCTAAGATATCATGATAGATCTCAGGAAATAATTTTAGGGCCTAGGGTTAAGTATTTGGAGGATTCCTATTCATACATGCATACATGTTCATATGGTCTGCAAGTAGCAATTTTGGAAAATTAGTAATTCAACAGTTGATGCTTTGAAAAGAGCACACACTTAGTAACCTTGGGAGTGGACTTGGTTAAGGGTAGCATAACATTACTAAGTGCCATGAGAAAGGGAACGATGGGCTTCAACCCATCATAGTTGCTAGTACAGTTGCGAGCCGTTCACAGGGTAGACCTCAGAAAGTCTAAGGTTAAACATAAATCACTAGGTAATCTGAAAGTTAGATAAAAGAAGTCTGATAGGATTATAGTGTGTTATAGCAATCTCACCCATGTGTGGGTTGGAGTGATTTGGGACTTGTTAGTCCTACGAGCTGGAGACTTGGGTGGTTGGTTGATATCAGGATGAGTTAGTCCTGTGAGTTGGGGGCTCGGGAGGGTATTGTTATACCTGGTTTGTGTTTATGTGGTGGGTCACTCTTTACTGGTCCAGTCAGCACACCAACAGAAGTACGATGACTCTGGTGTGGAGTGTAGACCTTTTGGGAGACTGGTAGGATGTTTATACTGAGGTCTTGATGACTATGTCCCCTAAGAGCACACCCAACCACAGAAGACTGGTAGTTGACAACAAGAGTACGCAGGGGCTCCACTATTGTGTTCTTAGCATTGAGGCGAACGGAAAGTCTAGACCTGGTAGTGTGCCTACCCGCCTAAGAGTGGAGACACCTGCTCCACTGCCACCGTGTTCCATGATGGTTAGTACCTAAGAGTTTGTCAACCTCCAAAAAGTGGGGATGCATAAAAGGTCTGTGCACAGAGTCATGTGTGTGAGTTATATAATAAACATTGCATTGCATAGCATGACATAACATACGTACTTGCAGATCCTCATCATATAAATTAGTATGGGCTATTTTATATGATGAGTTACTATTTCAGAAACCTTAACTTATATGTTTGTATGGGCATTCATATAAGTTAGGGTATGCTTCTATGATGGTAGTGTTGCTGCTTTACTTTATTAGTTTTACCAAGCTCCTTTTACTATACTTTTATACTATGTTAGTTGTTGTTCTTCTCTGTTGTTCATACAGATATAGAACTGCTAGAGAATTACCTGTATATACCACTGTCACCTGCTTGTACATTATGTTATTATTAGTCCTCCTTTTTCTTCCTCTCACGCGGTGCCTAGCAGTCACAGTGGTGAGGCGGGGGCGAAGCAGCTGAGTCTAGTTTGACTGACAGTCATTTGACCACATCATTTTATGGACACGTGGAGATACCACCGTAGTTCGAATAGGTGGAGTCAGAGATTGAGACACCAGGATCTGAGGAGCCAAAGCCGGAGCCGCGCACTACCACTATTACTACCCGGCATCAGGTTGATGATCATATGGTTTAGCTTCCATATTGTTAGTTGAGAGAGAGTGATATTTTTATGATATTTATGTACTGGGCCTAAGTCCTATTACTTGTACTCTTTCATTCAAGTCATGTGGACCTTTACTTGGGTATTCATATATCTTTGATGTGATGTGTGGACATGTTCACTTATTCTTTCGTTGGTTGTGTGAATGATCGTGTTTGCTAGCAGAGTCGATGTCTTATGATGGCAATTAACTCGTAGATGGTTCCATTATAAGGTGATGGTCCTGGGAATAAAATCTCTCCTTGACCGTTCTCAATTCCCGAGAGGAGGGATTTTACATCTAAAGGGTATATCTGAAATGGGATTGCGGTATCCTGTAGACTCAGATTTTGAATTATATGGATATTCTGATGTTGATTATGCTGAATGTAGATTAGGTTGGAAGTGTACCTCGTGAACTTGTCAATTCCTTGGTACTAGACCTATTTCTTCGTTTAGTAAGAAGCAAACTTCAGTCTCCACTTCTATAGTAAAAGCTGAATATGTTGTTACTGGTAGTTGTTGTTCAAAAATATTGTGGACGCAAAATTAGTTAATTAATTATGAATTGAAATTCACCAATTCTACAATATTTTTTGACAGCTTAAGTGCTACAGCTCAAGTTCTATTTCAATTGTCTCTAATCCTGTCTTACATTGCAGGACAAATCATATAAAAAATAAGGCATCTCTTTCTTAGAGACAATGTTGAAAATGTGAAGAAATTTCTAGAATATGTGTCTACTGAAAAATAGGAGGTCAGATATTTTCACGAAGCCTCTAAATGATAAAAAGCAGAAATGCTTTGTAAATGTTTTGGGCTTGCTTGATAATGCTCAGTAAAAATAATTTATCACAAATATAACACATAATATTTATTGAAATTATTGCTGAAAAAAATCAGCAAAAGTCTTAAAATTTATGTCTTTAATCGACGTAACATTGAATCCGATGGAACGTCAAATTCTATTCAGCGCAATGTCTAAGAGTTGGTGACTATGAACAGTTCAGAATCTTTTGGACGCAACGTCGATATAAATATCAATGATTGCGACAGCTATGGCTAAAGTCTTAATACATTGAATATAAATCAACATAACGTCGACTATAGAAAGGCACGTTAAACTATTGTTGCCCGAATTTGTCGATGTTTTGTCAACTTTATATATTACATATTTTATTCCAAACTATTCATCATCCCCACTCTATTTTTCTCTACTTGCTCTTCAGTTTTTGTTGTGATCTTTGTAGGTGTTCTAATGTCAACAAAGACAAACTCGAGGAACAATGTTAATCTTGAATTGTTTGTTGCTCTGGCAAAACCTTTCAAAAGAATTTTGCAACTCTTCACTAATGCTTGGTAAATAAATTGATCACTAGAAGATGCCTAGTTTATACTACAAAGTTAATAGAGTTCATCAACAATGTTACAATTGATGATGAAGGAATAATGATATATAAGACAAATCAATAGTTTAGATATTAACTTATGCTTAGAGCTTCTTCAAAAAACCTTTGATCTATCTTTCGGAGAAGGTGAGGCAGAACTTACTAATGAAGAAATTAAAGAAGCCTTGAAGAAGATGAACTTCTCTAAGGATAAAGCAATTCATCTTTAAAATAAAGAATTCTTAGAAGAGTATGAATTCCTAGCTTATCTTGTAGGAAAGGTGTTCATGTGCAAGATATCTGCACATGATGTTGTTCCTAAGGCTCAATTATATTTGTTGGCTATTCTGGTTTTAGGAAAGAAGATTGATTGGAGTATGTGTATCTTAAAACTTATAGGTCAAAGTACAAACATAAGGATAATGCCTATAAGACCATAATGAGTCAGATATTAAAACAACATTATCCCTCTCCGTGGAAATCAAAATGGGTACACATTCCTCTTAGCAAAAAGATCACTATAGTCTTATTCTCCAAGAAGACCAGATAAATTATCAAGCATGTCTCAAACAAGGAACTATCACCTCCATCTTCACCATTACCAAATCTATCTCATGAAATAGTTCAACCACCATAAACAACACCTTCTCCATCACAACATATTACTCTGGATTCAAGTAATATATAAACATTACATATGGACACCTCTACTACAAAAGTACCACATTATGATGATCAATCTTCACTTGCTATTGATCATAATCAAGTTGTTGCATCTTTAAACGTCAACTTTAATGTTGAGGATATTATTCAGTAGGATATAGAGCTAACTACTACATCTCTTACTATCCTTATAGAAGAGCATGCATCACATTGCAAAACTTCATGTAACCAGATGTTCACACAGATTAATGGAGTTTGGGTTTCAATAAAACAGGTACAAAATAAGTTGGTCTCCTCAGAAGTTACCAAGTCTTTCTTAACCTCCTTAGCACATGAGGTTCAGAAAGGGGAGATATCTAAGAGTGACCAGCATATGGAGCCTTTAAAAGAGGATGATGGTCTTCATGAAAATGCTCAGGAACCTGCTAAACTTGTTGAACAAGTACTTAACTCAAAACTTATTATTCAAGTGCATACAGATTCTGCTGAACAAACAATCAAAGAACCAAGTGAACAAATGGAGTCAGAACAGAATAATGATCAAGTCTTCAGCATGATGCATCTGTTCAGGGAGAGATAGAGCAGTTTAATGGATGCACTTTTGATTGTTATAGAAGTTGTGGAAAATATTGCATCAACTCAGGGGGGGAGTGCCAAAATCAAAAAGTCAATATAAAGAATGACAGAATGAGCATGGACAAATAAGGTAAAAGGATGTTCTTAAAAAGTTTTCAAGAAAAAGGAAACCTTCTTCTTAAAAACATTAGTTATTGTTCAAAGGTACATTGAAACCATATTGAAATATTCATTCATGAGGCCTCAAAATTTTTAGTTGTTTCTCTCATACTTATGTCCTTTTCTTTGTGCATATATCATATTTGTGTGAGCAAATTTTTGTATGTTTATTGAGTTGTGTTTGTAAAATCATTTTGAACTTTTGTAGAATTTGTTAATCTAAATAGAGGGAGATTGTTGGGGGAAAACCAATATGATTTACCTTAACAAATTACTCTAAATAATTTTACAACCTAGGGAAATTACCCATATTATATAGACATGGTAATTTGGTCATAAGAAGTAATAAGGTGTCAATAATATAAAGCGCATGAGAAGCACACACAAAATTCAAGAGGAAAGTTTAGATTTATCAACATACGTCGACTAGAAGTCGACGTAGCTCTGACTAGAAATCGACACTACTTCGAACAGAAATCAGAGCAACAATATATGATGAAGTCGATGATCTTTGAGAATGAAATTGACACATACATCAATATAATGTCAACGCACCATCAATTATAGAGTTTCTCTGACAGACTATTTGAATGAAGTCATAAGTCAATGTTACTTCGATATGAACTCGATGTTACATTGAGTAATTTTCTGAACAAAGATTGTTTTGAGAATTTAATTAGAGTTAATTCAAGAAAGGTTATCATTGATTAATTATCTTCTTGGATTCATTAGATTCTAAGCTATATATATATATATACGAAGATACTTGAGGACATAAATAGAGATATACATATATAATAATCAATCACATGATCAACAAAAATACAATCATAATAGATAGATCAAATTGTGGCTTTGACATATTGAATTCAACATAGAAATACAGGAGGATTATCATCTGCATTTTAAGTTCATCCTTGAATCAGTCGATCAACATCAAATTCAATAGAGAAATAAAGGAGGATTACCATATGTGTTTGAAGTTCTTTCTTAAATCTGTCAATCAACAACATATTCCTGAATCTGCAAAAGAGAAATAGTTTTTCTTCTTCTAAAGAGCATGATGCAACTGATTTTGAGAAGATTAAAGGATCATCCGGAATCAGGGCTTATAATCATTGTGATCTTCATACACAAGGATTCAACAGAACTTTTAGATATCATCTAAATAAGTCCTCAGAAATGTGTTAAGAAGACACAACAAGAAGATTACTTCTATATCAAATCTTCTTTCATTTTCTCATTCTAAATCTTGTTCACTTTGAGAAAAGAGTTTTTAGAATTCCTCTTCAAAGGATTCAGTGATTAGTTCTGAGAGTTTTCTTATCAAAAGACTCATATATTGTATTGGTTCAAGATCTCCTTATCAAATGATCTAGTGATTGGTTTTAAGAGTCTTGTTATCAAAATACTTAGTCATTGTTGACAGTGAATTCCTACCAAGGTGGTAGAAGAGTGAATGAAACCAAATTTTAGGGAACTACTATAAATTTCCGTGTCTCCTATGCTTTATATTTTCTATGATTTTTCATTTATTATTCTGTGATCTTAATCATCTGCAAATCATTTGGTCGTTAACTTGTTAATGTGCAAATTATGTAAAGTGTAATAGTTAAATTCTAAAATATATTTTATTCTCTATTAACCCCCCCCCCCCCCCCCTATTGAGAAAACTCTGAGAAATAAGATACTGTTCTCCTCATTTTAGAGCAACAAAGATAGAATAGGTAGATGCTATGAAAAGTTCTTCTAAACAGTCAATGAGCTGAATACCAATGACAGAGTCTTCACAAATTATGAGCTTATAATAAGTTAATAAGATCTCTAACTAGAGACTGGGACAACAAGATCTGTGTCATCATGGATATGGGGAACTTGTCCAACATTCCTCCCCACACTCTATTTAGAATGTTGTTCTCATATGAGATGCAGTTAACTGTAAGGAAAGAGGAGGAGGTTTTTGTCAAGTATCCTCAAAAGGAGAAGGTTGTGGCCCTGAAGGATGAAGGGTCAAGGAAGAACAAGGAGAGAATCCCATCTCCACCCAGGAAAGCTATTAAGTTAGAATCTTCTAAACCCAACACATCAGATGTTGATATGTCTGATGGAGATTTGCTGCCATCTCTAGGAAGTTCTAGAATATGATTAAGAGGAAGCAATGGAAGTGCAAACCTTCCTCCTCTTCAAACTGCAAGAAGGACTTCAGAAGATCAGAAAAAGATCAGCAAATCTCCAAAGGGTACATGTATACTTTTAAATCTAGTAAACATATTTCTACTAACATTATTTATTATTATTGCAATAAGAATGGGCAGGTCATTGTTGACTGCATAATCAAGAGAAGGGAGAAGAAGAATGATGGTGACAGGAAGCATCACCACAAGAGCAAGAAGTATGAAAAGACTTTCTTTGCTAAAAAACAGAAGAGTTGGAGTCAAAGTAACTCAAAATCTTCTGAATTTTAAGATTAGGATGGATCAAAATATAAATAGGATGTCAATAAATTGATTGAAAAATATAGTGTTCTCTTAGAAGCTTTGAAGAAGATCAAGAAGCTTGTCAAGAGGCAAGCTAAAGAGATTGCTTCTTTACAGCAGGCTAAATCTACGTAATCTGAGTCCGCTTCTCAGCTAGCTGAGATGAGCAGAGAACTAAGCCAGCTGAAAGCAATCACTATCATCCAAGTTAGCACCATAGGACAGAAGAGCAAGATCAATAAGGATTAAAAAGGTCAATTGACTTAGATATTATTCTCTCATGCACAAGAAGTGGAAATGCTTATTATTTAGATTTCATTTGTAATTATACTACTCCTATTTGTCTAGTGAGGGAGAGTCTTTTTGTGTTCAATGGCACAAGAGACTTCCTCACATTTATTATAAGACAATTAATAAGTTGTTTTCTAATAATTTAGTGTTGGATCCCTAGTTTGATCTGGGCTAGGTTCACTAAGTTAGGATCTTGTGACTCATCATGTATAGCCAGGGTCATAGTTGTGTCCTAGAGTTTAGGCTAAGTCCTTAGTTTCAACATCACATGGACCAGCCATCATCAGACTACCAGAGACTTCAATGACTTAGAGATTTCAAAGACTCAGTAAAATGAGTTCGACGTTCGTCGAACTCAGGTCGACGATTGTCATGCTCAGCTGGACATTCTCAGAGAAAATTCTCTGAGCTGAGCTCGACAAACTTGATTCTTTGGTCGACGATCTTTGGACTCTACCTTCAGCATTCTAAGTCCAGACTTTGTTCTCTAGACTCAGGTCGACGAACTTCGTTCTTTGGTCGATGATTTTTAGGTTCTCTACTTCAACCTATTATTCCAGATGTTTCTCAATTGTTCTAAGTACAGAATCATCTCCAGTCGACGAATTCAATATTCTCAGCTTGCCGAAAATAAATTCTCAGTCGACGAAACCAGTTATCAGCTCGATGAACTCCATACATAGAAAAGGCAAAGTTTCTAGAGAATGTAGTTCTATTTTAGCATGACGATCTTGGAACTCAGCTCAATGAACAGAAGTTATCCGGTGATAAACACAGCAACTCGGCTCGATGAACTGTGAACTCAGCTCGACGATTTCTATTATTTGTTTGACGAATCTAGAATTAGTTATTTCCTTCCTTTTGTCCCCTTCTTACGGCAATAATTCATGTGTAATTAATGCTCAAACATTCTCTGAATATAGACGTTAAAGGAGCATTGATTATGGTCTTCTCCCAGATTATTGCTTGCCGTTTTTCCATGGGACAGTTGGGGAAATAAATCAATGCAGTTTTTTCTCAAGGCTGTCAGCATTGATTGCAGAGGATTTCAAATTTCGAAAGACAACTTTTGACAGGAAATATAAAAGAGATTTTCTCTCTTTTCCTGCACACTAGATAGACAGACAACATACACACATTAAGTCTGAATCAAGGATTTTCTCTGCTTTCTCTCTCAGAACTATGATACAACAACTCAAGAAGCCCTAGACAAAAAGAACATCTGCTACCTGAAGAAGAAGAACAATCAATCAAAATCAAGAGTCTTCATTCTTCAACTCTCCAGGACACTTCAAAGGACAACAACTATTCCATCTGTTAAGAAGTTCCTGAAGATCTTTCTTGTCAAGGCCTATAGATTAAAGGTCTATCACCCTAAAGCAAAGCTCTAGATTTCCCTGAACCATTCTACATCACAGGGGGAGCTATTTGCTAACATCATATCCACAAGTCTTCTCAGTAGTATATTGAGAAAGAGAAGACAATATCATCTCTCATCCCCCCACTGTATAAAGGGTTATAACTCCCTTCAAAAGTTATTCCTGGTTGCAAGTCACCTGATCAAAAGACTTGAGGTTTGGTTTTTGAGCACCTGATCAAAAGCTCATTGGTGTAAGGCACCTGATCAAAAATCGGAGTGGATTCCTACCAGGATGGTAGAAGAGTAGATGTACCCAGGTAGGGGAACCATTATAATTTCTTGTGTTGTCTGGTTGCCCTTTCTTTTGTTCTTGTTATGTTTGTGCTAGCTAGGTTTGTTGTGTGTTTGTGGTTATTCATTTATTATTCTGCAGTTTTTATTTATAGCGAAAGCTGTAAAGTTTTCATAAGGATTTTAGGATACTCTATTCAACCCCCCCCCCCCCCCTCCCCTATAGAGTATTTCTGATCTAACACATCACTTTCAATTGTTATCAGAGCAAGATTACCTTGGTTTTACAAGCTAACACTTGAACCAAAGATCCTGAGTTAGATCTGTCTTTTCATTTCCATTTTATTTATAGTCACACAGCATGGCACAGAACAAGGACTATGCAAGCACCAGACCTCTAGTTTGTAACCTAAATAGGTTTGCCATCTGGAAGGCAAGAATTAAGTTATACATTAACTCTATTGATGAAGATATCTACAACTCCATCTTGAAAGGTCCCCCTCAAGCATCTACTTCTGCAACATCTTCAAGCACAACTGCAGTTCCACCACTTGAGTGGACTGAGGCCCAGAAGAAGGCAAAGATTGTTGATGCCAAGGCAATGAATATACTGGCACAAACAATGTCAGATGATATCTTTCAAAAAGTGGCTGAATGCACCTCAGCCAAAGCCATTTGGGACTCCCTAAATCAAATGGTGGCTGGATCAGCAGATGAAAGAAAGGACAGGAGATCCAATCTCATATCCCTATATGAGAATTTCAAGAAAGAAGAAGCTGAGACAGTAGCTGATATATACAACAGGTTAAGCTCAATCATCAATGAGATAAAAACCTTGGACAAGGGCATCACCCTCACTGAGGTGAATGATAAGATCCTTATGTGCTTCCCAAGCTCATGGGATTCAAGGATCTGACCCATTAAGGAGGCCAGAAGTCTAAATGAGATTTCCACCGAATCTCTTTTAGGAAAGCTTAAGTCCTATGAACAGCTGATCAAATCCAAAGAGGCAGCTGAGCAAAGAACACCTCCTACAGCAAGAAAAGAGCACAGCATTGCTTTCAAGGCTGTTGAGGAGACAGAGACTCCAACCATGAATGAAGAACTGATGTCTCTATTTGCCAAGAGATTTTACAAGATGGCAAGAGAAGACTTCAGGAGAAAGTCATCCAGGCAGGATGACCAGCCAAGGTATGATAAAACACCATGTTGGATCCCTAGTTGATTTGGGCTAGGTTTGCTAGCTTAGGATGTGACCCATCATGTATAGCCAGGGTCAATTTTGTGTCCTAGAGTCTAGGTCAAGTCCTTAGGTTCAACTTCAGATGGACCAGCTATTAACAAGACCATCAGAGACTCCAGACTAACAAGATTTCAAGGCTAAGTAAAGTGAGTTCGTTGTTCGTCGAACTTAGCTCGACGAAAGGTGTTCTGCGCTCGACGATCGTGAGATAATTCTTAGTGCAGAGCTCGACAATCTGTGTTCTCTGTTCGATGAAGACTGAGTTACTTCATCAAGCTAATGTTAGGAGAACTTCAGAATTTTTCTAAGTCCAGCCTCAAGCTTTGGTCGACGATTTAGATTCTGAGCTCGACGAACTTGGACCTCTAGTTCACAGCTTCTCAGGTCGACGAAGTTAGCTTCTCAGGTCTACGAATGCAGTAATATACTCGACGAATTCTGGACTCAGAGGATTTGTGTCGACACTTAGGGCATGTGTCGACACCAGACAACCTATGTCGACACACAGGATATCAGTCGACACCAGCTTATGTCGACACCAGGAGATTTGTGTCGACACCAAGATCAATCAGTCGACACCAGTTTATGTCGACACTGAATATCAGCAGATGCAGAATATTTTGACCAAGTCCAGAACAGTTCTCTAATCGACGAATGATGGTTCTTAGCTCGATGAATGAAGATCCTTAGTTCGACGAAGATTGTAGCAGTATTGACTTGAAGACTAAGTGTTATTGTCTAGTCGACGAACTCGCTCAAGCTCAGCTCGACGAACTCAAGCTCAGCTCGACGAACTCAAACTCAGCTCGACGAATTGTGTTCTTCATTCGACGATTCCAGACTAGGTCTTCTCCTGTTTCCCTTCCCGTTTCTTGGCGATGATTCTGGAGTAATCAATGCCAGATCTTCTCAAACTGTTACCGTTAGAATGTGCATTGATCTTGGATTATTACATGCCATTTTTACATGGGACAGTTAGGAAAGTCATTGATTGCCGCTTCTTTCCAAGGTCGACTGCAATTACTGCTCTACATTCAAATTTTCGAATAATCTTCAGTTAGTTAGACATCATCAAAAGGCAGTCAAAAAAGAAAAAAAAAGTACTACTACACAGATAGACAAGCATACTAACAATCAGACACAAACTCAGATTGCACAGAAGAACAATATATAGAAATCAAAAGTTCTATTACAATCAGCCTCAACCAGAGAACAATTTCAAAAAGAAGAAGAAGAACAACCAATCACTATCAAGAGTCTTCTTCTATCAACTCTTAGGACAACTTCAAAGGACAACAAATTAATCAATCTATCAAAGAAGTTCCTAAAGCAGTCTCTGGTCCAGGCACTTTAGGTCTTGGAAGACCTATCACCCTAAAGCAGTGCTCCAGCATTCCTGATACATTCAAGATCTCAGGGGGAGCAAAGCTGCTGACATCAATCCACAGTCTTCTCAGTTGTTTTGAGAAAGAGAAGACACCATCACCCTCTTTTCCAACTCTTGTATAGGGTTTTAATTCCCTTCAAAATTATTCATGGTTGCAAGTATCCTTACAAAAGACTTGAGGTTTTGGTATTTGAGCACCTGAACAAAAGCTCATTGGTGTCAGGCACCTGATTAAAAACCTGAGTGGATTCCTACAAGGGTGGTAGAAGAGTGGATGTACCCAGGTTGGGGAACCACTATAAAATTTCTTGTGTCGTCTGGTTACCCTTTTCTTTTGTTTTTTGGCTGTGCTGTGTGATTGCTTAGTTGTTGTGCTTATTTATTTTATTAACTAACTTGTTCACTTAGGAATACAACAAAAGTTGTGAAGAATTTTGTGGAGAGCACAATACTCTATTCACCCCCCCCCCCCCCCCCCCCTCTAGAGTATATCAGATCCACCTTGCACTTTCAATTGGTATCAGAGGGTGGTTGGTTAAAATAACATACCTTTATTGGTTGCACAGGCTACCACCTAAACCACAAAGATCCCTCTTGTGAGATCTGATTGTTTTGTTTTTGTTGTTAGATTTATTTCTTCACAAGACATGGCCCAAAACAAAGACTATGCAAGCATCAGACCTCCAGTTTGCAATCTTAACAAGTTTGCCATCTGGAAGGCAAGAATCGGATTATACATGAATTCTATTGATGAGGATATTTTTTCTGTTATCTTGACAGGTGTACCTCCAGCACCTGCAGCTTCTACAAGAACTTCTACCAACATGACTGCAGTACCTCCTCCTGAAAATAATGAGGCCTAAAAGAAAGCTAAAATGGCAGATGCTAAAGTAATGAATATCTTGGCTCAGACTATGTCAGATGACATATTTCAAAAGGTGATTGAGTGCACCTCAGCCAAGGCAATTTGGGATTCCCTCAACCAAATGGTAGCTGGCTCAGCAGATGAGAGAAAAGACAGGAGATCCAATCTCATCTCCCTGTATGAGAACTTCAAAAAGGATGAGACAGAATCAGTGGCTGATATGTACAACAGGTTGAGTTCAATCATCAATGAGCTCAAAATCTTGGACAAGGACATCACCCTGACAGAGGTGAATGATAAGATAGTAATGTGCTTCCCTAGCTCTTGGGACTCCAGAATCTGGCCAATCAAAGAAGCCAGAAGCCTAAATGAGATATCAACTGAATCTCTGCTAGGCAAATTAAATTCCTATAAGCAGCTGATCAAATCAAAAGATGCAATAGAACAGAAGGCAACAACTCCAGTGAGAAAGGAGCACAGCATAGCCTTCAAAGCATCTGAGGAAAATGAGACATCAACTTCCAATGAGGAACTCATGAGCCTCTTTGCAAAAAGATTCTACAAGATGGCTAGGAAGGATTTCAGAAGGAAATCATCCAGATAGGATGATAAGCCCAAGTATGACAAGACACCAACCAAAGAGGTTGTGTGCTTTGGTTGCAGAAAACCTTGACATTACATCTCTGAATGTCCAGAAAACCAGAAGAAGGATAAGAACAAAGAAAAAGACTCCAGGAGAAAGCACAACAGCAGACCCTCTTCCAGCAAATATAAAAAGAAAGACAAGGGTTTTGTTGCTGAGACATAGAGTGATACAGAAGAAGAAACATCTTCCTCCAGTTCAAGTGAAGAAGAGGAAGAAGCTAGATCCAAGGAGTTTTGCCTAATGGCAATTGATGCCTCCAGGAGCAATTATGGATCAGAAGGAGAATCTGAAGATGAAGCAGCCTCAGACTCAGAGGCAGATCAGGTTCCTTCTAGTTTTTATTTTAATTCTGATATATTTAAAACTGAATTCAAAACTATGTGTTTAGACTTAATCAATTCAGAAAAAGAAATAAAAACTCTTAGAGAAAGACTAGGAAATTTTGAATCCGTTAATTCAGAAAATGTTCAACTAAAAGATCAACTAACCTTAGCTAATGAACAAATAATTAAACTAAAATCTGAATTATGTGAGGCCAATCAACTTAAGCAATCTCTCAATGGGAGAAGTCTCAAGCTGATGGACATTACAAGCACAGTGAATACCAGATTAAATGGTAAGCTGGTTTTGGGTGCATCATCAAGTTTGCCCCCCATAATCAAGAAAAATATTCTTACAACCCCTATTAAATTTATCTCTACTAAGGGAAAGGAAAAGATTATGAACAAACCATTGTCTGTAAACAATTCAAAACCTATAGACAAGAGAAACAAAAATCAAAAAACAATTAATAAAAATAAGGTTCAGCAGCATTCATCGAACGTAGATCGACGAAATGTGGCCAGTTCATCGAACCCAGATCGACGAACGTTGAACGCAAATTTTAGTAATAACAATTCATCTAACTGCGATCGACGAACTGTGTATGGTTCGTCGAGCAGAGGTCGGCGAACTTGGGTCGCAGAAAATGACTACTGTCATTCTTTGAGCAGAGATTGACGATCTCAGACCTATTCGTCGAACTCTAGTCGACGAACTTACAACAATTTGTCGAACCTAAAAAGACCAAACTTAAACTATTTCTCTTACAGAAACTCTAAACCAACTAATAAGACATTTAATCCAGTAGCTGATTGGGTAATTCCACCTAGGAGATATCACCCATTAGGTTACAAATCTCAACCTGCATTATCTGTTATTTCCAGCTTTACCTTTCGACCAAATCAAGGACCCAAGGTAACCTGGGTCAAGAATAATTGAGTTTAGTTTTTCATTGCAGGTACAGGTGAAGAGCTGTCCAAGGGTGAGTCAGACCTTGTACTTGGACAGTGGTTGCTCCAAGCATATGACAGGCAGCAAGGGAAATCTATCCAATTACAAGCCCAAGCAAGGACCAAAGGTGATTTTTGGAGATTCAAAAAGTGGTCAGTCAGAAGGATATGGAGCAGTGAAAATTGGATCAGTTACATTCAAGAAAGTAACATATGTAAGAGGACTCAAACATAACCTAATATCCATAAGTCAATTATGTGATGAAGGTTATCAGGTATATTTTAACTCTACTTCTTGCTCTATTATTAATAATGAAAACCAAACTGTTTTAATTGGACTTAGACAAGGTAATATATATCTAGTAGATTTTATTTCTGCCAAAACTGATGTTTGTTTACTCAATATCACTAGTAATCAAAATGAGTTATGACATAAAAGGTTAGGACATGTAAACCTTAAGAATATAGCTAGGTTATCTAAAGACAACCTTGTTAGAGGTTTACCTTCTAGCCCCTACAAGAAGGAAAACCTTTGCAGGGCTTGTCAATTAGGCAAGCAAACTAAAACTAGTTTCAAATCCATTAATAAAAGTGATTCACCTAGGATTTTGTATTTGCTTCATGTGGATCTATTTGGACCCATTGTTGTACAAAGCCTAGGAGGGAAGTCTTATACTTTAGTGATTGTTGATGACTTCTCTAGATTCAGTTGGGTAGCCTTTCTGAGAGCTAAGTCAGATACATTCAAGGTTCTTACAGATTTTATTAGGACCATACAGATTGAGTTCTCTACTCATATTACATTGATCAGAAGTGATCATGGTACAGAGTTTGATTCTCTTCTTATGCATGAGTTCTGTGAGAAAGAAGGTATCAGGGAGTGCTTTTCAGCTCCTAGAACTCCCCAACAAAATGGGGTTGCTGAAAAGAAAAATAGGACACTCATCGAATCTGCAGGCACATTATTGGCTGATTCCTACATGCCTCTATCCTTTTGGGCAGAAGCTGTAAACACTGTCAACTATGTCCTGAATAGAAGCCTTATACATAAGCTAAAAAATAAGACCCCCTATGAATTACTTAAAGGGAAGAAACCTAAAATCACATACTTTAAAGTTTTTGGTTGCATTTGTTATATTCACACAAATAATAAAAGATACATTAGAAAGTTTGAGGCTAAGACTGAAGAAGGGATTTTTCTAGGATACTCCCAAGTAAGCAAGGCCTATAGGATTTTTAATAAATCCACCCTTAAAATTGAAGAATCTGTCCATGTATCTTTTGATGAAGCTAACATGTCTTATAAGGAGAAAGAGATTTCTACCATAAGCTTTTTGTAGGTTCCACCACTGTGTGAGTCTATGGATGGACTAAACCTTACCCAAGAGCTATCAACCCATCCTTCTCCACAGGTTGTTGAAGATAGTGAAGAAGAACTTCAAGTGGAAGTGGCTGAACTTCCCTCAACAGCTAGTATCATTCCTCAAGAGGAACTAATTACAGAAGTTGTTGCTCAACCAACTCCACCAACTGATCTTGTCACACTTAGAGATCACCCCAGATCTCAAGTGATTGGAGACATTTCAGCAAGTGTACAGACAAGGCATAAACTCAACCAAGACTTGATGCATGCCGGTTTTCTCTCTCAAATTGAACCTCTCACCATCCATGAAGCAGAGCAAGTTCCCCATTGGATCATTGCAATGCAAGAGGAACTAAATCAGTTTTAGAGATGTAGAGTTTGGGATTTGGCTCCAAGACCTCATAACTACCAGGTTATTGGAACCAAATGGGTCTACAGGAACAAGCTCGATGCCCAAGAAAACATAGTGAGGAACAAGGCTAGGCTTGTTGCTCAAGGCTACAGGCAAGAGGAAGGAATTGATTATGACCAAAACTTTGCCCCTGTTACAAGGTTAGAGGCCATAAGAATTTTTCTTGCCTATGTAGCTCACAGGAGATTCAAAGTGTTTCAAATGGATGTCAAGAGTGCATTTCTGAATGGAGTACTTCAAGAAGAAGTTTATGTAGAACAACCTCCTGATTTTATCTCTCCAACTCAACCCTCTTTTGTATTTAAATTGCATAAAGCTCTCTATGGTTTAAAGCAAGCTTCAAGAGCTTGGTATGAGACCTTAGCAAGCTTCCTTTTAGAGCATAAATTTACAGGAGGAACCATAGATAAAACTCTTTTCACTAGACATTGCAAGGACCAAATTTTGTTAGTACAAATATATGTGGATGACATCATTTTTGGGTCTACTGATCCCAAATTATGCAAGAGGTTTGCTGATCTCATGCATTCTAAATTTGAGATGAGTAGCATGGGTGAGCTTTCCTACTTCCTTGGTCTCCAAGTGAAGCAGCTCCCTGATGGTATCTTCCTCTCCCAATCTAAGTATGCTAAAGAGCTTATCAAGAAGTTTGGGATGGGTGATGCCTCATGAATGAAAATACCTATGGCTACTAATGCTGTTGTGGATTCTGATGTAGCAGGGAAACCTGTAGCTCAAAAACATTATAAGGCAATTGTTGGATCCCTATTATACCTAACAGCTAGAAGGCCTGATATAATGTTTGTCACATGCCTTTGTGCTAGGTTCCAAGTGAACCCTAAAGAATCTCACCTTATTTTTCAAAAAAGAATTTTGAGATATATAAAGAGTTGCCCTAATCTAGGGCTCTAGTATCCTGCAGAGTCAGAGTTTGAGTTAAATGGATACTCAGATGCTGACTATGCTGGATGTAGAGTGGACAGGAGGAGTACCTATGGAACTTGCCAGTTCCTGGGTATGAGACTTGTCTCCTGGTTTTGTAAAAAGCAAACATCTGTGTCTACATTAACTGCAGAAGTAGAATACATGGCCGCTGGCAGCTGCTGTTCACAAATGTTATGGATACAAACCAACTCCTAGATTATGGTATCAAATTAAATAATTCAACATTATTTTGTGATAATACTAGTCTATTGCTATAGCACAGAATCCAGTTCACCATTCTAGGACTAAACATATTGAAATAAGACATCATTTAATTAGAGATAATGTACACAAAAAGAAAATTAACTTAATCCATATTCCTACTGATTTACAGAGAGCAGACATTTTCACCAAGCTCTTGGATGAGAAAACTCATATGTTCTTTATAAATCAACTGGGAATGATCAATGGAGAAGAGTTAAATTAGTTTCTGTCTGCATTCGACGAATTATCCAGAGTTCGTCGAACGGAGTTCGACGAATTAGGGAAAGTTTGAGAGATTCTCGTCGAACGGAGATCGACCAATTCTCTCTATGTGGCAACAATTTTCGTCGACCGGAGATCGACGAACTTTGCTTCAGAAGACGTTTCATCGAACGGAGTTCGACGAACTGTTTTCAATTCTTCTGGATGAGATCGACGAATTATTTGTCTATAACTTATTTCGTCGAGCTTAGTTCGAAGAATTGTTTTCTTTTCGTGGAACGGAGATTGTCGATTCATATTCTGAAAACAATATATCTAGGTTTTCTTCGACCTCCGTACCGCGCTTTCAGTTCCTTTGCTCTTGATCGTCGTTTTCTCTGTGTCTTTCTTACAGGTCATCAATGGCAATTCCAGCAGGAGCTTTGGCCGCAATGAAATTTGATACTGATTTTGATATGGATTTCGAGTCATTCCAACACTCTGACCCAATCTTCCTCTACATTCTAGAACTATTAGAGGAACTTGGTCTCAAAGACATCATGACCAGAAGGATTAATCTACATGGAATGGAAATTCAAGAATGGGTATACACGTCTACTGCTTCTGAGGATGATGTTCTGACAGGAAATATCGGGAGTACTGCTGTTCCTTTGTCTCCTGCGGTTCTTTCTGAGATTTTTGGTTTGGTAAATGGAGAAGATGACATGGAAATGGATTCCGAGGAATACAATGATATGCTGAAGCTAATGGGGTTTTCTGGAAGTAACCCTAATAAGTTGTTTAAGAAACAACTGTCCCCCGCCTACCAATTCTTAGCGGACATTGCGGGAAAGATACTGATGGGAAAGCACTCAGCGCATGACTACATTACCCGTCATCAATTTTTCATCATGTGTGTTGTGGTGAATAAGCGTTCTGTTAATTGTAGTAAAGTTTTCTTTGAGTTTATCAAGAAGACGAACAGCAAGAAGGAAGTCTGCTTCGGAAGAATCCTGGGGATCTTCCTCTAGGAAAAGGCTGGTGAATTAATGGTCTCCCCGACCATTTTCATCAATGCCAGCAAGCGCCTCACCTGTGCCTTGTTTGGCAGATGGTAGAGGACTATATCCAAGCCCTCTAAGGCTTCCTCCTCTTCCATCCCTGCTTCTGAGAGCACCAGGGCTGTGAAGGACACTCCCCACCCTGCTGAAGAGATCCTTCCCTCTCCACCATCTCTTCCAGCCAAGAAGCCTCCTCATGTGCCTACTCCACCTTCATATCCACCTCTAGACATCACCAACATCCCATCTCCACCTCCATCTTCCCCTCTGCAAGTTAATCAACAACCCACACCTCCAGCTTCACCTCATGAGACACATCTTCCTACGCCTCCTCAGTCTCCACTTCCCCCTCACTTATCCTCCATTCCATCTTACACCCTACCCACAGACACTGACATACCAGATGTCAACATTCCATCTTCATCACCATCCACTCATCACATCTCAACTGTTCTGCCCTCCATTCCATCCTCTTCCCCTTCCTCCAGCTTCTAAGCCCAATCCCACTACAGACACCCCTTACTACATTCTGGACAATGTAACTCCATATAAGGGAATGTCTGCATGAATGTGGCTATCCAAGAACCAGCAGAAGGATAGGAAAAGAAGTAGGAGATACTCTCCTCCTCCAGTGCACAGATATAGAAAGGATCCACCACCTCCTCCTCCTCCAGCAGCTTGTGCCTCTGGCTCTAGCTCTCAGAGATCTGCCCCCAATGAAAACATATCAGAGATAGTCAGGGAGATCCTCTAGCAGCAGCCAGTAGAGGCAACCATCCTCAGGTAATCAACAGCATCAGCAGCAGCAACAAAGTTCTGATGTACAGAAAGCTGACAGTCCAAAAAGGGCATACTCTCCTCCAATTCCATTTGAAGATCCTGAAAATGTAATTACTGCAAAAATGGCCAGATTCCCGGAGCTAATTGGACTATCTTTGATCAATAAAGCCAAGGCTGAAGGAAAAGACACGTCAGGTTTAACAACAATGTCAAAGTATAAAAAAGAAGAGATAAAAAGGTTTGACAAAGGCAACAAACTATTCAATGTTGATGATTATATGAAACTCCATCCTGAAGCAGTTGTCCCCAGAGCTACTTCACTGAATGTTATTGGGGCAGCTGATATGACTATGACAAAGGCTCAGGCTTCAGATCCAAAGAGAGAAATTATCTTCAAAAAGCCAGGAGAGCAGACAGCAGAAGACAGGTCCAAGCAGAAAAAGAAGAAGTAATCTTTATTTTTTTTGTTTAAATTTCTTTCTGCTCTTTCTTTCAGAACTGTGCTATGTGTTTAAACAAAGCATGTATTTATATATATCTGCTGCATGTGTTAATAATTCTCTGCCAGATATATCTCTTTTCTTGCTTTGTTTTTCTGTCTATTTCTGTTTTGAGTCTCTTAGTGACCTCACCCAAATAGGGGGAGATTGTTGGATCCCTAGTTGATTTGGGCTAGGTTCACTACCTTAGGATGTGACCCATCATGTATAGCTAGGGTCAATTTTGTGTCCTAGAGTCTAGGTCAAGTCCTTAGGTTCAACTTCAGATGGACCAGCTATCAACAAGACCATCAGAGACTCTAGACTAACAAGATTTCAAGGCTAAGTAAAGTGAGTTCGACGTTCGTCGAACTCAACTCGATGAAAGGTGTTCTGTGCTCGACGATTGTGAGATAATTCTTAGTGTTGAGCTTGACGATCTGTGTTCTCTATTCGACGAAGACTGAGTTACTTCATCAAGCTAAAGTCAGGAGAACTTCAGAATTTTTCTAAGTCCAGCCTCAAGCTTTGGTCGACGATTTAGATTCTGAGCTCGACGAACTTGGACATCAAGTTCATAGCTTCTCAGGTCGATGAAGTCAGCTTCTCAGGTCGACGAATGCAGTACTCTACTCGACGAATTCTGGACTCAGAGGATTTGTGTCGACACTTAGGGCATGTGTTGACACCAGACAACCTATGTCGACACACAGGATTTCAGTCGACACCAGCTTATGTCGAAACCAGGAGATTTGTGTCGACACCAAGATCAATCAGTTGACACAAATTTATGTCGACACTAAATATCAGCAGATGCAGAATATTTTGACCAAGTCCAGAACAGTTCTCTACTCGACGAATGATGGTTCTCAGCTCGACGAATGAAGATCCTTAGTTCGACGAAGATTGTAGCAGTATTGACTTGAAGACTAAGTGCTATTGTCTGCTCGACGAACTCACTCAAGCTCAGCTCGACAAACTCAAGCTCAGCTCGACGAACTCAAACTTAGCTCGACGAATTGTGTTCTTCGTTCGACGATTCCAGACTAGGTCTTCTCCAGTTTCCCGTCCCGTTTCTTGGCCATGATTCCGGAGTAATCAATGTCAGATCTTCTCAGAATGTTACCGTTAGAACATGCATTGATCTTGGATTATTACATGCCATTTTTCCATGGGACAGTTAGGAAAGTCATTGATTGCCGCTTCTTTCCAAGGCTGACTGCAATTACTGCTCTACATTCAAATTTTCGAATAATCTTCAATTAGTTAGACATCATCAAAAGGCAGTCAGAAAAGAAAAAAAATACTACTGCATAGATAGATAAGCATACTGATAATTAGACACACACTCAGATTGCAGAGAAGAACAATATGCAGAAATCAAAAGTTCTACTGCAATCAGCCTCAACCAGAGAACAATTTCAAGAAGAAGAAGAATCAATCACTATCAAGAGTCTTCTTCTATCAACTCTCAGGACAGCTTCTGTAACGCCCCGAAACTCAAAGGAGCAAAGGGGGACGTTTTTGGGCCAGTTTTGGTTTCTGGCTGAAGGCACACGGCCTGGGACACGGGCGTGTCCCAGGGCGTGTCAAGCGCGTGTCGGCACTTAGCCGCGAAGTCGTCGAGTTATACTCGACGATTCGTCGAGAGTGGGCACACGGCCTGCGACACGGGCGTGTCGCAGGGCGTGTCGACCCATGTCGACACTTAGTCGTGAAATCGTCGAGATATACTCGACGATTCGTCGAGAATGGGCACACGGCCCGCGACACGGGCGTGTTGCCGGGCGTGTCGACCCGTGTCGACGATCGTCCCGGGGAATTTGTCGAGATTCGCTCGACGATCGTCGAGACAAGGCACACGGCCTAGGACACGGGCGTGTCCAAGGCCGTGTCATCGAGTCGTCGATCTGCACGCGACGAAATGTCGAGACCTTGTACACAGCCTGGGGCCTAGGCGTGTCAAGGTGACACGGGCAAGGACACGGGCGTGTCCTAGGACCCGTGCAGTGCTCGGGTTGAAACGGGGGAAAAATCATGGGGTACACGGCCGGCTACACACCGTGTTAGCTGGAACACGGGCGTGTCAGCTCGAACACGGGCGTGTTCGATACCCGTGTGAGGGTCCAGGAGATTCGATTTTGACGGCGAATGCGGCACACGGCCCTGGACACGGGCGTGTGCCAGGCCGTGTTCGGTCCAGATTGGGCATTTCAGCCCCGAATCAAAGCCGTTCGTTTCCTTGATTGAAGATCTAACGGCTGGGGATGGTTCCTGAGAGGATATACCCGGGTTTGACTTAGAAAATCCATCACTTTCTTACCTTTTCATCTCTCCAAACCCTTGGAGAAAGAGGAGAGCCCTTGGAGGAAGAAGAGCTAGATCCGCCATTGGAGGAGCTTCGGAGCTCCGAATCGCAAACGACTCCGGATCCACGGAGGCAACGCAAGTGCGGTGATTTCTATCCGATTACTTTTCGATGGCGCCAAAGAGGAACTCAAGGGTAACGATCCTCATCTTGAGCATGAATCGCTCCTTTTCTTAGCATAGGAAGCCCGCTCTCGCGAGTTTGCGGAGAGTTGGAGGCGTTCCTTCGGGTAGATATGTAAAGTCCCCGTCGTTTAGAGTCCGTATGCGAGAACGGACGTAGGCATGATGTGTGAAGCCTACCCGGACATGTGGGTCTGGATCGTGATGTTGCATTGCATAAGGCCGGAGAAGACTCCGTGCTATTGGTGTTTTTCGGGTTTTCTACGCGGTAGATTGCAGCAGGGAGCCTTGGGGACTAACCCAAAGGTGCACCCGGAAAACTGGGCGGATACGAGATCTTGCCAACTTGGTGGCCTGAGAGCCAACTTGAACATAACGTGGTTATGTGACTTGCGGTAGAATGGGACTCGGTGGAAGTTTGACCCGCGCAAATGGCTTAAATTGTCGTTGCGATGTGAGCACGGTTAGATGGAACCGTACCCGCTTTATGTCGTTCGGTTAGAGAGACCTAAGGTTACGTGGCACTCGCCGTTGGCATAGATGGGAGTCTTCGGCGGTCAATGGCTTAAATTGTCGTGACCAGGCCAGGAAGACGAATTGCTCATAGGTTTGGCCGTCTAAGTGGCGGTGGTGAGTCCGGAATGTTAATGGCTTTAATTGACGTGACATCAACCGGTTCACCGAGAATGTGCCCTGAGTGCACGGGACGTGTGGCCGTACGAGCCAACGTCTGTGATGTAATGGCTATGGTTATATGAATTGCTCGCTTGTGCTAATGAAATGCAGGGAAGGAGCATCGCCGCCCCGAGTTGGGGGCGGGATCGTTATAATTTGGTCAGCATTGCTGACCGTTGCCTTGTTTGCCACCGTGCGGTGGTTTGTTGCTTGCAGGTGCAGCTGGACCAAGCGGTCAATAGCGGGCTAAAGCCCTTTTTGCGAAGCTGGCCCTCGAAGGCCCAAGTGGAAATGTTTTCTGTTTATTCATGTATGACCGGCCTGCGTGCCGAGGTTTGTAAATCATGTATTATTCAAGTGAAACATTCTGTAAGGCCTTAAGGCCGATTTTGGGTATTTTGTATACATTCCTAATTTTGTACTAGCGGACATTCGTGCTATAATGCTGGGTTCTTGTTTACAACTTATATAAATTGCTTCCGCTAGAATGCTCTGTGTAGGACGTTGAGATTGGTTGGATGGTTTCCATACGTAACCACCCGGTCTGTCTGTGGTATATGGCGTCGGGCCCGGCCGGACCTACTGCTATATACTATGCGACGGATAGGGGGTGTTACAATTTGGTATCAGAGGGAGGTTTCGATCCTCCGACCTGTGGGTTTTGGCCCACAAGCTTCCGCTGTGCATTCGTGGGCGAATTCTTTTTAAGGGTGGTGAGCACATTGTGTGCGTCATCGTTATAATGGTAAAAGAACCCATGAATGTCCACTTAGGAATGAAAATACTCGCGTTTGAGGAACCTACGTGTTCCTATAATTGTTGTTTGCAATGTTATGTGGTCGCTTAACGGTGTTTTGTACCACTATAGGTGACCAGAAGTGGTGTTGGGCCATCAGAACGCCGAGTTTCTGAGGCTAGCAGTGCAACGGATGTTGCTCCCGCAACACCTCTATCGGCTGAGAATATACGTTTGGTGGCTGAAGTGGTGTTGGCCGTGATAAATGCGCAGCCTGGAAGGCAAGCGCAGCAGCCCGCTCCTACGATGGAGCAAGTACCTCTGCGAGAGGCTGAGCCGAGGAGGGTGGAACAAGTGGTTTTGGAACCGATAGTGCCAAGGAGGGGCACTGAGAGGCAGTTGAAGCATGTAATGAGCGTTAACCCTCCGTTATTCTCGGGGTTGGGAACCCCATCTCAGGCTGAAGACTGGCTCTCTAGGGTGAAGAGAGTCATGACGGCGACGGAGACGGAGGAGTGGCAAATGACCACCATCGCTACGTTCCTGCTGGACGGTGAAGCAAGGATGTGGTGGGAAGGATTGGAGCTGCATCATTTGAGAGGTAGACAACTGATAGACGTTCCGATGGAAGAGTTCTCGGATTGTTCTTAGCAAGATACCTCCCTTCTACTCAGAGGATTTCAATGGAGAATGAGTTCCTGAAGTTGGTGCAGGGTGAGAGGAGCGTGGATGAATATCTCCACGAGTTTACGCGGTTGAGTCGTTATGCTAGCTCCACCATCATGGATGAGGAGCGCAAGACTAATCGTTTTTATGAAGGCTTGAGGGATGAGCTGAGACTATTACTGTCGGGGCCGATGACGCAGGGTTTCTTAACCTTGTCAATACTGCCCGGTCCTTGGAGAAGGACATGAAGAATGTACAAGCGAAGAAAGGCTTGGCTGATAAGAAATCTGAGTTCAGAGTGCCGACTACTTCAAAGTCCGGCTATCGGAGGTCTTTCAAGAAGCATAGGACTTCGGGTCCAGCTCCTTCTGGTGCTTCTGGGGCGACTACGAGTCGGACCCCGGGCGCGTGTTTTACATGTGAAAGACGGGGCACTTTGCCCGTGATTGTTGGAGCGGACGTCCTAAGTCCGAGAGGAGGCGGGAGCCACTTATGAAGAGAAGGGAAAGGTGGTGGAGTCGACCGCATCCCATTATGCTCCGGCCCAACCAAGGGTCTACAATCTTGGCCAACAGGAGGCCATTAAACAAGCTGATGTGGTGACAGGTACGGTTTAATTTATAGCAAGTCAATTTCCTTTATATGCTTGTTATGCACATGTTACCTTACCACTACTTGTTTAGGATTTGTTTTGATTTGTGAAAATCCGGCACGAGCACTCTTCGATACGGGAGCTTCACACTCCTTCTTGTCCGAAGGATTTATATTACGCATCGGGTCCCTTCCTCGATGGCGAAGGATAAGTTGGATGTGTTGTTGCCCAATGGTGTGATCGATGCGAGCGGATAGGATCTGCGATGTTAAGATTCGTATTGGGGAGCAGTAGTTCGACCTGCGGGCGTCTTTACTTCCGTTAGTGGAGTTCGACGTCATATTTGGCATGGACTGGCTCTCGGAGCAGCAGGCCCATATAGATTGCGGTAGCAAGGAAGTCAAGCTGGGAGTAAGTCGTGAGACGACTTTTACGGGCTTAAAGGGGTCGAGCAAGACATTGATGTCTGCTCTTCAGGTGGTGAAGGCGGTTCGTGCCGGAGCAGAACTGTTCTTTACACTAGTGGAGGCTGCAAAGCCGAAGCCCGCTTTGGATTGTATTTCAGTGGTATCGGAATACCCTGATGTGTTCCCCGCAGATCTTCCTGGAGCCCCGCCTCAACGGGAGATAGACTTTACGATCGAGCTAGTGCCAGGTGCAAAGCCTGTGTCACGATCTCCGTATCGGCTAGCGCCTAAGGAAATGGCGGAGCTGAAAGTTCAACTGCAAGAGTTGTTGGAGCAAGGGTATGTGCGCCCGAGTTCTTCGCCTTGGAGCACACCGGTCCTCTTTGTTAAGAAGAAGGACGGAAGCTTGAGGTTGTGTATTGATTATCGGGAGCTAAACAAGCTGACTGAGAAGAACAAGTACCCGATCCCTAGGATTGATGATCTCTTTGATCAGTTAGTCGGGTCGACGGTATACTCGAAGTTAGATCTCAATTCTGGGTACTATCAGCTGCGGATAAGGGAGAGTGATATCCTGAAGACAGCGTTTAGTACGAGATACGGGCATTATGAGTTTACGGTCATGCCGTTTGGGCTGACTAATGCGCCGTCAGTATTCATGGATTTGATGAACAGGACGTTCAGGGAGTACTTGGACCATTTCGTGATCGTCTTCATCGACGATATTTTGGTGTACTCGCAAAGTGAGGAAGATCACTTCAAGCATCTTCATTTGGTGTTGGAGACGCTAAGGAGAAACCAGTTGTATGCCAAGTTCTCGAAGTGCGAGTTTTGGCTATCCTCAGTGGCGTTCCTCGGGCATATAGTGAGTGGAGAGGGTATTGCGGTGGATCCGGCGAAGATTGTTGCGATACGGGAGTGGCCTGAGCTTGCTACGGTAGCAGAAGTCCGGAGCTTTTTGGGGCTTGCCGGTTATTATAGGCGCTTCGTAGAGAACTTCTCGCGGATAGCGCTACCTCTCACTACGTTGACGAGGAAGGAGCATAAGTTCGTTTGGACGCCGGAGTGCGCGCGAGCTTTTGAGGAATTGAAGTGTCGGTTGACCACGGCGCCTGTGCTGAGTTCGCCGGTTGGGACCGAAGGCTATGAGATATATAGCGATGCTTCGGGCAGCGGTTTGGGTTGCGTGCTACTGCAGCACGAAAGCGTGATAGCTTATGACTCGAGACAGCTAAAAGTGCACGAGAGGAATTATCCGGTCCATGACTTGGAGTTAGCGGCCGTGATTTTTGCCTTGAAGCTGTGGAGACACTATTTATACGGTGTGAAGATTGATATCTACACCGATCACAAGAGCCTAAAGTACCTGATAGATCAAAAGGATCTGAATATGAGGCAGCGTAGGTGGATGGAGTTCCTGGGGGACTATACATTCAAGATCCACTACGTGCCTGGCAAAGGGAATGCGGTTGCGGACGCGTTGAGTCGCCGAGCCCCAGCTCAAGCAAATTGGCTATCCGTGCATGATGAGCGGTTGGTGCAGGAGTTGGAGGCGTTGGAGATTGTTTGTGTGGACAGACAATCAAGTGCTGAAGCAGTTCTGAATTGGACTGAAGTCCAATATGACCTAGCTGATCGCATTCGGCAGGCTTTGGATATGGATGCTCATATGAAGCAGTTCATGATAGAGGCTCTGGATGGGTCAAATTCCCAATTCGTCGTGGAGGACGGATTGCTTTGGAAAGACGGTCGTTTGTGCGTCCCAAGTGTGGGCAATTTACGGGTGGAGTTGTTGTACGAGGCGCACCATACCAAGTACTCAATTCACCCGGGGAGCACGAAGATGTACCGTGATATAAAGAAACTATTTTGGTGGCCGGGTTTGAAAAAGGATGTGGCGCTATACGTAGCGAAGTGCCAAACCTGCGCCTTGGTAAAGGCGGAGTGCCAAAAGCCGGGAGGATTCCTTAAGTCCTTGCCTATTCCGGAGTGGAAATTTGACGACATCTCTATGGATTTTGTGCACGGTTTGCCAAGATCGCAAAAGGGGAACGACGTCATTTGGGTGATCGTGGATCGATTAACGAAGGTGTCGCATTTTATTCCGCATAGGAAGGATGATCCGGTGGAGAAGCTGGCAAAGCTTTATGTGGATAACATAGTACGGCTTCATGGTGTGCCCCGCAGCATCGTGAGTGACCGAGATGGGCGGTTCACGTCCAATGATTGGAGGCTGGTGCAACAAATGTTGGGAACTAAGTTGAAGTTCAGCACAGCCTTCCATCCGCAAACAGATGGGCAGACCGAGAGGGTCAATAGAACCATGGAAGACATGCTTCGCATGTGTGTCTTGGATTTCGGAAAGCAATGGGAAGACCACCTTTATTTGGTGGAGTTCGCATACAACAACAGCTACCAAGCAAGTATTCAGATGGCGCCCTTCGAGGCCTATATGGTAGAAGATGTCGCACGCCGTTGTCTTGGATAGAAACGGGTGAGTCAAAGTTGTATAAGCGATCGGAAGTGGAGGGTGCTACTTCTTTGGTGAGAACCATTCGGGAGAGGTTGCTCATCGCTCAGGACTTGCAAGCAAAATACTATAATGCCAAGCACAGGAACGTGGAGTTCGCTGTGGGTGATTATGTGTACCTAAAGATCAAGCCGTTCAAGGGTGTCTCGTGGGTGCGACGATTGAAAAAGCTAAGCCCGAGGTACCTTGGACCGTTCGAGGTTCTGGAGCGAGTTGGAGAAGCGGCCTATAGGTTGAAGCTTTCAGTGGAGCTAAGTGGTTTACACGATGTATTCCACATTTCGGTGCTTCGAAAGGCGGTGCAAGAGCCTACGCAAGTGATCGCGGTCGATCAAGTGCCGGTGGATAGTGGGCTAACGACAAAGGTCAAGCCCATGCGGATTGAGGACTCGGAGGTCAAGCGGCTACGCAATAAAGAGATCAGGATGGTCAAAGTCCGGTGGGACAATTGTGGTCGTGAGGAGCTCTCTTGGGAGCGAGAGCAGACTATGCTTGACGAGTATCCGGAGTTGTTCCGCTCAGGTACAAATGTTGTTTTTGTATATCTTTCCTTTATGTAATTTCGTGGGCGAAATTCTTTTAAGAGGGGGAGAGTTGTAACGCCCCGAAACTCAAAGGAGCAAAGGGGGACGTTTTTGGGCCAGTTTTGGTTTCTGGCTGAAGGCACACGGCCTGGGACACGGGCGTGTCCCAGGGCGTGTCAAGCGCATGTCGGCACTTAGCCGCGAAGTCGTCGAGTTATACTCGACGATTCGTCGAGAGTGGGCACACGGCCTGCGACACGGGCGTGTCGCAGGGCGTGTCGACCAGTGTCGACACTTAGCCGTGAAATCGTCGAGATATACTCGACGATTCATCGAGAATGGGCACACGGCCCGCGACATGGGCGTGTCGCCGGGCGTGTCGCCGGGCGTGTCGACCAGTGTCGACGATCGTCCCGGGGAATTCATCGAGATTCGCTCGACGATCGTCGAGACAAGGCACACGGCCTAGGACACGGGCGTGTCCAAGGCCGTGTCATCGAGTCGTCGATCTGCACGCGATGAAATGTCGAGACCTTGTACACGGCCTGGGGCCCAGGCGTGTCAAGGTGACACGGGCAAGGACACGGGCGTGTCCTAGACCCGTGCAGTGCTCGGGTTGAAAACGGGGGAAAAATCATGGGGTACACGGCCGGCTACACGGCCATGTCAGCTGGAACACGGGCGTGTCAGCTCGAACACGGGCGTGTTCGATACCCGTGTGAGGGTCCAGGAGATTCGATTTTGACGGCGAATGCGGCACACGGCCCTGGACACGGGCATGTGCCAGGCCGTGTTCGGTCCAGATTGGGCATTTCAGCCCCGAATCAAAGCCGTTCGTTTCCTTGATTGAAGATCTAACGGCTGGGGATGGTTCCTGAGAGGATATACCCGGGTTTGACTTAGAAAATCCATCACTTTCTTACCTTTTTCATCTCTCCAAACCCTTGGAGAAAGAGGAGAGCCCTTGGAGGAAGAAGAGCTAGATCCGCCATTGGAGGAGCTTCGGAGCTCCGAATCGCAAGACGACTCCGGATCCACGGAGGCAACGCAAGTGCGGTGATTTCTATCCGATTACTTTTCGATGGCGCCAAAGAGGAACTCAAGGGTAACGATCCTCATCTTGAGCATGAATCGCTCCTTTTCTTAGCATAGGAAGCCCGCTCTCGCGAGTTTGCGGAGAGTTGGAGGCGTTCCTTCGGGTAGACATGTAAAGTCCCCGTCGTTTAGAGTCCGTATGCAAGAACGGACGTAGGCATGATGTGTGAAGCCTACCCGGACATGTGGGTTTGGATCGGTGATGTTGCATTGCATAAGGCCGGAGAAGACTCCGTGCTATTGGTTGTTTTTCGGGTTTTCTACGCGGTAGATTGCAGCAGGGAGCCTTGGGGACTAACCCAAAGGTGCACCCGGAAAACTGGGCGGATACGAGATCTTGCCAACTTGGTGGCCTGAGAGCAAACTTGAACATAACGTGGTTATGTGACTTGCGGTAGAATGGGACTCGGTGGAAGTTTGACCCGCGCAAATGGCTTAAATTGTCGTTGCGATGTGAGCACGGGTTAGATGGAACCGTACCCGCTTTATGTCGTTCGGTTAGAGAGACCTAAGGTTACGTGGCACTCGCCGTTGGCATAGATGGGAGTCTTCGGCGGTCAATGGCTTAAATTGTCGTGACCCAGGCCAGGAAGACGAATTTCTCATAGGTTTGGCCGTCTAAGTGGCGGTGGTGAGTCCGGAATGTTAATGGCTTTAATTGACGTGACATCGACCGGTTCACCGAGAATGTGCCCTGAGTGCACGGGACGTGTGGCCGTACGAGCCAACGTCTGTGATGTAATGGCTATGGTTATATGAATTGCTCGCTTGTGCTAATGAAATGCAGGGAAGGAGCATCGCCGCCCCGAGTTGGGGGCGGGATCGTTATAATTTGGTCAGCATTGCTGACCGTTGCCTTGTTTGCCACCGTGCGGTGGTTTGTTGCTTGCAGGTGCAGCTGGACCAAGCGGTCAATAGTGGGCTAAAGCCCTTTTTGCGAAGCTGGCCCTCGAAGGCCCAAGTGGAAATGTTTTCTGTTTTATTTATGTATGACCGGCCTGCGTGCCGAGGTTTGTAAATCATGTATTATTCAAGTGAAACATTCTGTAAGGCCTTAAGGCCGATTTTGGGTATTTTGTATACATTCCTAATTTTGTACTAGTGGACATTCGTGCTCTAATGTTGGGTTCTTGTTTACAACTTATATAAATTGCTTCCGCTAGAATGCTCTGTATAGGACGTTGAGATTGGTTGGATGGTTTCCATACGTAACCACCCGGTCTGTCTGTGGTATATGGCGTCGGGCCCCGGCCGGACCTACTGCTATATACTATGCGACGGATAGGGGGTGTTACAACTTCAAAGGACAACAAATTAATCAATCTGTCAAAGAAGTTCCTAAAGCAGTCTCTGGTCCAAGCACTTTAGGTCTTGGAAGATCTATCACCATGAAGCAGTGCTCCAGCATTCCTGATACATTCAAGATGTCAGGGGGAGCAAAGTTGCTGACATCAATCCACAGTCTTCTCAGTTGTTTTGAGAAAGAGAAGACACCATCACCCTCTTTTCCAACTCTTGTACAGGATTTTAATTCCCTTCAAAATTATTTCTGGTTGCAAGTCTCCTTACAAAAGACTTGAGGTTTTGGTTTTTGAGCACCTGAATAGAAGCTCATTGGTGTCAGGCAATTGATCAATAACCTGAGTGGATTCCTACCAGGGTGGTAGAAGAGTGGATGTGCCCAGGTTGGGGAACCACTATAAAATTTCTTGTGTCGTCTGGTTTCCCTTTTCTTTTGTTTTTGGTTGTGTTGTGTGATTTCTTAGTTGTTGTGCTTATTTATTTTATTAACTAACCTGTTCACTTAGTAATACAACAAAAGTTGTGAAGAATTTTGTAGAGAGCATAATACTCTATTCACCCCCCCCCCCCCCCTCTAGAGTATATCAGATCCACCTTGCACTTTCACACCAACTAAAGAAGTGCTGTGTTTTAGTTGTAGGAAACCTGGACACTTCATCTCTGAGTGTCCAGAGAATCATAAGAAGGAAAAGAGAAGAGAGAAGTATACCAGAAGACAGCACAACAGCAGACCTTCCTCTAGCAAATATAAGAAGATGGAGAAAGGCTTTGTGGCTGAATCTTGGAGTGAGACTGAGGATGAATCAACATCTTCCAGCTCCAGTGAAGATGAAGAAGAGGCAAGGGCCAAATAGGTTTGCCTCATGGCCATTGATGCCTCCAGGAGCCATTCAGAAGAAGAAGATTCAGACAATGAAGTAGTCTCAGATTCTGAAGCTGACAAGGTTTTATCTTCCTTTGATTACAGTTCTGATTCATTTAAATCTGAATTTAAAACAATGTGCGTAGATTTAATTAACTCAAAAAAGGAAATCAAGACTCTTAGGGAAAAATTAGGAAACCTAGAGAATGTTAATTCTGAAAATAATAAGTTAAAGGATGAATTAACCTTAGCTAATGAACAAATCATATCATTAAAAACAGAGTTATGTGAGGCTAAACAACTTGAGGAATCTCTCAATAGGAGAAGCCTCAAGTTGATGGACATCACAAGCACTGTAAATATCAGGTTTAATGGTAAGCTAGGGTTGGGTGCTTCATCAAGTTTTCCCCCCATCCTTAAGAAGAATATTTTGTCAACCCCTATCAAATTTGTTTCAGCTAAAGGGAAAGAAATAATAAACTATAAACAAACCAGAGAAGAAATTCCAAAATCAATAGGTCAAAACAACAAAAATCAGAAAACTACTAAAAATAAGGTTCAGCAGAATTCGTCGAACTCAGATCGATGAAATATTGTCAGTTCATCGAACTCCAATCGACGAACTCTGAACGCATACTATAGCTATAATTATTCGTCTAACTGCGATTGACGAACTCTGTATGGTTCGTCGAGCAGAGGTAGACAAACATGGGGCACAAAAAATGAATATGTTCATTCTCTGGGCAGAGATCAACGATCTCAACCCAATTCATCGAACTCTGGTCGACAAACTCACAGAAATTCGTCGAACCTAGAAAGACTTTACAGGAATGTTAATTATAACAATAACTCTAATAATTCTAGAAAACCATTTAACACTATAGCTGATTGGGTAATACCACTTAGAAGATATCACCCTCTGGGATATAAATCTCAACCAGAATTCTCTGTTATATCTAGTTTTTCATATCAACAATACAAAGGACCCAAGGTAACCTGGGTCAAGAAAAATTAATTGTTTTTCATTGCAAGTGAAGAGATGTCCAGTAAATAATCAAACATGGTTCCTAGATAGTGGATGCTCCAAACATATGACTGGCAGCAAGGACATCTTAACTAACTATAAGTCCAAGCTATGACCAAAGGTTATCATTGGTGATTCAAATTATGGATGCTCCAAATTATGCAAGAGGTTCTCTGACCTCATGCATTCCAAATTTGAAATGAGTAGCATGGGTGAGCTCTCCTATTTCCTTGGTCTCCAAGTGAAGCAGCTCTCTGATGGCATCTTCATATCCCAAGCTAAATATGAAAAAGAGCTTATCAAAAAGTTTGGGATGGCTGATGCCTCAGCGAAGAAAATACCTATGGCTACAAATACTGTAATAGACTCTGATACACATGGGAAACATGTGGATCAGAAACTATCTAGGTGCATTGTTGGGTCCCTACTATACCTTACAGCAAGCAGACCTGATATTATGTTTGTCACATGCCTTTGTGTTAGGTTCCAAGTGAACCCAAAAGAATCTCATCTAATTTTCCTAAAAAGAATTTTGAGATATATAAAGAGTTATCCAAGGCTAGGCCTATGGTATCCCACTGAATCAGAATTTGAGTTAACTGGATACTCAAATGCTGATTTTGCCGGATGCAGGGTGGATGGGAAAAGTACTTCAGGAACCTGCCAGTTCCTGGGTATGAGATTAGTGTCCTGGTTTTGTAAGAAACAGTCATCAGTGTCTACCTCAACTGCTGAAGCAGAATATATTCCAGCTGGCAGCTGTTGTTCCCAGATGTTGTGGATTCAAAATCAATTACTAGACTTTGTTCTCAACTTAAATAATTCAACTCTACTATATGACAGCACAAATGCTATAGCCATAGCACAAAATCCAGTCCATCACAGTAGGACTAAGCATATAGACATTAGATATCATTTCATAAGAGAGTGTGTAGACAAAAATAAAATTAAACTTGTCTATATCTACACTGATTTACAAAGAGCTAACATCTTCACCAAACCTCTGGATGAAAGAAACCATCTGTTCTTTATAAATCAGCTTGGAATGATCAATGGAGAAGACTAAGTTTAGTTTCTGTCTGCACTCGACAAATTTTCCAGAGTTCGTCAAACGGGGCTCGACGAACTAGGGAAAGTTCGGGAGATATTTGTCGAATAGAGGTCGACGAACTCTCTGTGAGTGAAGTTGTTTTCGTCAAACGGAGATCGACGAATCCACTTCAGAAATTCGATGTTACTTCGATATGAACTCGATGTTACATTGAGTAATTTTTTGAACAAAGATTGTTTTGAGAATTTAATTAGAGTTAATTCAAGAAAGGTTATCATTGATTAATTATCTTCTTGGATTCATTAGATTCTAAGATATATATATATATATATATATATATATATATATATATATATATATATATATATATATATATATATACACGAAGATACTTGAGGACATCAACATACATATATATATATATATAATAATCAATCATATGATCAACAAAAATACAATCATAACAGATAGATCAGATTGTAGCTTTGACATATTGAATTCGACATAGAAAGACAGGAGGATTATCATCTGCATTTTAAGTTCATCCTTGAATTAGTCGAACAACATCAAATTCAATAGAGAATGAAAGGAGGATTATCATATGTGTTTGAAGTTCTTTCTTAAATCTGTCAATAAACAACATATTCCTGAATCTACAAAAGAGAAATAGTTTTTCTTATTCTCAAGAGCATGCTGCAACTGATTTTTAGAAGATTAAAGGATCATCCGGAATCAGGTCTTATAATCATTGTGATTTTCATACACAAGGATTCATCAGAACTTTTAGATATCATCTCAATAAGTCCTCAGAAATGTGTTAAGAAGACACAACAAGAAGATTACTTCTATATCAAATCTTCTTTCATTTTCTCATTCTAAATCTTGTTCACTTTAAGAAAAGAGTTTGTAGAATTCCTCTTCAAAGGATTCAGTGATTGGTTCTGAGAGCTTTCTTATCGAAAGACTCATATATTGTATTGGTTCAAGATCTCCCTATCAAATGATCTAGTGATTGGTTTTAAGAGTCTTCTTATCAAAAGACTTAGTCATTGTTGACAGTGAATTCCTACCAAGGTGGTAGAAGAGTGAATATAACCAAGTTTTAGGGAACTACTATAAATTTTCGTGTCTCCTATGCTTTAAATTTTCTGTGATTTTTCATTTATTATTCTGTGATCTTAATCATCTACATATCATTCGGTTGTTAACTTGTTAATGTGCAAATTATGTAAAGTGTAATAGTAAAATTCTAAAATAGATTTTATTCTCTATTAACCCCCCCCCCCCCCCTGAGAAAACTTTGAGAAATAAGATAACTGTTCACCTCATTTTAGAGCAACAAAGATAGAATAGCTAGATGCTATGAAAAGTTCTTCTAGATAGTCAATGAGTTGAATACCTATGACAGAGTCTTCACAAATTATGAGCTTATAATAAGTTATTAAGATCTCTAACTAGAGACCGGGACAACAAGATTTGTGTCATCATGGATATGGGGAACTTGGCCAACATTCCTCCCCACACTTTATTTAGAATGTTGCTCTCATATGAGATGCAGTTAAATGTAAGGAAGGAGGAGGTTTTTGCCAAGTATCCTCAGAAGGAGAAGGATGTGGCCCTGAAGGATGAAGGGTCAAGGAAGAATAAGGAGAGAATCCCATCTCCATCCAGGAAAGCTGTTAAGTTAGAATCTTCTAAACCCAACACATCAGATGCTGATATGTCTGATGGAGATTTGTGGCCTTCTCTAGGAAGTTCAAGAATATGATTAAGAGGAAGTAATGGAAGTGCAAACCTTCCTCCTCTTCAAACTGCAAGAATGGCTTCAGAAGATCAGAAAAAGATCAATAAATCTCCAAAGGGTACATGTATACTTTTAAATCTAGTAAACATATTTCTACTAACATTATTTACTATTATTGCAATAAGAATGGGCAGGTCATTGTTGACTGCCCAATCAAGAGAAAGGAGAAGAAGAATGATGGTGACAGAAAGCATCACCACAAGAGCAAGAAGTATAAAAAGACTTTCTTTTCTAAAAAGGAGAAGAGCTGGAGTCAAAGTAACTCAAAATCTTCTGAATTTGAAGATTAGGATGGATCAAAATCTAAATAGGATGTCAATCAATTGTTTGACAAATATAGTTTTCTCTTAGAAGCTTTGAAGAAGATCAAGAAGCTTGACAAGAGGCAAGCTAAAGAGATTGCTTCTTTACAGCAGGCTAAATCTACGCAATCTGAGTCCGCTTCTCAGCTAGCTGAGATGAGCAGAGAACTAAGCCAGCTGAAAGCAATCACTATCATCCAAGTTTGCACCATGGGACAGAAGAGCAAGATCAATAAGGATTAAAAAGGTCAATTAACTTAGATATTATTCTCTCAGGCTCAAGAAGTGGAAATGTTTATTATTTAGATTTCATTTATAATTATACCACTCATGTTTGTCTAGTGAGGGAGAGTCTTTTTGTGTTCAATGGCACAAGCGACTTTCTCACATTAATTATAAGACAATTAATAAGTTGTTTTCTAATAATTTAGTGTTGGATCCCTAGTTTGATTTGGGCTAGGTTCACTAAGTTAGGATCTTGTGACCCATCATGTATAGCCAGGGTCATAGTTGTGTCCTAGAGTCTAGGTTAAGTCCTTGGTTTCAACATCACATGCACCAGCCATCATCAGACTGTCAGAGACTTCAAAGACTTAGAGATTTCAAAGACTCAGTAAAATGAGTTCGACGTTCGTCGAACTCAGGTCAACGATTGTCATGCTCAGCTCGATGATCTCAGAGAAAATTCTCTGAGCTGAGATCGATGAACTTGATTCTTTGGTCGATGAGCTTTGGACTCTACCTTCAGCATTCTAAGTCCAGACTTTGTTCTCTAGACTCAGGTCGACAAACTTAGTTCTTTGGTCGACGATTTCTGGGTTCTCTACATCAACCTATTATTCTAGATGTTTCTCAATTGTTCTAAGTCCAGAATCATCTCCAGTCGATGAATTAAAGATTCTCAGCTCACCGAAAACAAATTCTCAGTCGACGAAACCAGTTATCAGCTCGACGAACTCCATACACAGAAAAGGCAAAATTTCTAGAGAATGCAGTTCTATTTTAGCTTGATGATCTTGGAACTCAGCTCGGCGAACATAAGTTATCCGGTCGACGAACACAGCAGCTCGGCTCGATGAACTATGAACTCAGCACGATGATTTCTGTTATCTGTTCGACGAATCCAGACTTAGTTATTTCCTTCCTTCTGTCCCCTTCTTCCTACAATAATTCATGTGTAATTAATTCTCAAACATTCTCTGAATATAGCCGTTAAAATGAGCAATGATTATGGTCTTCTCCAGGATTATTGCTTGACATTTTTCCATGGGACAGTTGGGGAAATAAATTAATGCAGTTTATTCTCAAGGCCATCAGCATTAATTACAGAGGATTTCAAATTTCGAAAGACAACTTTTGACAGGAAATATAAAAGAGATTTTCTCTCTTTTCCTGCACTCTAGATAGACAGACAACATACACACAGTCAGTCTGAATCAAGGATTTTCTCTGCTCTCTCTCTCTCTCAGAACTCTGATACAGCAACTCAAGAAGCCCTAGACCAGAAGAACATCTGCTACTCGAAGAAGAAGAACAATCAGTCAAAATCAAGAGTCTTCATTCTTCAACTCTCCAGGACACTTCAAAGGACAACAACTATTCCATCTGTCAAGAAGTTCCTGAAGATCTTTCTGGTCAAGGCCTAAAGATTGAAAGCCTATCACCCTGAAGCAAAGCTCCAGATTTCCCTGAACCATTCTACATCACAGGGGAGCTATTTGCTAACATCATATCCACAAGTCTTCTCAGTAGTATATTGAGAAAGAGAAGACAATATCATCTCTCATACCCCCCACTATATAAAGGGTTATAACTCACTTCAAAAGTTATTCCAGGTTGCAAGTCACTTGATCAAAAGAATTGAGGTTTGGTTTTTGAGCACCTGATCAAAAGCTCATTGGTGTCAGGTACCTGATCAAAAATGTGAGAGGATTCCTACCAGGGTGGTAGAAGAGTTGATGTACCCAGGTTAGGGAACCACTATAATTTCTTGTGTTGTCTGGTTGCCCTTTCTTTTGTTCTTACTGTGTTTGTGCTAGCTAGGTTTGCTGTGTGTTTGTGGTTACTCATTTATTATTCTGCAGCTTTTATTTACAGCAAAAGCTGTAAAGTTTTCATAAGGATTTTAGGATAATCTATTCACCCCCCCACCCACCCCCCATCTAGAGTGTTTCTGATCTAACACATCACTTTCATTTAGTTAGGGATTATCCTAATTTAAAATGTGTTAAAGAGGGTCCCTATCATGCACGCCAAATGGTCAAGCAAACAAGGGCCACCTTTAAACGCTTAGCTCCCAAAAACTCTACGAGATCTCTCTATCTGTTACATATGGATCTATTTGGTCCTATGTCTATTCAAAGTTTTAGAGGGAAGTTGTATATCTTTGTGATTGTTGATGATCACTCTAGGTATACATAGGTATTCTTCCTTAAGAAGAAGTCAGATATCTTGGATGTCTTCACTATATTTGTTAAGGCAATCCAGAATAAGATGGAATGTTCTGTGGTCAAACTAAGAAGTAGCCATGGTATATAATTTCTGTCTAGAGCCATGACAAGGTTCTGTCAAGAACTTGGTATAACCCAAGAATTCTCTACTCCCAAAACTCCACAATAAAATGGGATGCCTGAGAGAAAGAATATGACTTTGATTGAGACTGACAGAACCATGTTTAGTGATTCCTCACTACTAGAATATTTTTAGGTTGAGGATATCAATATTATATGCCATGTTCTAAATAGGGCTTCTATCAACAAAGTCACTAGTAAAACTCCCTATGAACTATCGAAAGGCAGAAAACAAACCATTTCATTTTTTATAATCTTTCGTTGTAAATGCTATATTTTAAACAATAGAAAAACTAAGTTAACTAGATTTCCTGAGAAATGTTGTGTGGGGACCCTTGTTGAAAATAGCTCCCATAGTATAGCATATAGAGTATTCAACAGGAAAGCCCATGTTGTAGAAGAATCAATGCATATTATTTTTGACGAGTTTAGTCTATTATATAAGGGCAGATCTAGCGTTATTAACAATGTAGGTTCTTTGCTTAATATACTAGATTTCTCTATTCAATACAAGCCAAGCTCAAGCAGAACTTCTTCTCAAATTGAAGTGCTTAGTGAAGAAATTCAGCCAGCTGATGGAAATCAAGAAGCTCTTGAAGAAGAATATATGTTGGTGGCATTCCAGCAGGCGAGCCTGATGCTGACAGATTGTCTACTACAACCAGAAATATTAGAGATCAGCTCAGCACTCTCATAATTGGATATGTCAGTTAAGGAGTCACCACCAGAAGTAGAATACACAATGAAGCTTTGTTTCTGAGCTTCCTGTCTCGGGTGGAACCAAAGAAATTTGAAGATGCCAATATGGACCCCTTCTGGATCAGTGCAATACAAGAAAAACTACACCAGTTCAAAAGATGTAAGGTCTGGAAGTTGGTGCCAAGGCCACAGGGACACAACATCATTGGCACAAATTGGATCTTCACAAATAAGATGGATCTGAATTATGTAGTAGTCAAGAACAAAGCCATATTGGTAGCCAAGTGTTACAGGAAAGAGGAGGATATAGACTTTAAGAAAACTTTTGCTCCAATTGCAAGGCTAGAGGCAATAAGGATGTTCCTTACCTTTGATGACTTCAAAGGATTCAAGGTTTGTTAGATGGATGTAAAATCAGCATTCCTAAATGAAATTCTAAAGGAAGAGGTATATGTGGAGCAACCCTCAAATTTTGTCCATCCAACCCTAACCTCTTATGTTTACTTTCTTAGAAAAGCTTTGTATGGGTTAATACAAGACCCTGGGGCTTGGTATGAAACCCTATCCAACTTTCTCATTAAGAATAAGTTCTTAAGGGGAAAGGTAGATAACACATTGTTCCTAAGAGAAATAAAGGACAAGAGTCTCTTTGTCCAAATTTATATTGATGACATAATATTTGGGTTTACTGATAACAACTTTCGAAAGAGGTTTGCCAACCTCATGCATGGGGAGTTTGAAATGAGCAGTATGGGAGAGCTAAAGTACTTTTTAGGTCTCCAAGTGAAACAATTTGATGAGGAAATTTTCATCTCTCAGACAAAGTACATTAGAGAACTAATTAGGAAATTTGGGATGGAATCAGCTTCTACAATGAAAACTCCTATGAGATCAAATATATCTTTGGATAATTATTAGAAAGGAAAACAATTTGATGAATCCATATATAGGTGTATCATTGGATCTCTATTATATTTGACTGTAAGTAGACCTGATATCATGTATGTAACATGTGTTTATGCTAGGTATCAGACATGCCCTAAGGAATTTCACTGCTTAGCTGCAAAGAGGATTTTTGAGATACCTTAAGGCAGCTAACATCTTGGCATGTGGTACTATAGGAACAATGACTTTAAACTAATTGGGTATTTAGGTGCAAACTTTATAGGTTGCACAGAAGATAGGAAGTGCATAAGTAGAACTTATCAATTCCTATAAAGGAGATTGATATCCTGGAGTAGCAAGAAGCAGACCAGTATGGCTATATCCACAACTGAGTCAGAGTATATCTCAAGAGGAAGTTGTTGCGTACAACCTTTATGGATAAAGTATCAGCTACATGAGTACAACCTCTAGGTAAGTAACACTCCCATATTTTGTGACTCATCCAGTGTTATTTCTATAGCTATGAACCATGTATCACATAGTAGGACTAAGCACATAAAAATAAGATATTATTTTATTAGAGAACATGTTGAGAATAAGGATAACTGTCTTGAATTTGTCCTCATAGACAAACAAGTAGCAGATAACTTTACTAAGTCACTAGATGAGGCAAAGTTTAATTTTTTTTCAAGATTGAGTTAGGAATGCTTAACATAGAATAGTTTATCTTTATTGTATCATTTCAATTTTCATGTTTTATAATCAATGTTCCTGCATATTATTCTTTTAGTTACCAGAACATAATTTTGATAACATTTACTTCTTTTAGTTGCAAGAACATATGCTTATTAGCATGTTAGGTATATAACCATGGTTAACATCTATCATTAGTATGAGTTAGTGTTGATATCGAGTCGAGTTCCAGCGATTTTGGTTCAACTCGAAATCGAAATATGCGACTAGAACTCGACTCGAAATTGATTTCGAGTCGAGTCAGCTCGACTCGAAATTGATTTCGAGTCGAGTCAGCTCGACTCGAAATTGATTTCGAGTCGAGTCAGCTCGACTCGAAATGGCTCGATTCTGTGCCATCTCAAAATCAAATCAAAATCGAATCGAGTCGACTCGAAATTGAGTAATTTTCCTCTTTATTCTTGGTTGGCTCAAAGTTAAATTGGACAACCTACAAATTTAGCATTTGAAACACTTAAAATCCTCATTCTTTTTATTTAGGTTTAAATTTTATTATTTTTAATTTTAAAATAAGAATATTTTAATAAATACATAATATTATTAATTAATTCGAGTTGATTCGAATCATATTTTGAGCGATTCAAGGATGCCTCGAAATCGACTCAAAATCAGATTCGAGTCAAATTGAATTGTCTGAAATTGAGTCGAATCAATTTTAACCGATTACGATTCAACTCAATTTTCGAGCGACTTTCGAGTTTTGAATAATATGCTCAGTCCTAGTATGAGTAAATTGACTCATTGTCATATGTTAGTCGATCAATTTGATAGACAGGTAAGCCTAGTTGTGCAGTGGAGATTAGCTGAGAAAGTCTCAGCTATACCATGGAGACAGTTGAGTAAATAGTCAATGGTATATCTCTCTGTCTCTATGATACCGTCGATACGGGATGCTGAATTAAATTTTTCAATCATTTTTAGTTGTTAGATCATTTTAATGATCATCCTAGCTATGTGGTATTTCGATTGCTTTTAAACCCCATTAAATATTATATATATATATATATATATATATATATATATATATATATATATATATATATTGTTGGATCCCTGGTTGATTTTGGCTAGGTTCACTGACTTAGGATGTGACCCATTTTGTATAGCCAGGGTCAAATTGTGTCCTAGAGTCTAGGCCAAGTCCTTAGGTTCAACATTAGATGGACCAGCTTTCATCCAGACAATCAAAGACTCCAGACTTAGAGGATTTCAAGACTAAGTAAAGTGAGTTCGACGTTCGTCGAACTCAGCTCGACGAAAGGTTTTCTACGCTCGACGATCGTGAGACAATTCTTTGTGCTGGGCTCGAGGATCTTAGTTCTCTGTTCGACGAAGACTCAGTTTCTACATCAAGCCAAAGTCAGGAGAACTTCAGAATTTTTCTAAGTCTAGCTTCAAGCTTCGGTCGACGAATTACATTATGAGCTCGATGAACTTGGACCTCAAGTTCATAGCTTCTCAGGTCGATGAAGTCAGCTTCTCAGCTCGACGAATGAAGAATGTCTGTTCGACGAAGGAAGATTGTCTGGTCGACGACCTCTCTCAAGCTCAGCTCGACGAACTCAAGCTCAGCTCGCCGAACTCAAGATCAGCTCGACGAACTCAAGCTCAGGTCGACGAACTCAAACTCAGCTTGACGAATTGCGTTCTTCGTTCGACGAATCCATACTAGGTCTTCTTCAAGTTTCCCGTCCCGTTTCTTGGCGATTAATCCGAAGTTATTAATGTCAGATCTTCTCGGAATGTTACCGTTGGAATGCGCATTGACTATGGATTATTACATGTCGTTTTCCATGGGACAGTTAGGGAAATTATTGATTTCTGTTTCTTTCCAAGGCCGACTGCAATTACTGCTCAACATTCAAATTTTGAATGTTCCTCAGTGAGATACAGATATACAAAAAAAGGAACAGAGTAACAGAATTATAGTACAGAAGAAAAATACTGACAATCAGACAGACACTCAGATTGTACAGAAGAACCATCTCTCTCAAATCAAAAGTTCTACTGCAATCAACCTGACCAGAGAACATTTTCAAGAAGAAGAAGAAGAAGAACAATCAACTTCTATCAAGAGTCTTCTTCCTTCATTTCTCAGTACAACTTCAAAGGACAACAAAATTTCAATCTGTCAAAAGAAATCCTGAAGTTAATTCTGGTCCAAGCGCTCTAGGTCTTTGAAGACCTATCACCATAAAGCAGTGCTCCAGCATTCCTGACTAATTCAAGATCTCAGGGGGAGCAAGATCTACTACAATCAATCCACAAGTCTTCACAGTTGTTTTGAGAAAGAGAAGACCTCATCACCCTCATTTCCAATTCCTGTACAGGGTTTAAAAACCCTTCAAAATTATTCTGGTTGCAAATCTCCCTCCAAAAGACTTGAGGTTTAATTTTTGAGCACCTGAACAAAAGCTCATTTGTGTCAGGCACCTGATCAAAAACCTGAGTGGATTCCTACCAGGGTGGTAGAAGAGTGGATGTACCCAGGTTGGGTAACCACTATAAAAAAATTTTGTGTCGTCTAGTTGTCCTTTTCTTTTGTTTGTGGTTGTGCTCTGTGGTTGATCTGTGTTTAGATAGTTGCTGTGCTTACTTTATTTTATTTGCTTCCCTATTCACTTATGAATACAACAAAAGTTGTAAAAAGTTTTTAGTGAGCACCATACTCTATTCACCCCCCCCCCCACCCCCCCCCCCCCCCCCCGCTCTAGAGTATATTAGATCTAACATGCACTTTCAATTGGTATCAAAGCGAGGTTAGTTAAAACACCATACCTTATTGGTTGCATAGGCTAACACCTGAACCCAAAGATCCCTCTAGTTAGATCTGTTTGTTTTGAGTTTGTTATTAGATTTATCTCTTCACAGACATGGCCCAAAACAAAGACTATGCAAGCATCAGACCTCCAGTGTGCAATCTTAATAAGTTTGCCATCTGGAAGGCAAGAATCAGGTTATACATGAACTCCATTGATGAGGATATTTTTTCTATTATCTTGACAGGGGTACCTCCAGCACCTGCAGCTTCTACCAGCACTTCTACCAATATGACTGCAGTGCCTCCTCCAGAAAACAATGATGCCTACAAGAAAGCCAAGATGACAGATGCTAAGGCAATGAATATCTTAGCCCAGACTATGTCAGATGATATATTCCAGAAGGTGGTTGAATACACCTCAGCCATGGCCATTTGGGATTCCCTCAACCAAATGGTAGTTGGCTCTACAGATGAAAGAAAGGACAGAAGATCCAATCTCATATCCCTGTATGAGAACTTTAAAAAGGATGAGAATGAATCAGTGACAGACATGTACAACAGGTTGAGCACAATCATCAATGAGCTCAAAATATTGGATAAGGACATCACCTTGACAGAGGTGAATGACAAGATATTGATGTGTTTCCCTAGCTCTTGGAATTCTAGAATCTGGCCTATCAAAGAAGCCAGAAGCCTCAATGAGATATCAACTGAGTCTCTGCTAGGCAAATTGAAATCCTATGAGCAGTTGATCAAATCAAGAGAAGCAGCAGAACAGAAGGAAACAACTCCAGTTAGAAAGGAGCACAGTATAGCCTTCAAAGCATCTAAAGACAGTGGGACATCAACTTCCAATGAGGAGCTCATGAGCCTCTTTGCCAAAAGGTTTTACAAGATGGCAAGGAAGGATTTCAGAAGAAAATCATCCAGACAGGATGATAAGCCCAAGTATGACAAGACACCAACCAAGGAGGTTGTGTGTTTTGGTTGTAGAAAGCCTGAACACTACATTTCTGAATGTCCAGAAAATCAGAAGAAGGACAAAGGCAAAGAAAGAGACTCCGGGAGAAAACATAGCAGTAGACCCTCCTCAAGCAAATATAAAAAGAAAGACAAGGGATTTGTTGTTGAGACTTGGAGTGACACTGAAGAAGGAACATCCTCTTCCAGTTCAAGTGAAGAAGAGGAAGAAGCAAGATCCAAGGTGGTATGCCTTATGACAATTGATGCCTCCAGGAGCAATTTTGGATCAGAAGAAGAATCTGAAGATGAAGCTGCCTCAGACTCAGAGGTAGATCAGGTTATCTCTAGCTTTGACTTTAGTTCTGATTTATTTAAAGCTGAATTCAAATCTATGTTGTTAGACTTAATCAATTCAGAAAAAGAAATAAAAATTCTTAGAGAAAGACTAAGCAATCTTGAATATGTAAATTCAGAAAACATAAAGCTAACAGACCAATTAACTTTAGCTAATGAACAAATAATTAAATTAAAATCTGAATTATGTGAGGCTAAATAACTTGAGCAATTTCTCAATGGGAGAAGCCTCAAGCTGATGGACATTACAAGCACAGTGAATGCCAGATTAAATGGCAAGCTAGGATCGGGTGCTTCATCAAGTTTACCCCCCCCCCAATAATCAAGAAAAATATTCTTTCTACCCCCATTAAATTTATTTCTACAAAGGGAAAAGAAAAAATAATAGACAAACCAATGTCAGAAAGCAATCCAAGACTCATAGACAAGAGAAACAAAAATCAGAAAACAGTTAATAAAAACAAGGTTCAGCAGCATTCGTCGAACGCAGATCGACGAAATGTGGCCAGTTTGTCGAACACTGATCGACGAACGCTGAACGCAAACTTCAAGTATAATAATTCGTCTAACTGCGATCGACGAACTGTGTATGGTTTGTCGAGCAGAGGTCGACGAACATGGGGTGCAGAAAATGACTATTGTCATTCTCTGAGTAGAGATCGACGATCACATCCCTATTCATCGAACTCTGGTCGACGAACTTACAACAATTCGTCGAACCCAGAAAGATCAAACTTAAATCATGTCTTTTACAGAAATTTTAAACCAACTAATAAGACATTTAATCCAGTAGATGATTGGGTAATTCCACCTAGGAGATATCACCCCTTAGGTTACAAATCTCAGCCTGCATTATCAGTTTATTCTAGTTTTTCATTTCAACCAAATAAAGGACCCAAGATAACCTGGGTCAAGAACAATTGAATTTTGCTTTTCTTTGTAGGTACAGATGAAGAGCTGTCCAAGGGTAAGTCAGACATGGTACTTGGACAGTGGTTGCTCCAAACATATAACAGACAGCAAGGGCAATTTATCCAACTATAAGCCCAAGCTAGGACCAAAGGTGATCTTTGGAGATTCCAACAGTGGTCAATCAGAAGGATATGGGACAGTGAAGATTGGAGCAGTGACCTTCAAGAAAGTAACATATGTAAGAGGACTTAAACATAACCTTATATCCATAAGTCAATTATGTGACGAAGGTTATCAGGTACATTTTAACTCTACTTCCTATTCTATTATTGATAATAAAAACAAAACTGTTTTAATTCAGAAAGTAGGGGGAGCGATGCTCCAAGTTTTCCCGGGAACGGAGCTGATTCAGAAGAGGCAGTGGAGGTGGTCAGCAAGGGTCAAACTCTTCGGAGATCAAAGAGGACCATCAGACCACCAACACGTTATTGCAAAGGAAATATTATGAGCTTGGTCTCTTGCTTCTTCATAGGCCCTCTAGACGAGTGAGAGCCTTATAGCTTTGAAGATGCCATTAGAGTCAAGGAGTGGGAAAACACCATAGACGAGGATATGGCTTCCCTTAGGAAAAATGATGCATAGGACCTTATACCCAAGGTCGATGACATTACTCCTGTGACATGCAGATGTGTCTATTAATTGAAGAAGAAGGTGAATGACAACATCGAGCGGTACAAGGCTCTCTTTGTAGCTCGAAGATTTTCTTAGCAGTATGGAAAAGATTATGAAGAGACATTTAGTTTTGTTACCAAGATGACTTCAGTTCGGGTGGTGATGGCCTTGACGGCTTGTCAAGGTTGGAAGATGTGCCAGCTGTACATAAAGAATGTTTTTCTTTATGGGGAAATAGATAAAGATATCTTCTTGTTCAGCCACCAGGATATGTGTTTGAAGATCATCCAGGATACGTCTTCAAGCTCTTGAAGGCCCTTTATGACTTGAAGCAGGCTTCGTGGGCATGGTATGTGAAGATTGCATAATACCTCAAATTATGCGGTTATTTTGCCTCCGATTCAGATTCGAGCTTGTTCATCAAGAAGAGGGGGAACTTCATGTCTTGGTACTTCTTTACATGGAAAACATGATCATAATGGGAAATGCCGAGGAGGAGGTGGCTAGGCTCAGGGCATAGCTTGCCATTCGATTCGAGATAAAGGACTTGGGCGACCTCCATCACTTCCTTGAACTCGAGGTGGAGTGGAAAGAGAGCGGCAAACTCATTTCCCAAAGAGGCTATGCAGATTGGATAATTCAGTGATTCGACATGCGGGAAGGTAAGAGTAGCTCTACTCCTCTTGATGTTGACATCAAGCTTCGACGATATGAGGGGAGGATTCTTCCAAATCCTTTAGTCTTTCATGTTCTAGTAGGGAGCCTTATCTACTTGACGATTACGAGGCCAAATATTGCATATGTTGTAGGCCTAGTGAGTCGATATATGGCAGAACCTCGGAAGCCTCATCTGATGGCGGCAAGGAGCATTGTAAAGTACATGAAGTCCACTTCTGATATGGGTCTTATTTATAGGAGAGACATGGGCTTCAACCTATACGGTTATATTGATGCTGATTATGGGGGAGATTCAGACAACCGGAAGTTGACATCCGGTTACATCTTCACATATGGATCAATGGGTATCTCATGGTGCAGCAAGAAGCAGGATTTTATGTCTGTCTCTACTACAGAAGCGGAGTACAAGGCTTTGTCCTTGGTAGCTCGGGAAGTCATCTGGCTCAGGAGGCTAGTAGAGGATGTCCATGAAGAAGTGTGTGGTCCACACTGCTACGCAGTGATAATAAAAGTGTCATTAAACTAGTTAATAATCTTATTTGTCATGTACAATCCAAGCACATTGAGATTGAGCATCATTTCAATCGGGAGAAGGTGTTGGAGGGGTCTCATATAGTTGGACATGTGCGGAGTGAGGACAACATCACGAACATCTTCACGAAACCGCTGTCAAAGGGGCCATTTACTCGGTTACGGGGACTACTGGGGTTGGTTTCTACTTCTCACTTTAAGGGAGAGTGTTGAAATTTTTGAAGTGAAAGTGGACAGACTGGGCGGTCTATATGTGCGGCCTGTGCGGATAGAAGATGGAGGCCTGACAAGTCGGCTTAGAAGTGGTTGGCGGTCTATTCCCTGAGGAAGCCGGGCAGATAGGATCGTTATCCGCTCAGTTTGTCGGTTTGTGCATACTAGTTCTGGAGTCTGCTGGTTTTGTGCGGGATGATCTTTGTTTTTACTGGTGTTGTGTTCGCACCAAGGATGGATGGTGGGGTGGGTTTGGTTTGGTTTTGTACTAATTCCATGTGTGCTCTATTAAGGGAGATCACACGGTTTGCACTGACTGTTTTCTTTGTCTGTCGAGCTCGACAGTTGAAGTCTTGTGCTTATTTGCGAGCTGAAAGTACGCAGACTGGAGGAGAGTCTGAAGTTTCTAGTGGATTATAGTTGAGCCCGATTGTGTGTGGACTAGTGATGTTTTCGCAGTGTTTGTAGGTGGCGAACAAGTCCTGGCTTGGCCTATGGTGACAAGGCAGATATTACTTCTATCCGGCATTGGAGGTGTGATCTTGGTGGACTGGCTGCCTGGCCTAGTCGCGACGATCTGGTTTTGTATCTGCAGCTATGCGGATATACTTAGTGCTTGTCGCGATATAGGGTGGTGATCCTATCAGCTAATGCGGTGATCACACTTCTCTCTGTGCCTATAAATAGGACCCCCCCTATCATATTAATTTACCACTGAATGAACAGTAAGTGAGATTGGTCTATTGTTAGAGACATGGTTTTCTATCCTTATGGTTTGAAGAGTTAACCAGATTTGTGTTGTGCAGGTTGTGCGGATAGTGCTAGAAAGCCATGGACTTGGTTCTGATTTCGGTTAGGGACAGTGCGGACTCTGCGGTTAACAACCAGTAGTTAGCAGCAAGTCACGACTTGTAACTAAGCGATCTTCTCTTCTGCAACTCTCTCCCAGTTCAATAAGTTATCTGTTATGGCGGCTTATTCAGTTCGATAGCAGTAGTTCACGGGAACTGGAGGCTAGGTGTCCTCGGGGTTAGGAGGCCTGTAGATCAGCGGACAAAATTCTTTTTCAGCATTGGAATAACTGGTTGTCCGCATGGATTGGTTGTGGTCTTGCAACTAGGCGACTTAAATGAACTCCCTAGGCAGCTGAGTAGAGTCGACGGCTTCTCTTTGAGACCGCGCGGCTAGTTCTTTACCTTGTATTTTTTTTGCTTCCAACGGATACATCAGTGAATCATGTCTCACCATGTATATCTTGCCTTGTAAAGATTTTTTGATAGTACAAGATTCTTGCTCTTCTTTTGACATTTGGTTTATTTGGGCTCGAATAAGTTGAATGTTCCTGCACCTTGTTTCCCATTTTCCGCAACTCACAAATTTTACAATAAGAGCAATTGTTTAGGGTGAAGGATCATGTTTAGAAGCAGTAACCCAGCCAATTGACAAACATCAATTACCTTAAAATTTCTGTTAAAATTTTTTTGTGATAGATTGCAATGGACTTATATTCCTCAAATTAAACTCTAGCTGTTATATATATATATATATATATATATATATATATATATATATATATATATATATATATATATATATATATATATATATATATGATTGCTACGGTGGTTTTCATGTTCATTATGTTATAATGTTAGTTATCTGTGATAACATGTTCTTAGTGTAATTTCATAATGAACTTTGCGTTGACAAGATTAATCTACTATTACATGATTTTACTATCATATTGTGATTTTATGGTTAATGTACCTTATCATTGATGTGTGTTCTACCTTCTTCAAATATGCGGAGATTGTTGTGAATATTACCCTCAAGATTCCTAGATTTGAAGAAGCATCAACTACAATGCTAAGAGCATATTGTATTTGATGGCATATCTACTTCATTTTCATGCAAGACACTTTACTGTTAACTCTAAAATAGGTTTAGAGCAAAGAAGCACAATACCGTTGATTAGGTATAGCAGTGTCCACTGTATCGTTGACATGTCGTTGAGAATGAAGTCTCTACTCAACGATATCATGGATAAGAAGATGAATGAAGCAGTTCTCTGTGCCAAGGTTGATACCGCTAAGAAAGAAGACTATATTTAATGTTATCGTGAAGACTGGATAAATATTACCATTGATCTCGTACAACGTGGAAGGATTCAAAATTGGTGCTTGCGCATAAAGTAAGGATAGACTATTCTATTCATGTTCATGCCAATGACAAGATGCATTCCACGACCGTTGTAGAAGTCAAAGGTATAAAAAGAGATATGTTATGGCAATGAAATTGTACCCAAGTATTTGACCAAGTGTCGTCACCATAAAAATTACAAAACCTAAAGAGGTGCATGCTAGTTCTTCCTGATTACTTTCAGAAGAATAAAGGAGAGTGAATAATGTGACTCAGAGTTGGATCTTCTTCAAGCTACTGGATATGAAGATCACAGTTGAGGATGCCCTATCTTATTCTGCCTGAAGATCAATATGTTCAGGGCAAGCTCTAGATACTTGTCGTCGGCAAGAATAATAGAAGAACTGAAGCATCGATGTCTTATTACTTCAAGTCTTCTATTGTAAAATATTTCAATCATCTTTACTATAGGACTTACTTGCAGATCTGAGCAGTATGGACTCTGTGTCTAAGTTGTAGGGTTTTACTCTCAGCCTGAGTTGTGGGACTTGGAGATAAGTCTAAGGTAGGACTTGGAGATAAGTCTAAAGGTAGGAAACCATGAGTGTTTCTAATTTGTAGGAGTTGGAGTACTCTATGATGTAGGGTTTGTATGTCTGAGGTAGGATCATGAAGGAGATCTGAGAAATCCTAAGGGATTTGAGTTGTAAGCTCAAGGAGCTGAGCAATTGGAGGAGTTTGTATAATCTAGCTCATTGCTAGATATGTGTAGAGGAAAAGTGGATGTACCCAGACCTTGGGGAACCACTATAAATATCTGTATGCTGATCTATGTGTACTTTGTGTGTTTTATATTTCTTATAATCTGCTAAATCTTGATAAGTAGCAAAGAAAGGGCAAAGACACCTACTCACTCCCCCCCCCCCTCCTCTAGGTGAGTTAGACTATCGCAACAACAAAGTATCACATTCTTAGTTTGTGAATAGAGTTTTGAGAATCCCTCTTCAAATGATTTAGTTAGAGGTTTTGAGAGTCTCCTTGAGAAAAGACTCAAATTGTATTGGTTCAAGATCTTCTTATTAAAAGATCTGGTGTTTGGTTTTAAGAGTCTCCTGATCAAAAAACTCTGGCATTATGATAGTGAATTCCTATCAAGGGGGTAGAAGAGTGGATGTACCCTGATTTTGGGGAACCACAATAATTTTTATGTCTTCTGTGATTTTGCATTTATGAGTGTTTTTCTTGTTGTTGTGCTGTAATTTTATTTATCTGCACTTATTTCTGGTTGATAGCTTATGTACATGTAAATTCTATGAATTTATCTTAGTATTTGAAAAAAAAACTCTATTCACCCCCTCTAGAGAAAACTCTGAGGTATTTAGCAATTGGTCTCCTATTTCAATTGGTATCAGAGGGAGGTTGATCATTTAAAGGTTAATCTAAAGATGATTAATCAATAAAAGATTAACACCTTGATCAAAATATCATATCAGTTGCATCAGTATATTTTCTTCTATATTTTCAAAAATGTCTTCAAATACATTCAAAAGATTTGCATATACTAGGCCACTAGTTTGTAATCATGAAAAGTTTACACTCTAGAAAACTATAATTAGATTATATATGAACTCTATTGATGAAGATATATTTGAATCAATTTTGACAGGGCCACCAATATCATATATGAATGATGCAGAGGGAAATATAACTGCAGAACCTGTACCAAGAAGTGAATGGTCAGATGTGGAAAAGAGAATAAAAGATTGGGATACAAAAGCTATGAACATAATAGTCTCAACCATGTTTGATGATGTGTTTCACAAGGTTGTAGATTGTCAATCAACAAAAGAAATATGAGAATCACTTTCAAGAATTGTTGATGGAAGTTCAGATGAGAGAAAAGACAGAAGATCACACTTAATCTCTCAATATGAAATTATCCAAAAGAAAGCATATAAGTCAGTAACTGAAATGCATGATATGTTTAGTATGATCATAAATGAGCTTAAAGTTTTAGATTAATATTTATCTTTTATTAAGATAAATGATAGGTTACTCATATGTTTTCCAAGTACTTGTGATTCACGGATATGGGATATTAGAGAAGGAAGGTGTCATAGAGAAATTATAATTGTTGCATTACTTGGAAAACTTAAGTCATATTAACTACTTCTAAGAAGTAGAGATGAGACAGAAGCTAAAAAAATTATCATTACACCAAAAGAAAAATATGTTGCTTTCAAGGTTACTGAAGATGAACCTTCTATATCAGAACAAGAGATGTTTAATCTTCTAGCAAGGAGATTTATAGGATATATAAAGTCAGAAAGCTTCAGAAAAAGAGATAGAAATTTATGCAAACCTAAGTTTGATAAGACACCTAATAAGGAGATAATCTGCTTTACATGTAGAAAACTAAACATATATCAACAGAAAGTCCAGATAAATAGAAGGATATACAAAACAAAAAGGATCAGAAGAAATTTCTGAAGAGAAAATACAAGAAAACGGGGAAAGGTTTTATAGCAAAAACCTGGAGTGATACTCGTTCTGAGTCAAGTTCATCATCAGGATGTGAAGGAGAAGCTGATGCTGACGAAACATGCTTGATGGCTTTCGACTTAAATTAAGACACTGAAGAAAATCAGGTAAATTATTTTGATGATATTTATTTTTCCACTGAAGAATTTAAGCTATATTTTAAAGAGTTTTGTAAAGAATAGATTAATGCTGAAACATAAATTAAGAATTTTAGAAGTCATATTGAGCTAGTTGAAAAATGTACATATGATAAAGAGCAAAACAAGATAGATTGTTAGAAGATGAAGTAAAAAATTTGAAAAATCAAGTTGCTGCCCTAACACTAGAAAACATCTCACTAAAGGAAGAGCTAATAATGGCAAAAGCCTTTGAATATTCCTTGAATAGAAGGAGTCAACAACTGAAAAATATTACTGAAAAACTTAAGAAAATGTATGACAATTTAGGTTTAGGATCCAATCCACAAAGGATTGTGACAAATAATAATGTACCTGTTTGGAAAAATCAAATATCATTCACCAAAGCAAATGAAACTCAACCTAATAATAACTCAGGAAGAGTAATACAGAGTGATAATAAAGATAAATTCAATGGAAAAGTATTATAACTAAATAGCCAGTGATAAACAATAAGAAAATATCAGTAAACATAGATAATCAGGAACATGCGTCGACTTCATATCAACGTAACACCTACAAAACTTCGACTACAAAATGACACATCCAGAATATTACTTTGAATGCTACTCAACGTATATCCTTGAATAAGTAATGATTGCACGAAGTGTTTTATTAAAGGACAAGAAGTTGGAAGGTGCTGATTTAATAGGCCAACACTCTTTTATCTTAAGGGATATTATGAAAGATCATCCTATACTTTCATTACATCTTAAAATGGAAAAAGAAATAATGAGCCCAAGGTAACCTGAATCCCAATTGATGTTTGATTTCTTGTGCAGGAAAAAGACTATCCTTATACAAACCAGCTATGATATTTGGACAGTGGTTGCTCCATACATATGACAAGACATAAAGAATTGCAGGAAAATTTTAAGGCAAAACATGGCCCAAATATAATTTTTGGTGACTCCAACTAGGGTCAAACCAAAGGTTATGGTATGATCAGAATTGGAGATATCACTTTTTTAAAGGTGGCATATGTTGAATGACTTCAACATAGTTTAATTAGCATTAGTTAGCTATGTGATGGTGAATACAAAGTTGTATTCACTTATAACCTGTGACAAATAGTTAACTCCATAACTCATATTATAGTGTTATCTGTTTATAGAAAAGGTAATATCTATGTAGTTGATTTTTGCTCAACCATAGATGAAATATGTTTATTTAATGCTGAATTAGACAAGAATGACCTATGGCACAGGAGGCTTAGTCATGTCAATCATAAGACCTAAGCAAAGCTTACAAAGGGTGATCTGGTAAGAGGCTTACCAAAAGGTAAGTACAAAAATCCCAATCCTAGAAAGGCATGTTAACAAAGTAAGCAAGTTAAATCATCATTCAAACCAATTGGTAAGAATGATTCCCCTAGGATTTTATATCTACTACACATGGATTTATTTGGGCCTCTTACTTGTAAAACCTACCCTATAATGACAGTATAATATAGGTCCGGTCGGGGCCCCATAATATACAGACACCGTAGCTTTAGCATTATAAATTGATATGGAAGCACTACCCAACTCATACTCAGAATGTAAACTGAGGAAACATTAAAATGGACACTAGAAGCTATCCATAAAACACCATAGTCCAAAACTCGGCTCCTTAAGAGCTTACAACATAGATCTAGCAGGACCTCAGAGGTCATGCAGACCTACCACTTAGGCACTAAGCCAAACCACAAGTCACAAAGACCTTTCACTCAGCACTAAGCAAAACCACAGGTCACAAAGATCTTTCACTCAGTACTAAGCCAAACCACAGGTCACAAAGACCTTAGCCTTTATAACACAGGCTTACAACTTCAGACTCACAAAGAATCTATATAGAAGAAATAAAAGGTGATTTAATTAGACACCAGAGCAAGAACTCTGTGTCCACTTCTTCCTGGACTGAGCAGATATCAGCCCAAGCTTTTGTTGTTGAAGACAATGGAGTCGGTAGTTGAATCTTTCTTCAAATAGTTATCTTTTCTTTGCAGAGCTTGTAGTTTTGCTTGCTTAGAATTTCTTCTGAATCTGCTATTGCATATTGTGATTGCTTCAGCTATCTCTTTCCGCTGCTAAGTTTTCTGTGCAAAACAGCTTCTTCAAGCTCGATAAGAAAGGCGAGGAAGAAGATGAAGTTTGGCCGCACTTTCGGTTTCAGAAAAGCTAGACAAGGATTCGATTGTTTGCTCTGACTGATTTGCTTCTTTTTATTCTTTGACGGCCAATCGAGCAGTGGGCCCACCACCATGATTGATGGCTGTGATTTAGTCATACAACACATTCTTTTCATTTAATGTTGATTCAATGGCTCTTTGTTGTGTGTGGAACCCAACACTTAAAGATAAAAATATTTCATTCTAAGTGCAGAGGATGATGATAGCTGGCCGCCAGCACCTCTGGCAGCAATCACGCAACATTTGAATCTTGGTTGACTTTTTGACTTTGCTAATGTTAGCATAACTCAGCATCTGTGGACTTAGATAAAAAATAAAGCATTAGAAGCAAAGGCGTTGAGTGAGTAAGCATCTCTCAACGCCACAACACTTACACAAAATTCTGTCTGTCTAGGCGTTGAGAGTGATTAGCTCGACGAACGCTGAGCACTGTTTGATGAACTCTAATCTCTATTCAAAAGCCCAGTTTGACGAAAGCAAAGCTCAGTTCGATGAAATCTAAGCTCAGTTCGACGAAAGATTAAATTCAGTTCGACGAACTTCAGGCTCAGCTCGACAAACTCAAGTCTCAGTTCGACAAACTCAGAACTTAGATCGACGAAAGAGCAAATTTGGAAGTTGTTGTGCTCAACTTCTGTGGATACAACATCAGCTTGAGGACTATGGATTTCAGGTAAGTAGAACTCCACTCTTCTGTGATTCTACAAGTGTTATTTCAATTGCACATAATCCTGTTTCCCATAGTAGAACTAAACATATAGAGATAAAATATCATTTTCTTAGGGAGCATGTAGAGAAAGAAGATATTTTACTAGAATATGTTAAAACTGATAATCAACTAGCTGATATGTATACTAAGCCCCTAGAAGAAGCTAAGTTCAATAGGTTTAAAATTGAACTAGGAATGATAAACTTAGAGTAAGTTTATAGAATTGAAAATGGCTAAGTAAAAAGGTGTCGACATACAGAAATCTATGTGTCGACACAGAATAGTGGTGTCGACACTTCAGGAAAAAGGTGTCGACACATCTAGGAAATTGGTGTCGACACTTCAGAATATTAGTGTCGACACAAGACATGTAGGTGTCGACACATCCAATGTGGTGTCGACACTTAGTATTTACTCAGAATTCTCTAAGTAAAGACTCGACTATGTGTCGAGTTATGTGGTGTCGACACATATTATCTGTTGACTAAACTTGTGTCGACACGTATGTGTCGAGACATTATAAGTCAGTGTCGACACTTATTGTCAGTGGCGACACAAGTTCAGTTAGCTGCTCGCCTTTTCATCTTCAAAATTAGAAAGGTATAAATAGGGTTTTGTCTTTGTTTGTCGACACGCTTTCAAAAGTTTCAAGACCAAAACTTGTGTGTCGACACCTCTCTTCTCTCAAGACAAATTCTACAAACCCTAATGGCGCCAAAGCTTGAGGAGAATGTCAACGAAGGGTACGAACTGGTGCGGAATGCTTTTGATGATGCCGACCACGAACTCAAGAATGTGATAACCCTAGTTGCAGACTCGGGTTTGGAATTTCTTGTTTCTGAGCCAACAAAAATCTGGAAAAAGGAAGTTCTGGAATTCCTCAATGGAGCTAAAGTCGACGAAACTGGATTCAAGATCAAATCCAGGGTTCATGGTGAGAAGGTGAAAGTATCACCTAAGAGCTTGAGGAAGATCCTTCAGTTGCCAAGAACTAAAGAGGAAGATGAGGTTACTGCTTCAAAGACCAGGGAAGCTCTAACATGGTGTGGTCTGGATTCTAAACTGAAGATTGGCTTTGTTTTCAACAGAAAAGGCATGAACAGCCAAGGCAAATTCATGTCTGAGATTGTTGGAAAAGTAATTCTCAGTAAGCCAGGAGGGCATGATAGGATATCTGCCTCTATGTTCAATATTATGACCAGGATTATCTTCACTCTAAACACTGACTGGTCTAATATAGTGTTTGAGAAAATCAAGGAAAGCTTGAAGAAGCCCAACCTGGGCAGAATTTTAAGTCTATACCTAGCTGGTACCATACCAGAGGTAATGCAACAAGCTGCTGGAAGCAAAATCAACCACATGAGAAAAATGGATATGAGAATTTTCTCCAGATGGGACAGGGTGTTGTCTAAAGAGATGCCAACCCCTGAGAAGATAGTTCCTGAGAAAGTATCACCTCCAAAAAAGAAAAGGAAAACTGCTCCAGTGGCTCAAGTGTCCACTAGTAGCTCTGATAGTGAAGAACAAGTTGTCTTCACCCCAAATGAGAATGAGGAAGGACCTGCTGAAAAATCTCCAGCTCCTCAAGATGATGCTGAGATCCAGGGGGAGCTACCTCAAGCTAGCCCCATACACAAGATCACATCCAGGGGGAGCCTCTAGTTGTAGAAGAACCAACTACACTAGAAAGTGAACAAGCAACCAATATCATACTAGAGGTAATCACTGAACTAAATGCTTTAGATTTTCCTATAGAGGATACTAATTTGTCTGATGTTCATCAGCAAACTCAGCTGGATAGTCAAGTTCCAGATGCTGTTATAGCAGACACATCTGTTACAGTTCAACGTGTATCTGATCCAGTGGTTGAAGAGCCAAGAATTTCTCCAGCTCATTCACCACAAGAGTATACAATGGAAGATTTATTTCTAAATCTGGATCAACAAGATTTTGACAAGGACAATGCTGCTGCTGAGGGAGAGAATGCTCCTATTGAGGGGGAGCCAGTTCAAATTCTGGAAGAGTCTGTAAGGCAAGAACCTGAGACAGCACCAGATGTGCAGACTGAGAGGCCTCCAAGCCCAAAGGAGAGGGTGGATATAGCCAGCACATCTGCCTCTGAAGATGAGGAGATTACTAGGGCAAAGCAGAAGAAGTTTCAGGTCTTCAGAAGAAGAAGCCAAAGTTATAAGAAGGCTTTACAAACTGTTGCTCCACAACCTCTATCACAGCCAGCTCCAGCTTTTGATCATAGTGCTTTAATGGTTGCACTGCAAATTAAACTGGATGAACATAGAAAAGCAATAGAAACTTATGTGGATGAAGGGCAGAAATCATTGCAATTTGATTTGGCCCAAGATATCAAGTCAATAAGATTTGAGATGAATCTTAACAAGAAGGAGATGACAGACTGCTTCCACAAAGGGGGAATGCAGTGGTGTACTTAGCTACACACCAAGAAAAGATAAAGGCTCAAGTAGATGACATAGCATTGAAGCAAGGGTATGTTCTTGAAAATCAGATAAGGATGAATGACAATTTAACTGCTTCCCATAATGCTATTGTCACTGAAATGAAAAATATAGCTGCTGGACCTTCTACCTCTACTGCTACTATTAAAGCTGAATTTGACAAAGCATTTCAAGAAGAACTCGCTGCTATTAAGACTGCCATTCAAGAATCTCAAAAGATCATAACTGACAAACTCCAAAGGTTAAAACCTTTCTTTAAAGATGGAGTTAATTATTTGGATAATCAAGTGAGATTTCAGAAAGATGATGTCAGAGATCATATAGAAAGAGAAGTCATAAAGGGGGAGAGAGTGTTAGTCAAGGCCAGCTCTGATCATGCCAAGTGGATATCAAATTCAATCAGAGCAACTCTTGGATATCCTCCTCTTTGTGATGATGATAATGTTGCTGAATCTGGTATTCATCCTGCCTATCTAGGAGGAGAGCAACCTGAAGTGGCTCAAGTCATCTATCCTCCTCCAGATTTTGACATGATTCATGCAGATGTACAGTCCATGTATAGCCCACCTGGGGGCAAGGACAATGTTATTATTGAGAAAGTTGTTCAGCCTATTTCTGAAGCTATGCAAGAGGCACTACAGAAAGAAGAAGAGACTAGATTGTCTAAGAAGAGGTTTAGGGAACAAGCTGAACAAAGACCAGACTTTGAGAAGTGGAGCCCTACCTCAAGGAACATTATATTGACTACCTGGAAAGCTGCCAAAGAAAATGTGCATGACAGGAACAAATGGTTTTCTGAGGCTGAATGGAGAAAACATGAGACTAGACAGGAGGCAATAGTTCAATACAGAAGGAAGGCCAAGATGGGAAAGCTACCTCCTACTGCTCAGGAGCCTAGCAAGTACTTTCCAAAGCCATACCATTTTTTTGAAAGGCAGAAGATTAAAGCAGAAGAGCTTAAGAAGAAAGATCTGAAAGGCAAGAAGCCTGCTGATGCTGAAGTTGCTGATGCTCCTGTTCAAGCTAAAGTTCAAGTTGGAAAAGGAATAGTGATTAAGGAGCCAGAACAGAAATAGAATTAGAATTTTCTTGAAGTTTACTTTGTAATCTTTTTGATGTAAAACATTTTGTGAACTTCTGAAAAAGAATATGACAGATATTAGAACAATGTGTTATATGTTAAATCTATTTCATATTTGTTCTGTGACGATGTCTATGTCTATTTCATATTTGTTCTGCGATGATGTATATGTATACATGTGTGATTGATACATGTTTATGTTTACCCTGCTGTATATAATCCTGCTTTACATCATTTTGTAATTTAAATTATGAATGATGTATATCATTGACTAAGGGTTATGACTTCTCCAAATAGGGGGAGATTGTTGGGTACATTGGTTTAAATGTACCTGATTTGAAGAAGCCTCACCCAACTCAATGATATACATCAAAATGTATTTGATGTATTTTGAGTTACTTGTGCAGGTTAAGTATTTGCAGGAATGAAGCAAAACGTTTTTAAGTACATGTGTCGACACCCAGAGGGAAAGTGTCGACACTTAAGAAAGCTTGTGTCGACACCCAGACAAGCAGTGTCGACACTTGGAGTCATTGTGTCGACACCTGGGATGCAGAGTCGACACCAGACACAAAGTGTCGACACAAGGAGCTGTGTCGACACTCAGTGAAGAAAAGTGCAGTAAAGCAGTGTCGACACTTAACAGATGTGTCGACACCCAGTGAAGCTGAGTCTACACCAGAAAGTGTCGACACTTGGAGCTGCGTAGACACTCAACAAAAGTTAGCAGAGACTAAGTATAAGTGTCGACACTCATAATAATGTGTCGACACATAACAGAAGAGTCAGCACTTGAATAAAGTGTCGATACCCAGAACAATGTGTCGACACTCAACAGAAGAGTCAACACTTGAAGAAAGTGTCGACACAAGAAAGAATGTGTCGACACTAAGCTGAAGACTCAACACTTGAAGAAAGTGTCGACACATGTAGCTGTGTCGACACTTAGCGAAGAACAGCAAGATCAACAAAATATTCTAAGTACAAGTGTCGACACTATGTGAATGTGTCGACACTCAGCTGAAGTCTCAACAAGAAGAAGAATGTGTCGACACAAGGAGCTGTGTCGACACTCAGTAAGTATCAACACTGAAGACATGTGTCGACACCAAGAAGCAGTGTCGACACTTAACAGATTCAACACATGAATATGTGTCGACACAAAGGAGATGTGTCGACACTTAGAAGAATTCAGCAAAATACAGAAGTATAAGTACTTGTGTCGACACTCAATTTCAGTGTCGACACCTGAAGAAGAAACTGTGTCGAGACATAGAATATACAACCCAAGGAGTTGTGTCGACACCTTGTAGACTTGTGTTGACACTTACACAACTTGTGTCGACACTTGGTCTATAAGTATCGACACTTAAAGACAGAAAGTCTCGACACTTACAGATAGTTAGAGAATTTTCAAGAACTGACTGGATGACTTGATAGCTGCCGTTCCAGCCGGTCTACAGCACTTGTCAGACTTGTCAGAAAGCAGTTATGAACCGGACCAGCTGGTTACCATGAAGAAGGCCTATAAATAGGCTTATACAGTCTACATAAATCAGTTGTTGAAGATTGATAAGGTTCACATTATTGATCAAGTATCTAACAAAGAAGATCTAGATATTCCTTGAAGAATAAAGTGCAGATCTAAGAAGTTGGAGAGAGAGAGCTCCATCCAAGAAATCCGCCATTGGAACTAGGCTGAGAAGAAGGGTTCAGATTTATTCTGGATCTTAAGAAGCAAAGATCAAGGATCAACTGCAGAAGGAGTCAATCTTATTGAGTTCTACTTTCAAGAAGCTTTGAAGAAAGCTAAGTCAGATTGATTTCAGCTGAGTTATCAAGAAACTCACAACTCCCCTCTCTTGTTTCTGGGTTGCTGAGTTATCAATTGTATATTCATTTTATCTTGTAGGATCTTTTGGATCTGAGTTTTTGTAAGCCTGTAATTATAAAGGCTGAGTGTAGGGCTTGGGAGCCTGAGTGTAGGAGATTGAAATCTCTGAGTGTAGGCCTTGGTGGCTGAGTATAGGCCTTGGTGGCTGAGTGTAGGCCTTTGTGGCTGAGTGTAGGCTTTGTGAAGAAGCTGAGTTGTAGGGCCTTGGGCCTGAGGTGTAGGAACCAGTTTGGGTTCTGAGATAGTGGAGAAGTTTGGCTGAATCTAGTACACTGCTAGATAGGCGAAGGGGGAAAGTGGATGTACCCAAACCTTGGGGAACCACTATAAAACTGTGTGTCTGCTGTGATTGTGGTTTGCTGTGAATGCTGTGTGATTGCTGTGCAATAGTAGTTTAAATTCTGTGTTAAAAACTGATTGCTGCCATAAAAGGTTAAAAAGAATTTGGTCACCTATTCACCCCCCCCCCCCCCTCTAGGTGTTTGGGTACTATATCTTTCAGTTAGGATCTGTGATTAATCTCTGTTGTAGGTTATTTTGTGATTAGATTTAATAGTTGCTTCCCTGTTCACTCAGATTACAACAATTGTTGTAAAAAGTTTTCAAGCACCATATACTCTATTCACCCCCCTCTAGAGTATATCAGATCTAGCTGCACTTGCAATTGGTATCAGAAGCAGGTTGGTTAAACATACCATACCTTGGTGGTTGCACAAGCTAACACCTGAACCCAAAGATTTCCAGTTAGATCTGTTTTCTTTTGAGCTTATTATTAGATTTTGTTTTCACAAATCATGGCCGAAAACAAAAATTATGCTAGCACCAGACCTCTAGTGTGCAATCTATCCAAGTTTGCACTCTGGAAAGCAAGGATCAGATTATACATGAATTCTATTGACGAGGATATCTTTAATTCTGTTTTGACAGTTTGTCCAAGACCTCCAGAGAACTCAAGTACAAATGCTGTTCCACCTCCATCAGGAACAGATGCTGATATCAAGAAATGGAAGGTAGCTGATGCCAAGGCTATGAACATCTTACCCCAGACCATATCTGATGACATCTTTCAAAAGGTGGCTGAATGCAATTCAGCAAAGAAAATCTAAGATAAACTCTCTGAAATAGTCTCAGGCTCAGCTGATGAGAGAAAGGACAGGAGATCCCACCTCATATCTCAATATGAGAATTTCAAGAATGGAGAAGCTGAATCAGTTGGAGATATGTACAATAGACTTAGTCTGATAGTCAGTGAACTCAGGACTTTGGATAAGGAGATATCACTGACTAAATAAAGATTTCATTTCCGTCGCATACATCAAACTCTGGGTCAGCCCTCGATGGATGTCTTCTAATAAAGTTGTGGAGCGATATCGTAATGATGACAACAACACACTGCTTCGAGAATTCAAAATGAGGCATTTTGCTAAGTATGAGCCACTTTTTCTTCCATACATCAAAGCTCCTCTCGATGACACTACGCAGCGATGAGTGTGTTTTATTAAATATTTCATGTCGTCCTTCAATTGGCCTATTTCCCCGAGCAAAGTCCGGCAAGTGATATCTCATTTCCGGAAAAGGTTTCAGGAGCCCCTTCTCCAATGGGTAACCAGCATCGACGAGATAATATTTACCTTTAGTAGCAAGAAAGATTTTAAACATTTGAAGATATGATTAATAAATCAACATAACGTAAAAGCTCGTGGTACATACCTTCTGGTGGAAATGGAAATTTACTTAGCGGATCCCGTACTTCACGATAATATATGCGTGTGTCATGTGCAGACCCCTCCCATCCATGTACAACATATGTAAAACACATATTGAAATCGCAGACCTGTGCGCTCCTTGAAGGTTTTGACCAAATTGCACCACACTTCCTTATTGAAATGGGTGGTAGGTCTATTCCCTAAATCTATCTCTCGGCTACAAAGATCACAAAAAAGCAAAACATGCGATGTCTCCCAATTTGCAAAAATTCCACCTTCCGTTGATTTACCCAGCTATGAGAAAAAATAAAATTAAAGCATACACACACATAGATAGACATTGACACAAAAGCATGCACACACAAACATACACACACTCACACAAACATACACTTACACAATCATACACTCACAGAAACACACACACACACACACACACACACATAAACACAAACACACACAAACACATTCAAATATACATACACATACACAATTCAAAAAAATACACACACACAAGACCATTCATACACACAAACACACACATACACAAACACACACAAAAATTCAAAAAAAATACACACACACAAGCCCATTCACACACACACACACACACACACACACACACACACACACAATTCAAAAAAAAGACACACACACACACACACACACACACACACACACACACACACACACAATTCACACACACACAAGGCCATTCATACACACATTCTCATTCATACAAACACACACACACAAACACACACACATTCACAAACACCCTAAACACACACACACACACACAAACACAAACACAAACACAAATTTATAGAAACAATGGATGTATAATCACTATAATTACCAGAATTTGTGCTAGCATTAGAGTTCTACTACAAAAAAGTGGATAATTACATATAGGATAGAAATGTACCTTACAAAAAATCACAAATGGGTGTGGCCGGAAGTATAGAGAAGAAACCCAGATTTATGTAGTTCCCCTGAAATGAAATCCTGAAACAAAATCAAACAAAATAAAAGTTAAGCACTGGAATCAGGAACAAAAATGAAAGAGAAGAAATGAAGAAAGATTTGCCCCAATCTGGAAGATGACCGGCAAGGAAGGAGAGGGTCGACCATGGCTGAAGAGGGCGTTTAGAGGAGGACGACAAGAGGACTACTCGACGGGGTGGAGGCGAGCTCGGCGACGGCAACAACAAAACAGAGCAGGCTTGTAACGCCCCGAAACTCAAGGGAGCGACGGGAGGCGTTTTGGGCCAAATATGGAATTTGGCAGGGGCACACGGCCTGGGACACGGGCGTGTCCCATGGCGTGTCAGGCTTGAGTCGACGATTTGGCCGCGAGGTCGATGAAATTTGGAGTCGATGATTGTTGAGCAGCGCACACGGCCTGGGACACGGGCGTGTCCCAGAGCGTATCGAGCCCGTGTCGACGATCGGCCAGGGGTGTCAACGAATTTCGCTCGACGATGTGTCGAGACAAGGCACACGGCCTAGGACACGGGCGTGTCCAAGGCCGCGTCGTGTGGTCGACGAACTTCGCTCGATGAAGTGTCGAGACCGTGAACACGGCCTGGAGCCCAGGCGTGTTCGGGTGTGACACGGGTGTGTCACTTTGGACACGGGCGTGTCCAAGAACCCGTGTGAGTCTCGGGTTATTTTTGGGGCTGTGTCGATGGGGGCACACGGCCGACCACACGACCGTGCCAGTTGGAACACAGGCGTGTCAGGTCGAACACGAGCGTGTCGGATGCCCGTGTGCTGTTCAAGACGCGTCGATTTTGATGGCGAATGAGGGACACGGCACTGGACACGGGCGTGTGCCAGGCCGTGTTTGTCCCAGGTTTTACTTTTCAGCTACAAATCGTAGCCATTCGTTTCCTTATTTTGGGATCCGACGGTTGGGAGTTGTTCCTACTAGGATATACCCGGGATTGGGCCTTTGAAACCATCATTTCTTTTGAGTGGTTCTCTTTCTAAGTCAAGAGAGAGAGGAGAGCAAAGGAGGAAGAAGAAGCTTAGATCCGGCCATTGGAGGAGCTTCGAAGCTCCAAATCGCGAGCCGACTTCGGATTTGCGGAGGCAAAGAGAGTGCGGTGCTTTTCATCCACTTACTTTTCCATGGCGCCAAGGAAGAACGCTAGGGTAACGATTCTCTTCTTGAGCATATGAAGCTCTCCTTCTTTGCATAGGATGCCCGCTCTCGCGAGTTTGCAGTGAGTTGGAGGCGTTCCTTCGGGTAGATATGTTAAGTCCCCGTTGTGTAGAGTCTGTAAACGAGAATGGACATAGGCATGATGTGTGAAGTCTACCCGGACATGTTGGTCTGGATCGGTGATGTTGCATTGCATAATGGCCGGAGAAGACTCCGTGCAAATGTTTGTTTTTCGGGTTTTCTACGCGGTAGATTGGAATAGGGAGCCTTGGGGATTAACCCAAAGGTGCACCCGGAAAACTGGGCAGATGCGTGATTCTGCCAAACTTGTGGGCCTGGGAGCCAACTTGTACATAACTTGGTTATGTAATATTGTGCGTTCGATTCACGGGCTTCGGGGAAACTTAACTCGTACCGATGATATTAAAGTGTCGTGGCAAGTGAGCAATGGGTTGAGTGGAACCGCTCCTGCTTTATGCCGAGGGTATAGAGGTCGGGTCTTGCTGTCGATGATGTTAAAATGTCGTGACATAGGCTGTTGATGATATTTAAGTGTCGTAACATCTACCTAAAAGACCAAATTGCTCGCGAGAGATTGTCGTCCTAGGGATGGTGGTGAGTTAGCGGGCTTAGACTGCGATCACCGAGAATGTGCCCTGAGAGCACGGGGCATGTGGCCATGCATGCCAACGCCTGTGATGCAATGTATTTTTTTATACTGCTTGGTTGTGCTAATAATATGCAGGGAAGGAGCATCGCTGCCCCGAGTTGGGGGCGGGATCGTTATAATTTGGTCAGCATTGCTGACCGTTGCTTTTGTTTGCCACCGTGCAGTGGTTTGTTGCTTGCAGGTTCTGCTGGACCAAGCGGTCAATAGCGGGTTAAAGCCCAAATTGCGAAGCCGGTCCTTGAAGGCCTCATCGAAGTGTTTACTTGCTTTTGTTCATGTATGACCGGCCTGCGTGCCGTGGTTTGTAAATCATGTAATTTGAAGTAAACCATTTTGTAAGGCCTTAAGGCCAGTAATTGTGTATGTACTACATTCCTATTTGTTGTATTAGTGGACATTCATGCTCTTTGTGCTGGGTTCTTTGTTGCAACTTAAACTGCTTCCGCTAGAATGCTTTGTGTAGGACGTTACGATTGGTTGGATGGTTTCCATTGAGTAACCACCCGGTCTGTCTGTTGTATATGATGTCGGGCCCCGGCCGGACCTACTGCTATATGCTATGCGACGGATAGGGGGTATTACAATTTGGTATCAGACTACTGGTTTTGGTCGGGCTTAAAATGAATTCGTGGACGAATTCTTTTTAAGGGGTGGTGAGCACATGTGTGTGCGTCATCGTTATAACAGTAAAAGAACCCATGAATGTCCACTTAGGAATGAAAATACACGTGTTTGAGGAACCTGCGTGTTCCAATAATTGCTGTTTAAAATTTTAATTGGTCACTTAACGGTGTTTTGTACCACTATAGGTGACCAGAAGTGGTGCTGGGCCGTCGGAATATCGAGTTTCTGAGGCTAGCAGTGCACCTAATGAAGCTCCTGCAACACCTCTATCGGCTGAGACCATACGATTGGTGGCCAAAGCAGTGTTGGCCATGATTAATGCGCAGTCTGCAAGGCAAATGCAGCTGCCTACTCCTACGATGGAGCAGGTACCGCTACAAGCGGCTGAGCAGCGAAGAGTGGAACAGGTGGTAGAGGAACCGATGGTGCTAAGGAGGGCAACCGAGAGACAGCTTAAGCATGTCATGAGATTTAATCCTCCGATATTCTCGGGGTTGGGAACCCCAACTCAAGTTGAAGACTGGCTCTCCAGGGTGAAGAGAGTCATGACAGCAACGGAGATAGAGGAGTGGCAAATGACCACCATTGTTACGTTCCTTCTGGACGGTGAAGCGCGAATGTGGTGGGAAGGATTGGAGCTGCATCTTTTGAGAGGTAGGCAACTTGTTGATGTCTCGATGGAGGAGTTCTCGAGATTATTCTTGGCTAGATACCTCCCTTCGGCGTAGAGGATAGCGTTGGAGAATGAATTCCTGAAATTGGTTCAAGGGGACAGTACCGTGGATGAATATCTACACGAGTTTACCCATTTGAGTCAATATGCTAGCTCCACCATTGCGGATGAGGAGCACAAGACGAATCGATTCTACAAAGGGCTGAGAGATGATTTGAGGTTACTACTCTCGGGGCCGATGACGCAGGGTTTCTTAACCTTGGTCAACACGGCCCGGTCCTTGGAGAAGGACATGAAGAATGTGCAGGCAAAGAAAATCTTGGGTGAGAAGAAGTCGGAGTTCAGAGTGCCGAACTCCTCAAAGTCTGTGTTCCGGAAGTGGAACAAGAAAGCTAGGACTTCGGGTCTAGCCCCCTCTGCTGGTGCTTCTGGGGCGACTACAGGTCGGATCCCGAGAACATGTTACAGCTGTGGGAAGCCGGGGCATTATTCCCATTAGTGTCGGAGCGAACGTCCCAAGTCCGAAAGGAAGCCGGGAGCAACTTATGAAGAGAAGGGCAAGGCGGTGGAGTCAACTGCGTCCCACTATGCTCCGGCCCAACCAAGGGTCTATAATCTTGGCCAACAGGAGGCCATCAAACAGGCGGATGTGGTGACAGGTACGGTTTAATTTATAGCAAGTTAATTCCTTTAAATACTTGTTATGCACGTGTTACCTTACCACTGCTTGTTTAGGATTTGTTTTGATTTGTGAAAATCTGGCAAGAGCACTCTTCGATACGGGAGCTTCACACTCCTTCTTGTCTGAAGCATTTAACTTTTACGGGCTTGAAGGGGTCGAGCAAGACGTTGATGTCTGCTCTTCAGGTGGTGAAGGAGGTTCGTGTCGGTGCAGAACTGTTCTTTACACTAGTGGAGGTTGCGAAGCCGAAGCCCGCGTTGGATAGTATTTCAGTGGTATCGGAGTACCCTGATGTGTTCCCTAGAGATCTTCCTGGAGCCCCGCCTCAACAGGAGATAGATTTTACTATTGAGCTCGTACCAGGTGCAAAGCCTGTGTCACGCTCTCCTTATCGGCTAGCGCCTAAGGAAATGGCAGAGCTAAAGGTTCAACTGCAGGAGTTGTTGGATCAAGGGTATGTGCATCCAAGTTCTTCGCCTTGGAGCGTGTCGGTCCTCTTTGTTAAGAACAAGGATAGAAGCTTGAGGCCATGTATTGATTATCGGGAGCTCAACAAGTTGACGGAAAAGAACAAGTACCCGATTCCCCGGATCGATGATCTTTTTGATCAGTTGGTCGGGTCGACGGTGTACTCGAAGTTGGACCTCAAGTCCGGGTATTATCAGCTGCGAATAAGGGAGAGTGATATCCCGAAGACAGCGTTCAATATGAGATACAGGCATTACGAGTTTACGGTCAAGACGTTTGGGCTGACTAATGCGCCATCAGTGTTCATGGATTTGATGAACAGGACCTTCAGGGAGTACTTGGACCATTTTGTGATCGTCTTCATCGACGATATTTTGGTGTACTCGTAGAGTGAGGAAGATCACTTCAAGCATCTTCATTTGGTTTTAGAGACGCTAAGGAGGAATCAATTGTATGTCAAGTTCTCGAAGTGCGAGTTTTGGTTATCCTCAGTGGCGTTACTCGGTCATATAGTGAGTGGAGAAGGTATTGCAGTGGATCCGGCGAAGAGTATTGCGATACGGGAGTGGCCTGAGCTTTATATGGTAGCAGAAATCCGGAGCTTTTTGGGGCTTGCCGGCTATTATAGGTGCTTCGTAGAGAACTTCTCGCGGATAGCGTTACCTCTCACTACTTTGACGAGGAAGGAGCAGAAGTTTGTTTGGATGTCGGAGTGCGCGCGAGCTTTTGAGAAGTTGAAATGTCTGTTGACCATGACGCCTGTGCTGAGTTCGTCGAGTGGGACCGAAGGCTATGAGATCTATAGCGATGCTTCAGGCAGCGGTTTGGGTTGCATGCTACTGCAACATGGAAGCGTGATAGCTTATGGCTCGAGACAGCTGAAAGTGCACGAGAGGAATTATCCGGTCCATGACTTGGAGTTAGCGGCCGTGATTTTTGCCTTGAAGCTGTGGATGCATTATTTGTACGGTGTGAAGATTGATATCTACACTGATCATAAGAGCCTGAAGTATTTGATTGACCAGAAAGATCTGAATATGCGGCAGCGTAGATGGATGGAGTTTCTGGGGGACTATACATTCAAGATCCACTACGTTCCTGGTAAAGGTAATGAAGTTGCGGACGCGTTGAGTCGCCAGGCCCCAGCTCAAGCTAATTGGCTGTCGATCCATGACGAGCAGCTGGTTCGGGAGTTGGAGGCGTTGGAGATTGTTTGTGCAGATAAACAGTCAAGTGCTGAAGCAGTACTGAATTGGACTGAAGTTCAATATGACCTAGCTGATCGGATTCGGCATGCTTTGGACTTGGATGTCCATATGAAGCAGTTCATGGTAGAGGCTCTGGATGGGTCAAATTCCCAATTCATTGTGGAGGACGGATTACTTTGGAAAGACGGTCGTCTGTGGGTCCTAAGTGTGGGCAATTTGCGGGTGGAATTGTTGTACGAGGCACATCATACCAATTACTCAATTCATCCGTGGAGCACGAAGATGTACCGTGATGTCAAGAAACTATTTTGGTGGCCGGGTTTGAAGAAGGATGTGGTGCTCTACGTGGTGAAGTGCCAAACTTGCGCCTTGGTGAAGGCGGAATACCAAAAGCCTGGAGGATTTCTGAAGTCCTTGCCTATTCCGGAGTGGAAATTCGACGACATCACTATGGACTTTGTGCACGGTTTGCTAAGGTCGCAAAAGGGGAACAACGCCATTTGGGTGGTCGTTGATCGGCTAACGAAGGTGTCGCATTTCATTCCGCATAAGAAGGATGATCCGGTGGAGAAGTTGGCAAAACTGTATGTGGATAATATAGTACGGCTTCACTGTGTGCCCCGCAGCATCGTGAGTGACCGAGATGGGCGGTTCACGTCCAATGATTGGAGGCTAGTGTAGCAAATGTTGGGAACAAAGTTAAAATTCAGCACAACCTTTCATCCACACACAGATGGGCAGACCGAGAGGGTCAATAGAACTATGGAGGACATGCTCCGCATGTTTGTCTTGGACTTTGGAAAGCAATGGCAAGACCATCTTTATTTGGTGGAGTTTGCGTACAACAATAGCTACCAGGCGAGTATTCAAATGGCGCCCTTCGAGGCCCTATATGGTAGAAAATTTCGCACGCCATTGTCTTGGCTAGAAACGGGTGAGTCAAAGTTGTACAAGCGTCAAGAGGTGGAGGATGCTACTTCTTTGGTGAGAACCATTAGGGAGAGGTTGCTAGTCGCTCAGGACCGGCAAGCGAAGTACTATAATGCCAAGCACAGGAACGTGGAGTTCGCCGTGGGCGACCGAGTGTACTTAAAGATCAAGCCGTTCAAGGGTGTCTCGCTGGTGCGGCGATTGAAAAAGCTAAGCCCAAGATACCTTGGGACGTTTGAGGTTCTGGAGCGGGTTGGTGAAGCGGCCTATCGGTTGAAGCTTTCGGTGGAGCTTAGTGGTTTACATGATGTATTCCATATATCGGTGCTGCGGAAGGCGGTGCAAGAGCCTACACAAGTGATCGTGGTCGATCAAGTGCCGATTGATAGTGGGTTGACGACAAATGTTAAGACTGTGCGGATTGAGGACTCGGAGGTCAAGCGGCTACGCAATAAAGAGATCAGGATGGTCAAGGTCTGATGGGACAATTGCGGTCACGAGGAGCTCTCTTGGGAGCGAGAGCAGGCTATTCTTGAGGAGTACCCGGAGTTGTTTCACTCAGGTACCATTTAAGTTTTATATTACTTTCCTTTATGTAATTTCGAGGACGAAATTCTTTTAAGAGGGGGAGAGTTGTAACGCCCCGAAACTCAAGGGAGTGGCGGGAGGCGTTTTGGGCCAAATCTGGAATTTGGCAGGGGGCACACGACCTGGGACATGGGCGTGTCCCAGGGCGTGTCAGGCTTGAGTCGACGATTTGGCCGCGAGGTCGACGAAATTTGGAGTCAATGATCTTCAAGCAGCGCACACGGCCTGGGACACGGGCGTGTCCCAGGGCGTGTCGAGCCCGCGTCGACGATCGGCCCGGGGTGTCGACGAATTTCGCTCGACGATGTGTCGGGACAAGGCACACGGCCTAGGACACGGGCCTGTCCAAGGCAATGTCGTGTGGTCGACGAACTTCGCTCGACGAAGTGTCGAGACCGTGAACACGGCCGGGAGCCCAAGCGTGTTCGGGTGTGACATGGGGGTGTCACTTTGGACACGGGCGTGTCCAAGAACCCGTGTGAGTATCGGGTTGTTTTCGGGGCTGTGTCGATGTGGGCACACGGCCGACCACACGACCGTGTCAGTTGGAACACGGGCGTGTCAGGTCGAACACGGGCGTGTTGGATGCCCGTGTGCTATTCAAGACGCGTCGATTTTGACGGCGAATGAGGGACACGGCCCTGGACACGGGCGTGTGCCAGGCCGTGTTCGTCCCAGGTTTTACTTTTCAGCTACGAATCGTAGCCATTCGTTTCCTTATTTTGGGATCCGATGGTTGGGGGTTGTTCCTACTGGGATATACCCGGGATTGGGCCTTTGAAACCCTCATTTCCTTTGAGTGGTTCTCTTTCTAAGTCAAGAGAGAGAGGAGAGCAAAGGAGGAAGAAGAAGCTTAGATCTGGCCATTGGAGGAGCTTCGAAGCTCCAAATCGCGAGCCGACTTCGGATCTGCGGAGGCAAAGAGAGTGCGGTGCTTTACATCCACTTACTTTTCCATGGAGCCAAGGAAGAACGCTATGGTAACGATTCTCTTCTTGAGCATGCGAAGCTCTCCTTCTTTGCATAGGAAGCCCGCTCTCGCGAGTTTGTGGTGAGTTGGAGGCGTTCCTTCGGGTAGATATTTAAAGTCCCCGTTGTGTAGAGTCCGTAAACGAGAACGGACATAGGCATGATGTGTGAAGCCTACCCGGACATGTTGGTCTGGATCGGTGATGTTGTATTGCATAATGGTCGGAGAAGACTCCGTGCAAATGCTTATTTTTCGGGTTTTCTACGCAGTAGATTGCAACAGGGAGCCTTGGGGATTAACCCAAAGGTGCACCCGAAAAACTGGGCAGATGCGTGATTCTGCCAAACCTGTGGGCCCGGGAGCCAACTTGTACATAACTGGGTTATGTAAAATTGTACGTTCGATTTACGGGCTTTGGGGAAACTTAACTCGTGCCGATGATATTAAAGTGTCGTGGCAAGTGAGCAACGGGTTAAGTGGAACCGTTCCTACATTATGCCGAGGGCATAGAGGTCGGGTCTTGCTGTCGATGATGTTAAAATGTCATGACATAGGCTGTTAATGATATTAAAGTGTCATAACATCTGCCTAAAAGACCAAATTGCTCACGAGAGATTGCCATCCTGTGGATGGTGGTGAGTTAGCGGGCTTAGACTGCGATCACCGAGAATGTGCCCTGAGAGCACGGGGCGTGTGACCATGCATGCCAACGCCTGTGATGTAATGTATTTTTTTATACTGCTTGGTTTTGCTAATAATATGCAGGGAAGGAGCATCACCGCCCCGAGTTGGGGGCGGGATCGTTATAATTTGGTCAGCATTGCTGACCGTTGCTTTTGTTTACCACTGTGCGGTGGTTTGTTGCTTGCAGGTGCTGCTGTACTAAGCGATCAATAGCGGGTTAAAGCCCAAATTGCGAAGCCGGACCTTGAAGGCCTAATCGAAGTGTTTACTTGCTTTTGTTCATGTATGACTGGCCTGCGTGTCGTGGTTTGTAAATCATGTAATTTGAAATAAACCATTTTCTAAGGCCTTAAGGCCAATACTTGTGTATGTACAACATTCCTATTTGTTGTATTAGTGTACATTCATGCTCTTTGTGATGGGTTCTTTGTTGCAACGTAAACTTCTTCCGCTAGAATGCTCTGTGTAGGACGTTATGATTGGTTGGATGGTTTCCATTGAGTAACCACCCGGTCTGTCTGTTGTATATGGCGTCGAGCCCCGACCGGACCTACTGCTATATGTTATGTGACGGATAGGGGGTGTTACAAGGCTAGCCAGACATCGGGAAGCAGAAATTGGGAAACATGCTTACCAGCGGTGGAAGAGAAGAGGGTATTCGACGGCGTGGAGGCGAGCTCGGTGTGGAGGCGAGCAGAAATCAGAGCAAGCTTTGCCGTGGAAGATGAATTGGGAAGCAGGAAGAATCGCCGTCGCCCTAACTTCAGTGGATGATGAATCGCACAGCTTCCGCGATTCCAGGGTCGTGAAAAATTTTCACGACTCTGGAACGCCCTAATTTCACGATTGCACAGCGGGGGCAACTCTAAATGTGGGCGTTAAATTATTGTTTGGCGCGGCTTATTGAAAAACAGCAGCACACTGTTGTTGAAACGCCGCGCCAAACAGTGCCTGAGTGAGACCAGCTCACTCAACGCCATATGACAGATATCATTGAGTCATTCTACTACTGTCAATGCCATTAGGCAGAATGGAATTATTCTAAGTCCAGAATCGTTGAGTGTAGTCAACACACTCAATGCCATCGGGTAGAACAAAATTATTCTAAGTCCAGAATCGTTGAGTGTAGTCAACACACTCAACGTCATCAGGCAGAACGAAATTATTCTAAGTCCAGAATCGTTGAGTGTAGTCAACACACTCAACGCCATAGTTGCAGAAAGGGCTGAAGATTAAGCTAAGGCAAAAAATATTGAGTGAAGCTTATACACTCAACGCTCTCAACGCCTGGACAAGCTAAGGATTTGACTAAGTTAAAAAGCATTGAGTGGAGCTCACTCACTCAACGCCTAGCAGAGCTGAAAATTTTCTAAGTCTAGATTTATTGAGTAATGCTTGTTCACTCAACGCACTCAACTCCTGGGTACTTGTCTGAAATTTTCTTAAGTCCAGAATGGCTAATGTCAGCAAAGTCATCAAAGTTCAAAATGACTAAGGAAGAGTTGTTATCCATTCTTAACGGCGTAGTTAGTCTCATTCTATAAAACTAAGGATATAATCAGTTACTACCTTTAAGCCCAGAGATCGAACGGACGTGTAGACAGAACAGGAGAACGTTTCGATTAGGAGGTGATAACGTAATAACAATGAATCCTAATAATCAAAACGCTCCTAATGAAGTTGACCAGGAAGGCTTAGGTCAAGAGGGTCAGGTAGAACAGAATGGACAACCTGCTGAAGTTAGGCAACCTATCGCGAGTACAATATGCCTTATAGGGGTGGAATGCAATATAACATTATCAAGCCTGCCATTGAAGCCAATAACTTTAAAATTGACTTCATGGCCATGAACCTAGTGCAGTAGATGCAATTCAGTGGACTGAATCATGAGGACCCAAACTCCCATTTACGGACTTTCATGGATGTGTGCGACACATTCAAGATTAATGGTGCATCAGATGAAGCGATTAAACTCCGCCTATTTCCATTCTCTCTGTCAGGTAGAACGAAAGAGTGGCTTGATTCCCAACACGGTCTCACCACTTGGATGCAAGTGGTTGACTTATTCTTAAACAAGTACTTCCCACTTGCAAAAACAGTAAAACTAATGCGAGACATTAGTACATTTATGCAAGGGAATGGGGAAATGTTGTATGATGCGTGGGAGCGGTACAAAGAACTCCTACGAAAGTGTCCTCACCATGGTTTGCAAATTCACCAACAAGTGTGGACATTTTATAATGGCCTCCAGACATCTATGATGATCCAGGTAGATGGAGCTGCAGGAGGTTCTCTCATGAACAAGTACCCCGAGGACGCATATGCTATCCTAAAAGATTTATCTTCAAATAAATATCAGTCGTTCGACTGACAGGCCCCTTCTTCTTCGGTAGGTGGTCTTTACCAAGTAGATCAGTTGACCTCGTTCACCGCATAAATGTCGGCACAGTTCAACTCTATGAACAAGAGATTAGATGCCTTGACCCTAAGTCAATCCCAAACACACCCTCATGTCAACAGCATGGTTGCCTCTTCGATTCCCATGAACCCATCTCTTACGGTAGAACAACTTGTTGGTCATAATGAGGAGATTAATTACATAGGAGGGCAACCAAGGTATAATCATCCTCATCATCACAATTATAATAACAACAACACATTTTCTAATCATTATAATCCTGAAGTGCGTAATCACCCAAACTTCTCGTGGAAGAACAACACCGGTTTGGCACACCCACCCGTTTTTAATTCAAATCCACACTTGAATCCACCTCATAACAACAACTATAATCACCAAGGAGCTTCTAGAAAATATTCTGAAGAGATGACTGTTGAATCAATCCAAAAGAGTGATGCCCGCATCACTAGTTTAGAGGGTTCCTTACGGGTAATTGAAACGCAATAGGGCAGATTGCGAGTGCATTGAGTCTTAGACCCCAAGGAACACTCCCAACGGATACCATTCCAAACCCGAAGGGAGAAAATCCTCATTGTAAGGCTGTCACTTTAAGGAATGGAAAGGAGTTGGTGGGAGCACCGGAGAAAGAACAATCTAGGATGAATGATGAAGGAAATGAGTTGGAGGAGGCTAGCCACGAGGTTCCTAGTAAGGAGTTGAGACAAGAAGAGAATGCTAACGAAGGAGTGGAGGTGTTAGGAGAAAAGGAACATGAGCCAACCGTTGAAAATTCAAGGAAGAAGAGTAGTGTGATAGTCTATCCACCACCACCATTCCCTCAATGATTAAGGAAAAGTAAATTAGACCATCAATTTCAGAAGTTTATAGAGATATTCAAGAAATTGCAAATCAATATCCCTTTCGCGGAAGCGTCGGAACAAATGTCAAGCTATGTGAAATTTATGAAGGATATCCTATCGAAGAAGAAAAGATTTGGAACGAATGAGACGGTAGCACTCACGCAAGAGTGCAACGCCATTCTCCAAAAAAGACGAGCAAGTAACGTTTAACTTACTTAAGACAATGAAATTCCCCCATAGAGAGGAACATAACATGGAGGTGGTCAATCACGTGCCCATTTATGACTATGAATCGACTCGTCTACTGTCCAATGAACGGGAAGTTTTCTTGACTCACTTATTGACTGGGGAGGATTCATCTGAGCAGGAAGAAGAAATGCAAGAATGCTTACAAGCATTTGAGAGGCAGATTGATTGGGTTCAAAATCCTGAACCATTAGAGATACCTGAGAAATCCATCTCAGTAAAACCTTCCATTGTAAAGCCACCATTGTTCGAGTTGAAACCCCTTCCTGAGCATCTTTCGTATGCGTTCCTAGGCGAGAACGACACTTTACAGGTTATTGTTAACTCCAAATTAGAACTGGAACAACTGCTGAAGCTTATTGAGCTTTTAAAACGATACAAGTCGGTGATAGGTTGGACGCTAGCGGATATCAAAGGGATAAGCCCATTACTGTGCATGCATAAGATCCGCTTAGAGGAGTCATGCAAGGGATCTATTGAGCCCCAACGCCGTCTAAGCCCACCAATGAAGGAAGTAGTAAGGAAAGAAATTATAAAATGGCTAGACGCAGGCGTCATCTACCCTATTTCCGATAGCTCGTGGGTGTCGCCAGTGCATTGTGTCCCAAAGAAAGGAGGACTGATGGTAGTAAGGAATGAGAAGGGAGAGTTAATATCTACTAGAACAGTTACTGGTTGGCGGACTTGTATAGACTACAGGAAACTGAACAAAGCCACCAGGAAGGATCATTTCCCCCTTCCTTTCATCGATCAAATCTTGGATAGACTGGCGGGGAATGAATTCTTTTGCTTTCTAGATGGGTACTCAGGGTACAACCAGATTATGGTAGACCCAGAGGATCAAGAGAAGACTACCTTCACTTGCCCCTTTGGGACGTTTGCATTTAGAATGCTTCCATTTGGCCTATGCAATGCACCTGCTACTTTCCAATGCTGCGTAATCGCGCACATCGCAGACCTTTTAGAAGAAGGTGATGGCCCAGAAGATTATGGGATAGAGGTCTACATGGATGACTTCTCAATCTTTAGGAAGTCTTTTGATGCTTACTTGATCTGTTTAGATAAGGTGCTCGCGCGGTGTGTGGAGACTAATTTAATATTGAACTGGGAGAAATGCCACTTCATGGTCCGTGATGGGATGGTGTTGGGACATCATGTCTCTAGAAGAGGGCTAGGAGTGGATAAGGCGAAATTAGATGCAATAGAGCAGTTACCTCCACCCACGAATGTAAAAATGTTGAGGAGCTTTTTAGGACACGCCAGTTTCTATCGTCGATTTATCAAAGACTTCACAAAGATAGCAAAGCCATTGAGTGGGTTATTAGAAAAAGATGTGAAGTTTTATTTCAGTGATGAGTGTTTAGAAGCATTCAATGAGCTTAAACAATGTTTGACTACGACACCTATTGTTGTGACACCTAATTGGAAAAAACCGTTTGTTTTGATGTGCGATGCGAGTGACTATGCGGTGGGAGTTGTTTTGGGTCAAATGCGGGAGAAAATATTTCATACAATAGCCTATGCTAGCAAAACGCTCATTGATTCCCAAGTCAACTACACTACCACGGAGAAAGAAATATTGGCAGTAGTTTTTGTGTTTGAAAAATTTAGGTCATATCTCCTATGCACGAAGGTTATAGTAAATACTGATCATGCCGCAATTCGTTATCTTATGGATAAACGAGATGCGAAACCTCGATTGATCCGGTGGGTACTTCTACTACAAGAGTTTGATGTGGAGATCAGAGATAGGAAAGGAACGGAAAATCTGGTTGCAGACCATCTTTCTAGGATTGAGAACACTACCCAACCGGTACCTCTTGAGATCAATGAGAAATTCCCCGATGAGTGGTTTTTAACCATAGCTGAAAGCTCAGCACCCAGATATGCTGACTTTGTAAATTATTTGGCAAGCAATATTATGCCACCTGAACTACCCTACCAACAAAAGAAGCGATTTTTACATTAGGTAAGGTCTTACATGTGGGATGATCCCTTATTGTTCAAAGTTGGCGCTGATGGAATTGTACAAAGATGCATACCCGAGGAGGAGATGAGAGCGATACTAGAAAAATGTCATAACTCACCTTACGGAGGTCATTTCAAGGGAATGAGGATGACAATGAAAGTGCTTGAGGCTGGATTCTATTGGCCTAACTTATTTAGGGACGTCAATGTATTTGTGAAACAATGCGATAGATGCCAACGGAGCGAGAATATCCTTAAGAATGAAGGAATGCCCATGAACATAATGTTGGAAGTTGAATTATTTGATGTATGGGGTATAGATTTCATGGGGCTGTTCGTGAATTCGAATGGTAATTTATTCATATTATTGGCTCTGTACTACGTATCTAAGTGGGTGGAAGCAATCGCGACGCCCAGGAATGATACGAAGATAGTCCTTAACTTCTTAAGACACCATATATTCAGTCGATTCGGAATCCCGAGGGCAATCCTTAGTGACGGCGGAAGTCATTTCTGTAATAATAAGTTCACCGCGTTACTAAACAAATTTGGGATAACTCATAAAGTCGCATTGGCATATCATCCCCAGACGAATGGGTTAGCGGAAGTATCCAATAGGGAGGTTAAGAAAATTTTAGAAAAGACAGTGAGCGTCAACCGTAGAGACTGGTCACAAAAGCTTGCTGATGCATTATGGGCATATCGTACTGCCTTCAAAACCCCTATTGGACTAACCCCGTACTGGATGGTTTATGGAAAGTCTTGTCATCTGCCTCTAGAAATGGAACACCGGGCATTCTGGGCTATTAAGAAAATAAACTACGATTTCCGAGATGCCGGTACGAAGAGGATTTTACAATTAAATGAACTAGAGGAGATTCGGATGCAAGCATATGAAAACTTAAGAATTTACAAAGAGCGCACGAAACATTGGCATGATCGACGGATGAAGGAGAAACATTTTGAACCGGACCAGCTTGTTCTTTTATTTAATTCTCGCTTAAAATTGTTCCCGGGTAAGCTCAAGTCACGTTGGTCGGGCCCGTTCAAGGTTAAAATTGTGCACCCCTATGGAGCGATGACTATTTTAAATGAAATTGATGGGACCGAATTCAAGGTGAATGGAGAGAGATTGAAGTTATATTTGGGAGGCGACATTGACCGAGTAGTGTCGCGAGTGGAGCTTGTCTGATCAAGCAAAGTCCTGCTGGGACTCATAAATCAGGCGCTTTGTGGGAGGCAACCCATTACATCTTCATATAAAATATCTATTTGCATGTTTTGCCTTTTGTTTTTCAAATTTTCAATTTTCATAATTTAGTACTTCTCATAGTTTTAAGGTTAGAACGTAAAGACGATGTGGAGGAGCATGAAATTTTAGGTAAAATTCGGCCATTTGAGAAAAATAGGGTGTTGCAACAGCGTAAATGCGAAATTGTCATTTTTCGTACTCTGCCTGGACAGGCGTCATTATGCTTGGGAGTTGCACCGGGAACCAGTCTAACTGAACCGCCATATAACTGGTTCAGCAAGTTATCACAACATCGTAAAATGGATGTTATCATTTTCTTTTTGTTGATTGCCTAGGCGTAATTGCACTGGGCGGTAAACCGACGCCGGTTTAAGTGAACCGCCGCGGACGGTCCAAAGAGACGTTTCAGTTCAAATTAAATCAAGCGGTAGGGTTAATTAAGCGGGATTAAGTCTTGTTAAACTTAATTAATACTAATAACATAATACTTAATTAAATTAATATATAAACAAATCCTCTGCTATAATTTTCCCCAGCCCGACTCCTTCCCCGAATCATCAACCGGAGAGAGCAAATCGTCGAGCGGGAGCCCAGATCGTCGAGTGGAAAAGTGAATCGTCGATCGGAGAGAGCAAATCATCGAGCAGAAAACCAGATCATCGAGCAGAAAAGTGAATCGTCGAGCGGGAGAGTATATCGTCCAGCGGGAGCCCAGATCGTCGAGCGGAAAAGCGAATCGTCGACCGGAGAGAGCAAATCGTCGAGCGAAAAACCAGATCGTCGAGCGAAAAAGCAGATCGTCGAGCGGGATCCCAAATCGTCGACCGAAGAAAGCAAATCATCGAGCGGGAGAGTATATCATCCAGCGGGAGCCCAGATCGTTGAGCGGGAGAGCGAATCGTCGAGCGGGAGACCAAATCATCGAGCGGGAGAGTTGCGGCTACTGAAAAGATGGTGATTTCACAAGCAATAAGGCGACTCCTCGGGCAGCGAAAAGACGGACAGTGGGAGGTTGCAGCAACGTCGTTTTCGAATCGCTGGACACCGGCCTACAATCGAGAGGAAGTAGAGGATTCCGGGTGCGTGGCAGCCATGAGGGAGACTAGGCACGCGAAGAAGGTTGCGCCGGAGAATGTTTCTAGGGCCCATTCAGGTATACCTAACACTCACGCACTTCATTATAAAATCTCTTTCCTTTAGATCCATGCTTAATACAATACATACTCTAGACAAATCATTGAAGAAGAAGAAACAAAAGAAGGAGAAATCGGTTATCAGGAAAGGTATAAGATTTCAACATGAAAAGGCAGAGTTCAGGTTTAAGGAGTTGAGAACCACTCCATTTATTATGGAGAGAGGATTTAAAATGGACAAGAGGGCTTGGAACTTAGCTTACGTCAATCAAATCTGTGCCCTCCACTGGAAGCACTTCTATAACCCAAGAACTGAAGCTGCTCTTTCCCTCGTCTACGAGTTCTACGTAATGCGATATCAGCAGAGGAAGAGATGGCCATTGTGCGAGGGAAGGAGGTAGTGTTTTCGGCTGAGCGAATTTCTGAATTGTTTGCATTGGATGACCAAGGTCAACATGACTACACTACAGTCCTAACGAAGGTCACCCCACAAGAAATGGCAGAGGTTGTTTGCATTCCATCAGGACCGGTATGGACCAACGTGGCATCCAAGTGCATGAAAGCAACTTGCTTAACTAGACAAGCCAAGGTTTGGCTCCTGTTCATCAACGCCACCATACTTCCAACAAAGCATCTCAACAACGTGCCTATCCACAAAGTTGCTATCATATATTGTATACTAAAAAGCATAAGGTTTAATGTGGGGAATGTCATCGCGTATAGGCTGAAGGAGAAGATACGGGAGAAGAACCCTAAACAACTATGGTTTCCTGTCCTTATCACGGATCTGTATCATGCGACTAGGGTGCCAGAATAGGAGGATGACATGATGAAGAAGTTGAAGCACCACATAACCAAGAAGGTGGTGGAGGTGTGCATTAAGGTTGCCGATGATTCTACCATGGAACAACCCTCTCAGGCTCATGATGACAAACCTATGGACATTGAAATTCAAGAAGAAGATGACGGAGGTGATCCTGATGCTATGATGGAGGAGATACAATATATGAAGGCTTATTTGCGATGCCACCATCTATATGTGTAGTAGGAATTAGATGAGCAAAGAGCTATTCTATACAAGTTATTGGAGAAAGCCAAGCTCCCTAGACCACAATCCAAGTTGAGAATGTGGAAGCAGTTTGATAATGAAGGTTATTTGCTTAACTCCAACTGCATTCGAGTGGATCCTCGCATTCGTCAAACTGCAGATGAAGAAGAAGGCGATGTCGAAGATGAGGAAGGAGGTGATGCTGATGACAAAGAAGGTGATGAGGAAGGAGGTGATGCTAATGACGCAGAAGGTGATGAAGAAGGGCCTTATGAAGATGACGGAGATGATGACGCCGAGTAGGCATCCCTGATTTATTTTGGTTTGGCTTATAATTTATGTTCTGGTTGAATTATGTTTTGGACCTGTATGTTTTGGACAACTTATATTTTGCTTGATCTCATGTGCAGTTAAACTCTTTGTTGGTGCATGAAAGTCATATTTTGACATAGACACTTATATATGATTTTATGAGGTGCTTTTGTTGTTGTGTAGAAGTATGGTTTTGACGTAGATACGCTGCTATGTTATTATGAATGTGCTTTTGTTCATTACTGATACAATCTGAGTCCTGAATATATTATTGGTTGGAATGTTTTGTCCCAGATTATACTATTACAAGTATGTCTTATGTATGTTTCTACTGATCTACGTCTCCAGTATGCTTGCTTCTATTATTCGATGAATAATTATATTGATATAACCCTCGTAGAACTTTTATTTCGTTGTGTCCTATGTCATTACACGTGCAGGTAATCTTAAGGGGAGTTGGTTAATCTTACGGGGAGTTTATGGAAGGATTGGTTATCTTGCGGACATGTGGATCACTCCACACACGTCTGCACTTCTTTAGGGGAGTTATTTACTTTTAGCTGCTTTATTCCTGATATCTGAATGCTCATTCGATAACATAATTGTTTATAGCAATGCTTTAAGTATGAAAGGGTGTATTGTTTTCATCACTAGTGCTCTTGAAGTAGAGTTGCTAGGGCCTAGCAATGCTTTAAGTGTGGAGGGGTGTACCCCTTACACACTGGGTAAGGGATACTTTGATTCAACGATACTAACTTGTGTTCTTGATTAATCTAGGGGTTACTCTAGATTTATTCAATGATCGGTAGGGCATGTCAATCTTAAGGACCCAACTAATGAATTTGAAGCTAGAAGGATGTTGGTTTGACTGAGCTCATTTAAACAATTTTTTTGTACTTCCATTACATGCTTTCCTACATTGTCCTCTAAATCCAATGGGGAGTGGTGAGCAAGAGCGAAGTAAATGATGTACACCAAAATATGAGGGTAGTTTGTTCGTCCTTTTTGATCATTCACTCCATTAGTTGAGCTTGAACCATTTGATACACATCATTCCATGACTAAATTCCATGTCTCCACTGGTTGTGTCTTAAGAAGTAGCCTATTCTGAGTGTTGCAAATAAAATAAAAAATTTATAGTGATATGCGGCCTGAATATTCGTACACATACTTAGAATGATCCCAACTATGATAAAAAAAGGGGGTAAACAAAAGAAAAGTCATAGTGATATGTGGTCCGAGCATGTGAATGCATACTTGGAATGATCCAAACTGTGATGATATTAAAAAAAACTGGAAAAGAAGAAATATCATAGTGACATGTGGCCTAGGTATGTGCACTTATATTTGGAAAGATCCCTGCTATAATTAGTCTTAGAAAAGTGTAACGAATCTCACAATATGTCGAATTTTTAAGATCATTAACTAGGGAGCTCCATCACATTATTAAAATATTCCTAAACGTCGAGCCAAGCTTGAACATATCCCACTTTCATTGAAACTACTAACTCATATGGAGGCGAAATCAACTGCTTAGCATAGGCTGATCATTACCTGTAGATGCGGGGGTGCAAAAGGAAGTATTGCATTATAGTACATTATTTCTATGATGATTATTTGAGCTCTAGTCCATCATCTAACTAATGGATTTGTGAATAGTTGTATTTCAATTGATTGCCAAACCTATCATTCTAGTAAAGCACACCTTTTTGAGTGTGCCCCCATTAGTTGATTTTTCAAGAAAAAAAATTTAAGTATCATTGAATCATGCACTGCGTATTGTCCTTCACCCAGGTTATTGTTGTGAACTTGTCTTTGTTAGGGTCTATCAAGAATTTAAGTGTGGAGGTGTGATAACTTCTCAAATGAAGTTATCTACGCTAAGTATTTCTACTTCATAATTAGTAAACAGGAGCCTAAATGGTAATAAATATGATTAATTATTGTTTTAATGTTTATGGTACTAAGTTGGTCTTATTCTATGGTTTTTATGCAAGATTTGTCGAGAAAATCAACTTGGAAGAGTAATGCATAATTCTTATTTTCGGCCTGGACCAGTTACTGCAACATCCAATTCTGAAACTGCAACATTTATCTGTTCGAAATTCAAATTTTAAATTTGAATTGCCACCGTTTTTAATGATGGAAGGATGCATCTCTTCAGCAAGGGTGGTCGTTTTTAATGCCAAAAACTGACCAAATGAGGGAGATTGATTTTATTTTTTGGATCTAAAGGGAAGAGCACCATCTAGGGTTGGCTTAGGAAGAAACCTCCATTGGAGAGCGACGACGAGAGGAATAAGGAGATCTTCGTGCGGATTAAAGAAGCGACTCTAGGAAGAGATTCCTGCAGCGATTAAGTGTGAACCACTATGTTTTGTAAGATCTACTTCAATATTTTGCGTGATTTCTCCAACGCCATGAAATAATTCTTCCTTAATCTTGTATTATGAGAGTACTAGGTTGTCTATGATGGATAATTTCTAGTTTATTTTGTTGAGAATACTTGGTGAATGTTCTTTATCAATTTTATGATCTTTATTTCTGAAATGTTTGGCCAATGTTTCACATTTATGCTACACTTCATAAATTGAGAGAGGAGTTGAAGTAGTATATCATAATTTTGATATAGCATTTGAAGAGAGAAGAAGACTTCCTCTTGGTGTTAGCAACTTAGGTCTTTGTTCTTTGAGCGGTTCTCTATTTTAAGATCGTTGCAAGGCACGCTCACCACGCATTTTCACAACGACCTATTCACTTATTCATCGTACTAAACCTAGGAAATCATAATATAAGATTATATCTCTCCCTTGATAAGAAAAGTATTTTTCCTAAGATTCATAGTAGTTTCATTTAGAAGTTTGCATGCTTATCTTTAATAATTCAAGAAAATCACCTATATCATTTTACTTGGATTTAAGGAAAAGGCTAACTAGTATTTGCAATCACTGAACCAATCACCTCTATGCGTGTACAACCCCGTAGCCGGGCGAGTGGGCCCTCCCCAAATATCAGCCTAGGGGCGTGTTATGGGCGACGAGTTGGTGCGACCCCATTCGAAGACGTGTGGGTCCTCGTGCGTGCGTGCGGGGGCTTTATTTGCATAGGCTTAGAATTTATGTATATATAATATATGTTATATTATAATATATATATATATATATTATATATATATATATATATATATATATATTATATTTTATATATATAAGATATATTAGATAAGAAGGGGGGCAAGCAGGTAAAAAAAAGAAAAGGGAGGAGGTGTCGGGGGCACAACAGGACAGCAGAAGCAAAAGGGGGAAAATAAGAAGAAAAAGGCAGGGGATCGGGATTCCTTCCGAAGGCTAGGGCACGACCGCCATTTCCCCCTCTCTCCTGTCGCCGGCAAAGCCGAGCCCCGTCGCCCCCTTCCCCTCTCCCGTCGTCGGCAAAGCCGAGCCCATCGCCCCTCTTCCTCTCTCTCGTCGCCGGCAAAGCCGAGCCCCATCGCCCTCTCCCTCTCTCCCGTCGCCGGCAAAGCCGAGCCCCATCGCCCACTCCCTCTCTCCCGTCGCCGGCAAAGCCGAGCCCCATCGCCCCTCTTCCCCTCTCCCATCGCCGGCGAAGCACAGCCACAACCCCGGCCGCCTCTCTCTCCGTAGGCCTGGAGCAACGGCCCGAGCGTTCTCCCTCTCTCTCTCTCTCCGGCCGCCTGGAGCAGCAGCCCGAGCACCGCCTTTCCTCCCTCTGTCCAGGTCGCCGCCGACAAGCAGCAGCCCGAGCTCCCACCTCCTCTCTCTCGCCTCCGCCGCCTGTAGTGGCAACTCGAGCCCCGCCTCCCTCTCTCACTCTCGGCCTAGAGCAGCGGCCCGAGCGCCACCTTTCTCTCTTTCTCTCGGCCTAGAGCTAAGCCCTAGATTTTCACCACCGACAGCAAGCTCGGCCTGCAGCAAGGCTCGACCGGCAGCAAGCTCGGCCTGGAGCAAGGCTCGGCTTGGAGCAAAGCTCGGCCTGGAGCAAGGCTCGGCCTGGAGCAAGGCTCGGCATAGAGTGGAGATCGACCACCGATGCGGCCGCATGCAGTAGGATCGACCCGGAGCTCCTCTCCCGGCCCCGCCTCCAAGCACGCGACAAGGGTAACGATGTTTCTACTTAGGCAGGTGAAGCCCTTAGTTTACATATTTGCATGGAAGCCCCTCTCCACCAACGGGTGGGGGGAAGGGTGCTTTTCGACGGGTTGACGTGTGCGTCCCCGCAGTTAATTGCATTAGTACCCGGAAGCGTGAGTACGGGTTTAGGCATGCTGTGTAAAGCCCATCCGGACGTGTGAGCCGGATTGGTGATGTTTTGGGGTTCCCGGAGAAGACTCCGAGGAAGTTGTTTATTAGCCGCTTGCAGGGAATGCGCGCCACAAGCCCCAAAAATGGGGTGTGCGCAATATGTTTGGCCCGCTCATGTTAGCCGACTGATGCCTAGTTGGCCGCCGCTCGTCGAGACGTTGGAGTACAGGTGTTGCAGTACCAGGTGGGGAGTAGCGGGCTTGAGCCCAAGCTTGTGCCGGCCCTCGAAGGCCCTTTTTGTTTATATTGTCGTCCTGCGTGCCGAGTATGGAATTCATATTCCTGTAATATTTTTTAATATCTGTGATGCTCTGTAGATATGTAGTTTACTCCTACTGTCTTGGGCGAGCGGTGTGTTCGCGAACCGCTCCCCCCGTGGGGGCCCCGAGGTATAGATGTCGGGAAGCCCCTGATGGCATGTTGTCATCCTTTCAGAATAACGAAGTTCCGCTGTTAGCGGCCCAATTGGGGCTGCGTAGAGTAGGGCTGCTGGGAGGTTTTGCGCCATTAGTAAGGCGGATGGGGAACGTTTTACATAGACCCGAGGTGGCACCTCTAGTTTGGGAGTAGATCTGGAGATCCTCCTCAGATGTTCCGGTCGGCCAAGAGAGCCCTCCGAAGGTGCCTTAGCTCAGCCCTTGGCTTAGGAGGGGAAGAGTTTGTTAGTCTTCTGGGTATGCGGCGGGTCCTCCATGCTGAGACCTTGGGTCTGTCCCTTGTGTTCCTAGTCTTCTGCCTAGATCGTTCGCTTGAGGGTAGTAGGTGCGCAGTCACCCCTTCCCCAAGGGTCGAACTCCACATGAGACCGATTTTTGGTTTCAACATTTTGGTGTGGTGAGAGTGGATCGTGGTCAGTGTAGAAAAGCTTCCGCGAGCTCAATGACGGGACAAGGATCCGATAGGCCGAACTCGCCACCCCCCCCCCCCCGCCTCTTGCAATGGTGGGGATTGTTGAAGACTTCAGGGAATGAGGTGCTGACTCTTGTCAAGTTCGCACTCGGCACGCGGGCCGAGTGCTCGACTCCGGCAGTCCATATCGCTGCCGCCCCCTCCTTGGGCGAGGACGCTCCCGGCAGGCGAGCTGGGAAGGAGGTGGCCGAGGAAGGTCGGGGGTGCGAGCTCCCCGAGCGCGAGCTCTTCCCTGGCTCGGCAGGCCGAGGCCGGTTCGGCGAGCTGGGCTCGCGAGACTCGTCGGCTCGCTCAGTGGGGGGGAGGAAGTCCTTTCAGCGAGTTGGTCTCTTCAGCTCCAGTTCCAGATGGGTTCAGGGAACCCGAGATGTCCTACTACACCGGGAAGGGAGACCCGGTCCAACATGTTCAGTGGTTCGAAGATGTAGTCTCCATCCGTCAGATGTCGGACGGGTTTAAGTGCCGACTTTTTGCTATCACCCTCAGGGAGAAGGCAAGGGAGTGGTTCCATCAGCTACCGGCCAGCTCCATCTACTGCTTCGAGGACCTGCGCTGGGGGTTCATGCTGAGGTTCACTACCTCGAAGAAGAGGAAGAAGGAGTCTGAGTCCCTGTTCCACATCAAGCAGGGGGTGAACGAGACGTTGGGAAGCTACGTGGACCGGTTCCAGGAGGAGGTTACTCAGGTCCAGGAGATGTCGGGCCATAGTCTGATGATGGCCTTTACCCTGGGCCTGCAGCAGGGGTTCTTCCGGATGGAGCTGAAGAGAGTTCCCCCCTCTCCTACGAGGAACTGATGGAGAGGGCGGCGAGAGAAGTTGATGGGGAGGCATCAAACCCGGAATTTGCAAGGAAGCTGGCCAGGTGGGCCACGGAGGAGGATAAGGAGTCGAGAGGAGGAAGAGGACAGGAGGAGAGGGGAGGAGAGCCACGACCGAGGGAGCAGAGGCAGCTCCAGGGGCAGCAGCAGCCGAGGTGGGGGCGCCAAGAGACCGACCATCAGCTAGGTTGGAGACCTGAGTGGCAAGGGCGAGGGCCACAGAAGGGATACCACGGAAGGGATCAGTATCAAGGGGGGCAAGATCAGTTCCACCCCCTAGGCTGGAGGCAGGGCCAGAGACCCCGGCTCCCCGACCAAGAGGAGGCAATGGCCATAGTCTTGGGGGCGAGGAGGGGAATGATGAGGAGGAGAAGGAGAGAAGTTAGGGTGGAGTTTCCCTATTGCGACTTCCATCAGGAGGAGGGGCACGCAACAGCCACGTGCCCGGAATTCCTGGAGATGAGAGGGAATAGGGAGCAGAAGTAATAGCAGCAGGGTCGGCAAGAGGTGAGGATTGAGGAGGTCCTGCCTCGGGCACAGGAGGACCGTTGCGAAGACCGGGTTGATGTGTGAACCTGAGGAGGGATCGGAGTGATCCATGGAGGGGTCGGGGTTAAGGCTTCCCGCAAGGCGAGCCTCCACACCATATACCGACGGAGCGTTGCCTCCACATCCCAAACCCCACCCCCGAAGGAGAGGATCACTTTCTCTAGGAGCGATATGCCAGATCACGAGGATCCATTCTGTGATGCGCTGGTCATCAAGGAAGCCATCAATAATTTTACCGTTTCTCGGATCCTCGTGGACAACGGGAGTTCCGTCAACATCGTCTTCAAAAAGGCAGTTGACGCGATGAAGGTGGAGGCAAAGAGGGTGTTGGCCTCGGATGGCCCTTTGTTTGGATTTTCGGGAGATAGGAAGGAAGTGGAGGGAGGAGTAGGCCTCCATGTCACCTTGGGGGGGCAGTCCTGTTGGGTATTTCATCAACATGAACCCAGATTTGATGAAGTCACCCTGGAACTAAGATGAATTAAGTTGTACTTGATGCTTGGATTGAGCTATATGTTTGCAGGAGTTTCACTGGGAAGTGTAGACCAATGTCAGCCCACAGTGGGTCACCAAACACAGGAACTGTGCATTGTAATCCCTCATTGCATATTCCAAGGTGTTGGCCCATGTGTGGTCTCTCTATTGGGATACACTTCATATTCAAGCTATTGGACTATGGGAAAGGCATTGGAAGTTGGCTACTCTAGAAGAATCAGTTTTTCAAACATCAGAAAATTTCTATCTGTTTTACTCGAGTAGAGCTTTTACCTACTCGAGTAGTCTGGGTATAAGTTACTCGAGTAAAGGAATCCTGTACTCGAGTAGACATAGTCATATACTCGAGTAGCTAAGTCACCTACTTGAGTAGACCAAGTCATATACTCGAGTAAGTATACTCACCTACTCGAGTAGATAGTCATATACTCGAGTAAGTATACTCACCTACTCGAGTAGATAGAAATATACTCGAGTAGTTCATTTTACCTACTCGAGTAGTTCATGCGTCACCCGTGTACCTCGCTATTTCCTTATTCCAGAATTTTTCTAAGTCTTTTACTCGAGTAGAATTTTCACCTACTCGAGTAGATTACTTTCTCTCGAGTAGTGTAGTTCAACTACTCGAGTAGTTGCCAACAGACCTCCTCAGAATTTTCTAAGTATTCCACTCGAGTAGTACTTCTTGTACTCGAGTAGGTTATATAATATACTCCAGTAGCTCTTCCAGTACTCGAGTAGATCCTCTATATACTCGAGTAGGTCTCTTAGTATACTCGAGTAGTTCTGTCTATATACTCGAGTAGTCTGTTTATACTTACCCGAGTATGTTTCCCATCATATACTCGAGTAGCTATTCAACTACTCGAGTAGTTATTGACTTACTCGTGTAGTTGGCCAAATATTTCCGAAAATTTTCTAAGTCATTTTTCTGACGGGATTTTTCAAATCACGCGACATGATTGGTCCACGTGTACATCATTATGACCGATTATGACCGTTAGTCTCTCCTATAAAAGGTCCTATCAGAAAATGACAAACCCTAAGTATTCTCAAAGCTTTCTTGTAATCTTTTTTTCGAGAAATATTCTTCAGCCGCCTCTCTCTGTCTTTCGCGAAACGGAAGGCGTCGCCGCTGCCTTCTTCTCCGGCAAAAGCTTCTACTTTCAGAGGTTTATTTTGAAGAAAAGTTACAGATCGAGATCGACTTCACTGATCATATTTTCTCTCGATTTCTGTAAAAGGAAGTAGATCCAGATCGAGGCCGAGACCTTCTTCACCGATTTCTGAAAAGGCTACAAAGTTGAAAAGAAGACGATCCTGGCCATTTCCTTCAGATCTGAGTGATTTACTGTTTGTTTTCTTATAAACTCTTTATTAATCTTGTAGGAGAAATCTTCTCCGAGTGTAGGAGTTTTTCACTCCAAGTTTGTAGGAAGTGCTATCTTCCGAGGTGTAGATCCGTTTTGTTGGATCGAGTTTGTAGGAACTTTGTTCCGAGGGTAGGATCGATTTGTGATCCGAGATAGTGGAGTAGCCGAGTCTAGTTGATTGCTAGATCGGTGAGGGAAAGTGGATGTACCCAAGGTTGGGGAACCACTATACATCTTGTGTTGTCTGTGATATTGGTAGATATTTCTGTGCAGTGCTCTAATTAATTTTTATTCCGCAAAAGACGCACAAACCACCTATTCACCCCCTTTAGGTGATTTAGGTCGACAACAGTTTTCTTTCAATTGGTATCAGAGGGAGGTTGATCGTTAAAATTTTAACACCTTGATCAGATCCAGATCTGTTGTCTGAAAAACTCTACCATAAAATGGACAAAGGCAAAGATTTCGTCAAGCTTCCTCTGTGCAACAAAAATAACTTTTCCATGTGGAAAGAAAGGATAAAATTTTTCATGGAAGTTGTGGATCCAAGGATCTTCATGATCGTTGAAGAAGGTCCTTACGTTCCCATGACTATGTACACTATTGACCCTACCAAGAGAGTTCCGAAAAAGCTAATGGATCTCGACAAAGACGAGATTGCACTTGTCTCTCTCGACAAGAAAGCTAAGAACATCATAGCAAGTGCAGTCGATGACTTGATGCTGCAGAATTTGATTCACTGTCAATCAGCTAAGGAGATGTGGCACTCCTTAGTCACTTTGATGGAAGGGACTGAAGAAGTAAGATATGATCGGAGATCCCTTCTCAATCAAAAATATGAAGCGTTCCGACAAGGGAACAAGGAAACAATTGCCGACACCTTTGAGAACTTCTTCAAGATTGTAAATGGCCTAAGGGTGTATGGCCGTGTCTTCACAAACGGAGAATTGAACGACAAATTCTTGAGATCCCTAACCAAGGAATGGGATAACAAGGTATGTGCCATCAGGGAGTTCGGGAAGCTAGCTGAAACGGACCCGCAAAATCTCTTTGGAAAGCTTATGTCCTATAAACTCCAAATCAATACAAGAAAAGCTGAAGAAGAGAAGGGCAGGTCTGCTCTAAAGGAGAAATCTGTCGCTCTGAAGGCAGACACCTCCAGAAAGACTAAGGTTGCCTCCCCCGCTCCAGCTCCAGAAGTTGATGAAGAAGAAGAAACATCAGAGCCCAGCACCTCAGGCTCTGAACTATCTAAAGGAGAGTTCTCCTTGCTCTCAAGGCAATTCAAGAAGTTTCTTAATAAAAAGAAACAATGGAAAGGCAAGGATGCCTCACACAGAAGATCGCGGCGCGATGACGATCGACAAAGAAAAGGCTCAAGCAGCCACGATAGGTATAACACTAAACAGAACAAATACGTTTCAACTGACATCATTTGCTACTGTTGCAATAAGCCAGGTCACGTCATTGCTGACTGCCCTCACAAGAAGAAGGAGGGTGGCAGAATGGAAGACAAGAAATCCTCACACAACAGAAAGAGGAAAGAGAAGAGCCTCATAGCCAAAAGGAGCAAGACTCTTAGCAACTCCGACTCCTCAGAGTTAAGCGAAGAAGAAGAAGCTTACTTTGGGCTAATGGCTCAAATAGATGATGAACAAGAGCCCCAGTTCACTGGGAAGGTAAACTCTCACACACCTCTCTCAGAGTCTGAAGTCTCTGAACATGATTACGAGAGTAGCTCCTTTGACGATGAGTCAGAATTGATGGCCCAGTATAAGGAGTTAATCATGGCTTACGACAAATGTCGTCGAGTCGTAAAGACTCAGGCTAAAGAGATCAAATCTCTAAAAGCCGAAGAGAGCAACTTGAGAGAGAAAGTCGCAAAGACTGACTCCCTCGAGGAAAACTTCAATAATACTATTGAAGAATATAACAAGGCTCTTAAGCACCTTGACATGAAGGAGAAGATCATCAAAGGTTTGGAAGCCGAACTTGCGGCTGAAAGGAAACTTGTTGAGAGTTTCTCTAAGCCCAAGACGGTTCTTCCATTCGTTTCCAAATTCTCAGCAAAGGCCAAGGGAGCTGGACTAGGCCATGAAGAAGCTCCTAGTAAATCATCTAGGAGAAACAAGAATCAACGAAAAAATAAGGCCGCCAAAAAGGCCTCAGCCGAAGAAAAGGGAAAAGCCCCTCAATATCAAACCACATTCAGAAAGGTCATCCTTCCAACAAATGAGTTTGATTTTAACTCATCATACGGGCATTTTGCTAGGCCTACTCATGTAGAGCCAAAGTATCGCTATCAAGGATGGGCTCGACCCCGAAACTTTGGCGAAAGTGTCTTTAAGGCACCTTATGAAGAAGTTGTTCTTCAGAGCTATGGCCCTTTCAATCATGGGCATAACTTCAAGAACGCACCAAAGACAAAGCCTGCTGTAGAAAAGCCTATAAAGGAGAAGAAGCCATGTGATTGTCATCATCATGAGGCATCTTCCTCCAAGAATGCTACCCCTGCTAGACCAAAGTTCCAAAAGGTCAAGCAGGAGATCTTGAGGCAAAGGTACAACAGATTTGACTGTTGGTGCTGTGGCAAGGTTGGTCACTTCGCCATAGATTGCTGGTTCAATTCCAGAAACGCTGCAACCCCTCATGTCAGCAATATGAGAAAGACCGCTCATAATGCCAACACTCGTAGGGGGAGCACTCTAACCCGAGACCAAGGACCCAAACGTGTTTCAGTTCCTAAGGCGAATTGATTGTGATTGCAGGGATGTCCAAAGGCCAACAAAATGTCTATCTGGTACTTGGACAGCGGATGCTCTCGACATATGACCGGGACTAGAAGCCTCATTCAGAACTTTACTCCAGTCGTGAACGGACCAAAGGTCATCTTTGGAGGTTCAGACCGTGGAATTACTAGAGGCTATGGTATGATTACTAACGGCAATGTATCCTTCTCGGATGTGGCCTATGTTGAAGGATTGGAACACAATCTCATTAGCATAAGACAACTCTGCGACAAAGGATACATAGTTGAGTTCCATGCTGATAAGTGCTTGATAAAATCCGTTGACAATATGGAAATGATTATATCCGGCACTCGAAGCAGGAACATTTTCTGTTTGAATTTCATCTGTATAGATTCCTCCACACCAGTGTGTCTTTTGGCAAAAGATAGTGCGTCTCTTGGTGACCAATGGCACAAGAGACTAACACATATTAATTTCAAAACAATTAATAAACTATTTTCAATGAACTTGGTACGTGATGCCCAAAATGTCAAATGCGTCAAAGACAGACCTTGTCATGCATGCGTAAAAGGCAAGCAAACAAGGGCTACCTTTAAAAGCACTGTTGGCAAAGACTCTAACAGATGTCTCCATCTATTGCACATGGACCTGTTTGGTCCACTGCAGATTAGAAGTTTGGGAGGCAAGGAATATACATTGGTAATTGTTGATGACTACTCGCGCTTTGCGTGGGTGTTCTTTCTTAAACACAAGTCAGATACTTTCGATATCTTTACCAATTTTATCAGGCAAGTCCAGAATGAATACAACTGCTCCATAGTCAAAATCAGAAGTGACAACGGAACAGAGTTCAAATCTGGGGCCATGACAGAATTCTGTGAAAGCTTAGGTATCTTTCATGAGTTTTCCTCTCCTCGTACTCCACAACAAAATGGAGTGGCTGAGAGAAGGAACTGAACACTCATAGAGGCCTGTAGGACCATGTTGAGTGATGCTTCACTACGGAGTACTTCTGGGCTGAGGCCGTCAACACTGCATGCCACGTGCAAAATCGAGCACTCATAAACAAAGACCACAATAAGACTCCTTACGAACTTCTGAAAGGCAGAAAACCAACAGTCTCTTACTTTAGAATCTTTGGCTGCAAATGCTTCGTACTTAATAATGGCAAGTATCATACCACCAAGTTCAGCGAAAAGAGCTTTGAAGGTATTTTTGTAGGATACAGTAGCCATAGTAAGGCATACAGGATTTTCAATAGAAAAACCCTAGTGGTGGAAGAATCGATACATGTTGTATTTGATGAGACGAGCTTGCTGCAAAGCAATCCGTCTAGTGTGCTCATTGAAGATGCAGGTGAAAAGCTGAAAGAAACCAGCCTGGATGATCCGTCCGAAGAAGAAGGCGAGAAGTTCATTAAGATCACCACTCCCACTCCTATTGGAGAGGTTGATGATCAAAATTAAGAAGTCATCCAGGATGAAGAAATCACACCGGTGCTTGAAGATAATCCAGATGCAAGGACTCTAGAGCTCAGACATCTGAAGGATCACCCCATGGACCAGATCATAGGAGATCCCCGGGATGGTGTCAGAACTCGGAGAGGTTCAACTAATGAGAATCTTCATTTGTGTTTTCTCTCACAGGTTGAACCAAAGAAATTTGAGGAAGCAAACTCAGACGCATCGTGGATAATGGCATTGGAAGAAGAGCTAAATCAGTTCAAGCGCTGCAATATGTGGATGCTGGTTCCAAGACCCAAGGGAAAGAACATCATTGGAACAAAATGGGTCTTCAAGAACAAGATGGATGAAGACGGGACTATCATAAAGAACAAGGTCAGACTCGTCGCTAAAGGCTATCGTCAAGAAGAAGGAATCGACTTCGACCAGATATATGCTCCAGTGGCCAGGCTGGAGGTAATAAGGTTGTTCCTAGCATATGCTGCCTTCAAAGGCTTCACCGTCTATCAGATGGACGTGAAGTCGGCCTTCCTGAATGGTAACTTAAAGAAGGAAGTGTATGTGGAACAACCTCCAGGTTTCGTTGATCCTAACTTTCTCGATCATGTCTATTTTCTGCACAAGGCCTTATATGGTCTGAAACAAACTCCTCGAGCTTGGTATGAAACGTTGTCTACCTTTCTACTCGAGAACAAGTTCACAAGGGGAAAGATCGACAAGACATTATTTCTTAGGGAAATAAAAGGCAAGATTTTGCTAGTGCAAATCTATGTCGATGACATTATCTTTGGCTCTACAGATAACAACCTCTACAAAAAGTTCTCAAAACTTATGCAAGGGAAGTTTGAAATGAGCAGTATGGGCGAGCTGAAGTATTTCTTAGGGCTTCAAGTGAAACAATCTGAAGATGGAATTTTCATCTCACGGACCAAATTCACCAAAGAGCTAATTAAGAAATTCGGAATGGAGAACGCAACCTCTATGAGGACTCCAATGAGCTCAACTATGTCTCTGGACAAGGATGAGAAAGGGAAACCTTTTGATGAAACCAAGTACAGAAGCATAATTGGATCCTTGCTCTACCTTACTGCCAGTAGGCCTGACATAATGTTCTCAATATGTGTCTGTGCTAGATTTCAGGTGAACTCTAAGGAATCTCATTACGCTGCTGCAAAGCGGATCCTGAGATACCTTAAAGGCACACCAAATCTTGGCTTATGGTACCCAAGAAGTAATGACAGCGAACTAATTGGATTTTCATATGCAGATTTTGCAGGTAGCAAAGACGACCGGAAAAGCACCTCAGGGACTTGTCAATTCTTCGGAAGAAGGCTAATTTCCTGGAGTAGCAAGAAGCAGAACTGTGTCGCAATCTCAACGACCGAGTCAGAGTATATCTCTGCAGGCAGTTGTTGTGCACAGTTGCTATAGATAAAGAATCAGTTCGAGGACTACAACATGCAGTTCAAGGATATTCCTTTGTACTGTGACTCCTCGAGCGCAATTGCAATAGCCAACAATCCAGTCTCTCACAGCCGGACAAAGCACATTGAGCTAAGGTACCACTTCATCTGGGAACATGTGGAGCATGGAGACATAGATCTCCAATATGTGCCTACAGACAGGCAAGTTGCAGATATCTTCACCAAGCCGCTGGACGAGACCAAGTTCTCATTCTTCAAGACAGAGCTTGGGATGCTCAACAAAGAGGACTAAAGAAGGTTGAATGACTGAGAAGCAAGTAATTGCAAAGGGTTAGTCAAAAATCCATTCTTTCTCAACTTTATCAAAATCCTACTCGAGAAGCATGAGACATACTCGAGTATCTAAAGATCTAATCGAGTATATGAATGAACCTACTCGAGTATGTGTACTGCCTACTCGAGTATCTAAGACCTACTCGAGTAAGCTTCTCACCTACTCGAGTAAGTCAATACCTACTCGAGTAAGTTTCTAACCTACTCGAGTAAGTCAATACCTACTCGAGTAAGTCTCTCACCTACTCGAGTAAGTCCTTTTCTACTCGAGTAGCTTTTCTTACATACTCGAGTAGCTCCAGTTAACCTACTTGAGTAGCTCCTTTATCTACTTGAGTAGCCTCTCTCTCTCTCGTGTCCTGATTTCCAGTTTTTTCAAAATTTGTTCTATTCGCCACCCAAGGCTATATGCCGCCTCTTTTTTAAATTAATTAGCGGAAATTTAAGAATATAATATATACGAAATTCCGAAACATCAAACCTACTCGACATCATTTCTATCTCTCGAGTACCCTGTCTCTTCGCCTACCCTGCCGACTCGCCTCCGCCGAAGTTGCAGAGCTTTTTCTCTCTAATTTCCTCCAGGTATTCACATCCATGGCGACTACTCACAAGATCGGCGTCGGCTCCGAACTCGTCACGGACGGTATTGCAGAGCTCTCCGACGATTTCCACAACCTCCTCATTCTTCTCGACACCGCCGGCCTATCCTTCACACTCCAAGAACCCCGTCTCGTTCTCTTCCCCGATGTTGCAGAATTCTTCTCAAATCTCAAGGTTCGACGGAATGGCAAAGTCCTAAAATCTACCGTAAAGGGTTTGAAACTAAAGTTCACCAAGACCTCTGTCTCTCAACTTCTCCGTTTACCGATTGTTGATGAAGAGGATCACCTTGTTGCTGAGGATTCCGACAGGACAACCCTTTTCTGTGGCTTTTCCACTGATGCTCAATACTTCAAAAGGTCAGATATGAATGCAGAAGGCAAATTCTTGGTTGATGTTATTGGAAAAATTCTTCTCTGCAAGACACACTCCATCCGAGACATTCCCTCATACTTCTTTGATATAATGCAAGCAATTGTTTGCCGCAAGAAATTTCAATTTGGTATGCTGATTTTGGACAAGATAAAGGACAACATGAAATCCCCCAACTACGCAAGAATTATATCTCTGCTCCTTCATGAAACCAATCCTGAAGTATTCAACTTCTCAAAAGGGACTCCACTTCACCACATGAAGAAGGTCTCCATCTTTTCAATTCAGAGATGGGATCTCAAGCTCAAAAACTCTGCCCAAGCTGCAAAGGTTTCAGAAATACCAGAAGTTCCAGCTGCAGAGTACAGGACTCCATCTCCCTCTCCTCATCATGTGGCCAGCTCCTCTGGTGCACCAAGTGAGGGTGAGCCTGCTCCATCTAGCTAAGTCAGGCCACCCTCTCCTCAGCCAGAGATTCCATCCCTACCTCATACTCCAAAGAGTCCAGCCACTTCCTCAGAGCAAGTACCCCAAGACACTCTTCTATCCACAGCTGCTGCCATAGATGCCATGATTGCAGAGCTTACTGAAGATGTGATTCCCCCTCCTCTTCTATCTCCACCAGCTCCAACCATTGAATATCACAAAGACTTGTCTACAGCACAGTCTCCTGCCCATTCTCCAGCCAGAACTCCAACTCCTTCTCCTCCTCCTCTAGCAAATAAGACAGACACCATTTTCATTTCTGATGAGCCTTCTCCTGAGCCAGCTGAGGCTCCTCTCAGAAACCTTGACTTCTCCATTCCCCATGCTACAGAAGAACTGGATGCTGTCATTCATACCACCAGAGCTCCCAGCTTAGTGCTTATTGAAGAAATAGCTCCTTGGGTACCTTCTCCTATCCCTACTACTGCTCCCTCTACTGCTGCTGCTACAGTTTCCTCCTCCTCAGATCTACTGCAAAGTATTGTCATTCTTCTTCAAGAATAAAGACATCACTTTGACACCTCTCTAAAGATGGTCACTGACAAGGTCACTGCTCTTGAGACTGAGATGAGCAGAGGTTTTGCTGAAATTCAGCATAACACTGAAGCTAAAGTACCTGTTCCAACTTGGTGGTAAAGCTCTTGACCATACTATCACTAGTATTGGCAATGTCATGGAACAAGGTGTCACCTTGGCAAACAATCAGATTGAGCTAGACAAGAGGACTAAAGCCAACAAGATGAAGATATGTGAAGAGGTTGGCACCTTCAAAGATGACACCATAGAGACAGTATCTGTTGAATTCAGAAAGGGGGAGGGTTTGATAAAAGAACTCAAAGAACTGGTAGAAAAATCTACTACTCAGAAGACAGTTGAATGGGAAGCTCATATAAGGACCATTCATGATGATGTGCTTGCCCAGATACAGAGTGTCAAATTTCATACCTATGACACTGCTGTCTGGATGCACAACCAGATCTTGCCAAATCTTGCAGTTGACCCAAACATCATTCCCCATCATCTCAACCCACTGGCCACAGATGTCACTGCCCCAGCTGTTCCTCAAAATACCTTCTCTCCCAGGCCTGGAGACTCAGTTGCTCCACCAGATACTTATGTTCCAGGCTGGGAAGACGATCCTGCTGATTATTCCTTCAAGCTCCTCCAGAGATCAGAACCAAGAAGAAAGGAAATATGGTGAAGGCCCCTCTGCCAGCAGATTGCTCCTTCCAAAGCACCTGAACATGCTGAAGCCTGGTCTCCAACTTCAAAGTCTCTCATCTTGGACACACTCAGGTTGGTCATAGATCACAGTGAGAATAGAATCCTTCACTACAGTTCTCAGGAATGGGAGTTATATGAGAATTTCATGCTAAAAAGAAGGATCCATGAGAGAGAGTTTGTGAGAAATAACCCTGCTGCTCCTTCAAGGCCTCTTAAGTACTTCCCAAAGCCATTCAGCTACCTAAGGAGACAACAAGAGAAAGATGGATAAGCAATCCCAAGCCCAACCTAAAAGATGATGAGAAATTGAAATGACTAATTGTAGACTTGATGTTTTTGGAAACTATATAATATACAATTCTTCATTCTGTCTAATTATCCTTCTCATTGTCCTTTGCCTACCTGCTTATATTTTCTACTTAGTTTCGTTTATGTCCATAATTTACCTTAGTGTAAGGGTTCTGACTTCAACAAATAGGGGAGATTGTGGGTATTTCATCCACATGAACCCAGAATTTGATGAAGTCACCTTGGAACTAAGATGAATTAAGTTGTATTTGATGCTTGGTTGAGCTATATGTTTGCAGAGGTTTCACTGGGAAGTGTAGACCAATGTCACCACAGTGGGTCAAACAAACACAGGAACTGTGCATTGTAATCCCTCATTGCATATTCCAGGTGTTGACTCATGTGTGGTCTCTCTATGGGGATACACTTCATATTCAAGCTATTAGACTAGGGAACAGGCATTGGAAGTTGGCTACTCTAGAAGAATCAGTTTTCAAACATCAGAAAAATTTCTAAGTGTTTTACTCGCGTAGAGCTTTTTATTTACTCGAGATATCTGGGTATAAGTTACTCGAGTAAAGGATCCTGTACTCGAGTAGACATAGTCATATACTCGAGTAGCTAAGTCACCTACTCGAGTAGACCAAGTCATATACTCGAGTAAGTATACTCACCTACTCGAGTAGATAGTCATATACTCGAGTAAGTATACTCACCTACTCGAGTAGATAGAAATATTACTCGAGTAGTCATTTTACTCTCGAGTAGTTCATGCTCAACCGTGTACCTCGCTATTTCCTTATTCCAGAATTTTTCTAAGTCTTTTAATCGAGTAGAATTTTCCTACTCGAGTAGATTACTTTCTCTCGAGTAGTGTAGTTTAACTACTCGAGTAGTTGCCAGCAGACCTCCTCAGAATTTTCTAAGTATCCCACTCGAGTAGTACTTTTGTACTCGAGTAGGTTATGTAATATACTCGAGTAGCTCTTCCAGTACTCGAGTAGATCCTCTATATACTCGAGTAGGTCTCTTAGTTACTCGAGTAGTTCTGTTCTATATACTCGAGTAGTTGATCTCTATATACTCGAGTAGTCTGTTTATACTTACCGAGTATGTTTCCCATCATATACTCGAGTAGCTATTCAACTACTCGAGTAGTTATTGACTTACTCGTGTAGTTGGCCAATATTTCCGAAAATTTTCAACGTCATTTTTCTGAGCCGGGATTTTTCAAATCACGCAACATGATTGGTCCACGTGTACTCATTATGACCTATTATGACGTTAGTCTCTCTATAAAAATGTCCTATCAGAAAATGACAAACCCTAAGTATTCTCAAAGCTTTCTTGTAATCTTTTTTCGAGAAATATTCTTCAGCCGCCTCTCTCTGTCTTTCGCGAACGGAAGCCGCCGCCGCTGCCTTCTTCTCCGGCAAAAGCTTCTACTTTCAGAAGTTATTTGAAGAAAAGTTACAGATCGAGATCGACTTCACTGATCATATTTTCTCTCGATTTCTGTAAAAGGAAGTAGATCCAGATCGAGGCGAGACCTTCTTCACCGATTTCTGAAAAGGCTACAAAGTTTAAAAGAAGACACGATCCTGGCCATTTCCTTCAGATCTGAGTGATTTACTGTTTGTTTCTTCTTGTAAACTCTTTTATAATCTTGTAGGAGAAATCTTCTCAGAGTGTAGGAGTTTTTCACTCCGAGTTGTAGGAAGTGTTATCTTCCGAGGTGTAGATCC